>JARCFY010000002.1:51646961-51974461 GCA_029233225.1 Lepidodactylus listeri | reverse complement strand
CAAAATCACTTCAAAATCACACAAACTTCAAAAACACACCAAATATCCTGTCCTTAGAAAATGTAGCTTCAGATCATTTCTGCTTTCTTAGTGCCATAAAACCCCAAAAACATTCCTAGTGCCATAGAAACCCAATCTATGCATGCACTGCCTCCTCCCATTGGTACAAAGATTTATAGCACTCTATGCAGTATAACATCATTATACTTTCATCTAGTTCTTATTTGCTATTGATGTATGAGAAAGGACCACTTTCGTGACACTTTTAGTCCATGAAAGCTAATGCTACAATTATTTATCTGCTTGAAAGATTTATATACCGTGAGCTCTCAGCCTTTAATTTGTTAAATCATTGAATTGCTCTGGGTTTTTTTTTTGTCTGTGTGCTGTTGTAGCAAGCAGGCAGTGGAATCCTAAACAGAGTTACATCTTGCTAAATCCATTGAAATCAGTGGGATTAGAAGGATGTAACTCTGTTTAGGATTGTACTGTAACAAAGGTACCTTTTGGGATTCTATAATTTGATTGTTTATAGAATTTTGCAGGTCCTTATTTTAAGGTATAGTTCTTGATCACCCTTCATTTGCATTGGCTATTGCCTGTAACAGCTCATTCCATAGAAATATTTATTTACTTTATTTATAGTCTGCCTTTCTCAGTGGGTCTCAAGGTGGAATATAAAATATAAACAGTGCGATCAGGCAACCAGTGATTGCAGAAGCAGAACTTGTAAACCATGTGAACAGCAAACTATCTAAGGCAAGGGACATTCTAAACAATTCCTGTTTTTTTATTAAAACATTTATATCCCACCTTTCCTTGCAGTTCAAGGCAGCCTGGAAGTGGATTACATGGCAGTACAGTAAAAGCAAGTAATACCCATTTCATTATAAAGGTGCCCTTCTGGCCTGTTTCATTCTACTACAGTTCTAATCCCATTTTTAGAATGCCCTCCTGAATATTCTTGTACATTCTGTGGAAAGATAGAAGCATGGGACTCTTTCAGACCTCCTCAGGATAGGCTGTTCCACAAGGTGGAAGCTACCACTGAGAATGCACATGAACAGGCAGCGGCTGTTCTAACCCAACTGTCCAAGGCCATTAACTGCTTTGTAGGTGATAACCAGAACCTTGAACTCAGGAACTGATCAGTAACTAGTGCAGTGTTTGCAGAATGGGTATGACATGCATGTTCCACCTAGCACCCAACAGTAACTGGGCTGTGGCATTCTGCACCAACTGGAATTTCCAAGTTGTCTTTGAGGCCAGACCCATCCATGTACAGGCTAGGCTCGAAGTAACCATAGCATGGGTCCACATGACCAAATCAGCTGAGTCAAAGCTAAAAGAAGCTGGAAGAATGCCTTTTTTGGTGCTGCATTGTGTTGCCTCTCTACTACTAGTACTGGGTCCAGTTTAACCACATGGCTCTTAACTGATTCAGCAAGCATCAGCTGGACCCTGTCAAAGCCGGGAGGACATTTTCCTTCAAGACTTCAGCCTTTACCAACCAGCATTACTTCCATCTTGGAGTTTTAACTTGTTCACCCTTAAGCATTTAACCTCAATGTTACAGCACAGGTTTAGGACCTCTAACAGCAACATCAGGCAATCTGGATAAAGAAGTATAGAGCTGGAAATCATCAGCATATTTATGGCAGCCTACTCCAGATCCACAAATGACTTCTCCTAAGGGCTTTACATAGCATGGAGGATAAGAATGAGGACTGAAGAACCCTCCAAGATAAGTCACACACTGATGACGGTCTCCAACCAGAACCCTAATCCTTGCTTCTATCTCCAGATGTCTCAACCAGATGGCTGCTGATATAGTCAGTAACAGTGAGGCATGGCCCTCATCCACATTCAAAAGGAGATCATCACCTAAAGCCACCAACACTGTTTCTGTCTTATAGCTCAGCCTGAAGCCAGACTAAGGGTCTGGACTCTGGAGCATGAGTCATCCCGGAAGACCTTGAGTTGTTCTGTCATCACTCTTTTTGTCTTGCTGAGGAAGAGCAAATTAGAGACTTTGTCACATCATTTCCCAATAGCAATGTTGTTTTTTAAAGTGGCAGACAGACCACTGCCTGTTTTAGTGACTGGGGAAAGGTGCCCAGTGATTAATGATGGACGTCAGGGATTCACGGATGTGACACTTAGAAAATTTCAGTAACCAGAATGGACAGAGGGCCAAGGTACAAGTGGTACAGTAGCCTGCAATCTTGTTCCTTTGACAAACTATTGAGTCTGCATGGCAGCCCATGTAAAAGTGGAGTTGGTTTAGATGGCTCAGTACACAGTGGAAAAGGATGCACAAACTCCTATACAACATAGTCATTTGAAGATGAGGAAAATGCTCCCCAAATGTCCACTTTTATGCAAAAATGCTGAACTGAAAGATTGCGGTTTCTTGTAAGCCACCCTGCATCAATCTGTGGGGCTCTCCGGATGACCACTGCCCATGCTTGAATGGGAGACTTGATTTACACTCCTTAAAAACAAAGGGAGGGTTTAAATCTCTATGGATGTTAAGCCAGGATCGCCTAAGTGAGCCATACTCATAAATAATGATATTCTGCACATTCTCCGAGGCAATCTTCGATCTGTTATCCGCTTTAGGGCTAGGCTCTGGCATTAAAAAAGAAAAGCAGGTTGTAAAACGAAATCCTGGTGAGTGGAAGCTCAGATTAATCCTTGCTAAACCCCCGTCTCAGGTTCAGCCTTGCTCTGGTGCCAGACGAGGTCTGTAGGAAACTACCCGCGGGCTAGTCCCGGTGCCCCGCAGACCGCAGCTACTCCTGAGGAGGTGCTGAATTTGCAGCTCGCAGCTGCTGGACGTCTATTCCTGGCTCCCCCTCCCGCCCAGACAGGTGGGGAAAGGGAGAGAAGGGGGAGGCCTGGAGACTGGATGCGGGTAATATAAAACCCCCCAGATGCCCCTGCTGAGCACAAAGGGACCCCCCACCCCCCGGCGGCTTGAGCAGAACGAGTAGGGATCCACCGCTGCAACAGCTTCCTGGAATCTGGGGTTGTTATCCCTGCCACGCACCGTCTTACCCACGAGCTTCTGCACCGAGCGCAGCACCCCCCCACACCGCAGGAGAGAGCGGAGCCCCAGTTTCTACCGATGTCCGACCAAGAGGCGGTCCCGGCGGCCCCAGAAGCCGCCCCATCCGAAGCCCCACCTGCAGCTGAACCGGTGCCTGCTCCCGAAGCGGAGGCCGCGCCACCAGCCCCCGAGCCTGCTGCCCCGGCCCCAGCGCCGCCCGCTCCCCAGCCGAAGAAGCCCACCGGCCGTGAGTGAGGCCGAAGGGAGGTGGGGCAAGGGAGGCAGGGAGGGAGGGAAGGAAGCAAAAACACGTGCGAACCGCTTTTTTCCAATCGCCAAGCTGGGCGCCTCAGCGGGGTAGATGTCTGTGGGGTTTTTTGGTGCCGCTGGTGCCTTGGGTTTTTAAACAAGACGAAGGTTTTGGGAACCCCTCAGCCCTGCAAAATGCACTTATCGGATGCTCATTCACACCAGCTCCCGCTCTTTTGGAAAGCGGTTGTCTGAGACTCGCGAGGGCCAAGATTGAAGCTCCCCACGTGCTGTTTTCCTCCGAGGAGCACCCGGTGGGAGCGATAGAGCTGCGCCGTCGAGGTTTTTATTCTTGCGCTAGGCGCCCTTCTTTTCCCGCTAAAACTGACATCCACACCCTGAAATTAGACAGGCACATTTTTTTTGCTTTTTGTCTTCACGCTCTTTAGGAGCATAATAAAACAAGTCGGGAAAGCCTCTTTTTTTTTTTTTTTAATAGGAGAAGTGTAGCCCGTAGGTGGGAGTCTTCTTAAACGCAAGGGTTAAAATCAAAACCGGGAAATAAATCCTTTCCTGGAAAAAAATAGCTGTTGGAATGATAAATAGCTGTAATGAGCAGGAGAACGTTCAAAACACAATAGCAAAACCAGAAATTATTTTAAGCCAGCAGAAAATACAAAGCTCTCAATAATAAAGGGGACCCATAAAATCCTTTACAACTAGCTTCCGAAGTAGCTTCTCATGGTGTATCAGGTGGAGTTGGCCCTTGGAGAATTTATGCAACAGTTATTAATAAAATGGGGAAGAAAGCAATTGGGGCTAGAGATGGATGAGAATGTGTTTTAAAGGGCTGCCTGAAAGTGATGGGAGGCCTAGTTGCCAGTTCTGTCCATACATGTGGATTTCATGCCTAATTTTGCAAGCCCCCCCCCACCCCCACCCCCACCCCCAGTTAAACATTTAACTAGAGGTAGTGGTCAAGAGAGAGTGCACTGTCATCTCCTTCTCTTACACTATTGCTTTTCTGTTGCCCACATTAGCAGGATTTTGTCTATGATTTCAAAATGGCTTTCCCCCATTTTTTTTTGTAAGTGATGCATTCCTATCTAAAAGTCTTCATAGCATCTGTGATAATGTCCTAAGAAGGGAGAACTTTATTAATCTGGGTTCTTTGCCCCCTCTGTAAGTATCATGAACACTTTCCCCATCTTCTCACCAGCAATAAGGCTTTTCTTACCCTGCCCCCTCCCAAACACATTATGTTAGAACTGGCTTGTGTGGTCTTGCCTCTGAAGAGGGATCTTGGTTGTATAGCATGGTGGTTAAGAGCATGTTAAAGAGCTGGAGTTCTCCAATAGAAATCACAGCAAACTGAAGGCAAGCCACTATCTCTCAGTTTCAGACTTTAGGAGTTGTGAAAATTATTGAGATGGTGTTTACAGAGATCTTTGGGTCCTTAGTAAATAGTAATTTTCATGACTATTCTGAAAAATCTAAAGAATGGTTTGGCCAGCCACTTACTGATTGTCTGAAGCATGAAACTGCAGTTTTGTGCCTGGAAAGTATTCACTGGAGGAGCGCAATATGGAATGGACATGATGCTATGGAATGAAAAATTTAACTCTCCTTCCTGTTCCATTTCCCTGACTGGCTTTTTTTCGTTTCCGGGGATTTTCCAATGTGGGTGCCTGTCTTTTTTCCCTACTGAGGTTTAAAGCAGTTCAAGGGAAAAGGACATTTTTGATCAGGGAAGGAGAATTAAATCTCCCCTGGAGTACCAGTCATACAGTTCAGTGTAACATGTGGTTGGGTCTAAGTCGTTAACCATAAAGGGGATTTCTAGGAGGAGAGTGTATGTGAAAAGGATCTTGGGGTAAGAGTGGACTGTAAACTAAATCTGAGCAGTGTGATGCGGTGGCAAAAAAGACAAATTCAGTCTTGGGTTGTATTAAAAGGGCCATAGCAGCGAAATCGCAGGAGGTCATAGCCCCTCTGTACACTGCCTTGGTCAGGCCGCACCTTGAGTATTGTGTGCGGTTCTGGAGACCTCACTTCAAAAAGGGTGGACAAAATCGAGAGGGTGCAGAGGAGAGCAACAAAGATGATCAGGGGTCTGGAGACTGAGCCCTACGAGGAGAGGCTAGGGCCTTGGGAATGTTTAGTTTGGAGAAGAGGAGGTTGCGGGGGGGAACATGATTGCTCTCTTTTTAAATATTTGAAAGACTATCATTTGGAGGAGGGCAAGGAGCTATTCCAGTTGGCAGCAGAGGATAGGACCCAAAGCAACAGGTTTAAATTACATGCAGAAAGGTATCAACTGGAAATTAGGAAAAACTTTTTCATGGTCAGAGTGGTTTAAAGGTGGAATCAGCTGCCTAGGGAGGTGGTTAGCTCCCCTTTACAGGCAGCTTTCAAGATCGAGGTTTATAAGATTATCCATGGGATAGAGCAGGTCGAGAAAGAAGTATTTTTCTCCCTTTCTCACAATACAAGAACTCGTGGCCACTCGATGAAATTGCTGAGCAGTCGGGTTAGAACAGATAAAAGGAAGTACTTCTTCACCCAAAGAGTGATTAACACATGGTATTCACTGGGTGGTGGTGGCTACAAGCGTGGGCAGCTTCAAGAGGGAATTAGATAAACATACGGAGCAGAGGTCCATCGGTGGCTATTAGCCACGAGGTATAGATAGGAACTCTCAGTCTGGGGCAAGTGATGCTCTGTATTCCTGGTGCTTGGGGGGGGGGGGACAACAGTGGGAGGGCTCCTAGTGTCTTGGCCCCGCTGCTGGATCTCCTGATGGCACCTGTGTGACAGTGTTGGACTGGAAGGGCCATTGGCCTGATCCAACATTGGCTTCTCTTATGTTCTTATGTTCTTAAGAGGCTGGACGAATATTTGTCAGAGATGCTTTAGGCTGGTCCTGCATTGGGCAGGGGGTTGGCCTAGATGGTCTGTATGGCCCCTTCCAACTCTATGATTCTACGAAGGAAAGGGCAAATTCCTTACTAATGTATTTATGTCTGTGGTGGCAGCATCCCCTGGTCAACCAGTGAATCTGACAGTGGACGATGTGAATGACAACTCTGTTACTCTGACGTGGGATGCACCAGAACAAGTGGGCCCCAAGGGCCTGGATGGATACTTGGTGGAATACTGCAAAGATGGAAGTAGGCTTTACTACCTTGTAAGCATGAAGCTGCATGTATTAATGTGGAAAACAGCACTGCATGTTGAATGTAATTGCTTTATTCTGTATTGATGTATCCAGAAACGTTAATCAAGAAAGAATGCATTATAGCTTTTGAGTGATGCTTGCTGAAACCTTGAAAACTGTTTTGTGAGGAGTGCAAAAGAGTTTAATATTGTGGATGTGTAATTGATATACTGCAAGTTTAAGATGAGGAAGCCGAAGAAAGCAAGCTGTAGAACTAAAACTTCTGAAGTAAGGAGATGTTTCTCCTGTTGACAGTAGAGTCCTAATCAGAAATACACTCTTGCAAGTCCATTGAAGCCGGTGAGGCTTAGAGGGGTGTAATTCTGCTCAGGACTGCACTGTAAGGCTCCATTCTTAATACCAACTTCTTGGGAGTCAGCCCTGTTAAATAAAATGGGACTTATTACGGAATAGACTATAGCCTAAATGTTGCCATGCTTCTCTTCAGTGTGTGAGAAACAGAACTGGCATGCTGGGGCAGGAAAAGCTGCCTGTCACTCAGGAAGCTGCCGTATATGCATCACAGCTATGATCTTAGTGTGCAGATTCTTGTATGGGATATCAGTGGGAGGGGCTTTCAAAATGGAGGGAAGAAGCATGGACAATCTCCTTTCTCTCCAGCTTTTTTGAGGCCAGAGCCCTTTGTGTAGTAGTCTTAGGTACAATGCAAGACTTTGCTCTCAAGTGATGTTTCTTTCCTGAAGCATAGAAAATACAATGCAGCTATATTTTATATTGTGACTCTATATAAACTGTCACAATTTAAAAGCTGAATAATACTAAGAGTTCAGATGTTACATTTATGAGCAGTTTGGTTTACAGACCACTGATGCATTCATCTTGACTAGCTTTTTCCCCCTCACAAGAGTTAGCCTTACACAAGGAATATGCCATTATTATAAATAATCATCCCCACTTTTTGAATGAGACAATTCATTCTGAAAATACATGCTGATTCCAAAAACCTGATGGATTTGAAGTAGGTTGGCTAGTTGGGGGTGTCTGATGAGCTACAGCTGGATGAATAAGTTCTCATAAATAAATTATTTTTCATTTCACTCTTTCATGGTTGTAGATTGCTTCCTGTATTTCAAATTGTTTGTTGAATGTTTTATTTGAACCAGATTCAACCTTCATGAATGCATCATCCTGTAGCTATCACTCCGTAGCTGCCTGGTGTTCTTACGGGCCTTTTGTTATAGTGGTTATGGTCTTGGTAACCATTTGCTTGATGGAGACCATGGTAAAACTTACCTTTGTTGTGGTTAGAATCTGTTGAATTTGAGCCCAGAAATATTCACTATCAGTATAACACAAATGTTTACAAAGATGGACTGGACACAATCATGGAAGAAACATGTCCAGATGTAGGGGATGGGATAGATGGAAAGTAAGAAGGAGGTTGTCTGTGGTTTTTTGGGACATATTGCTCCATAAGATTTGGTTGGAAGAAGACAGATCTGCTCAGTAAGGTGTGGTTAGTGTTTTAAAAAATCCTACTCCTCTGCGTGTCTATTTTGATCCAAGTCCCATTGAATTCAGTGGGGTTTACTCTCATATAACTTGCATAGGACTGTAGACTTCACTTCTTGTTGCCAGGAAAGAACTCTGTTGGTGGACATGTTTTAAGGTTTTATTATTTTATTTACTTCATTCAGTGGGGTCCCAAAGGGGCTTACGTTCTTCTCCTTCCCATTTTATCCTTACACCAACCCTGTGAGGTAGGTTAGGCTGAGAGTGTGACTAGCCCAAGGGCACCCAGCAAGCTTTCATGGCAGAGCAGAGATTTGAACATAGATCTCCCTAGCCCTAGTCTTGATGTTCTAATCACTACACCACACTGGCTGACATGATGATGTTTTAGAAAGATTCCTCGTCAATTTTTTAACATGTCATTTGTTAATGAACAGCTTGCTTCTAATCACTTCTCTCACCTGTCTTTGTATTTTTGCTCTAGCTGTAGACTGGGTGGCTGCCAATGAGAAGCCTTTCCTCTCTACTCGCTACGTAATCCGCAACCTAACATCTGGAGATAAGCTTCACATCCGTGTAAAAGCTGTGAAGGGTGATGGGATTAGTGAACCTACTGTCCTGGACCAGCCACTCCTCATCAGAGAGATTCTTGGTATGTATCTTCAGTGCAGACATATGCACACGTAGTGTTTTAGAAAACGTCACTATTTGATTTACACTTCAGTTAATTGTATGCACTAACATTGATTGTATAAGAAGGCTGTTTTGGTCAACAGTGGCTCAGTTTTAAATGCACGTGTATCGGGTTCCTGAATCAATCGATAGCCAGGCAGGAAGGATGAATTACAAGGCTGTTTCAACTGTCTTGCATTTTACAATGCAACTCAATTTCAGCCTTATTCATTTTTAATTTTTTTTTTAAAAAAAAATTATATGCCACCTTTTCAACCAAATAGGGTCTCCAAGGCCAATTTGATTTCCTTTATGGCTTTCCTAGGCTTCAGGAACCTGTGTAATGGTGATCCTGGCATCCTTGGTCTATGTCATCACTACAGCTAGAACTTGCTTTGGTGGACTGTTGTAGTAGGAAAATTTCATTGTTGCATGCAGTGGAGGTTGTGTAGCCTAGCTTTAGCTGATCCTCCTTTGCCTACTTGACATTTGCCTTTTCCTTCTAGATTGGGCCCATTTTTAAATTGTTGTAGTAAGATAAAAGGGAGAGTTACAGTCCATTCCTAAACCAGGGTATAACTCTGTTTAAGAGTGCACTGTACATGTTATGTGTGAAATCCTCTTTAAAAAATAAACAACCTCTTCCTGTGCCCCCTCCACCCATTCAGTTCATTTTTCCTACTGTTTTTGCTTAAAGTATATGGTCAGATATCTTTGGAATGGGCACCAAACTATGGGAAACTTGCAGTACTGGCCATGGTCTTAGGCATGCTTTCATGTCTAAATTAAATGCATCTTTTGGAATCATAACTTAGCATGAACACCAACCTGTTCTTCAGAATAGAGAAGTTAAATGACCTAGGTGTTAGTAACAATGACTTTGAGAATAAGCTAAGCTGTATATCCAAATTGCTTGCTTCACAAAGCTCATAGGATTTTTTCGAAAGCTTAAAACAATTTTTGTGAATCTCACCTCCAGCAACAAAATGTTAAGAGACCAGGCCAAGATGATGTGCACTGCATAAACCTAATCCAGTTCTGAAAATAAGTTCTGGGCAGTTATGTCCTCAGCCCTGTCAAACAAAAATTGCATGAACAGGCCCTGACATGGATAGCCCAGGCAAATCAGAATCTCAGAAGCTAAGCAGGGCTGACCCTGGCAAGTGCTTGGAAGGGTGACCTCCAAGGAATAGCAGAGCCAGGACACAGAGGCAGGTTATCAAGCTACCTCTCTGAAACATCTTAGCCCCACTAGGGTCACCAGAAGTCACCATGACTTCCAGGATTGCAAACACATACACACACCAAAAGAAAAACCTCACCAAAAATAGTAAAACAAAATTGCAAGATCACCCTGGCCTGAAAGTCCTGGTACATTACCACTCTCACCAGGGAAATGGTGATAATGTTGCTGAGGTCAGCACAATAACATGAGAATAAATTCACCGCATTTTTGAAACCATACCTAATGAAGCAGCAACAGCAACTCTGCTCAATGCTGTAATGTGCTTTGGAAGCTGTGTGGACATATTTCCCCCAGCTAGGAACCAAATGCCAAGAAGCGGTGTAGAGGAGGATATTTTTGAAATTACAGCTTTCCCTTCCCCTGCGTGGCAAGCTGCACCTGCCACCACCCTCCTTTTTACACATGTATTCAGGGGCACAAGAACGCCGTCTTCCTCTGCATCTGGTCTCCCCGGTTCCTTCAGTTCAAATTATGGCAAGGCTCTGTATGACCTTCATTACCTTTTACAAGTTTAGAAGTACCTTCAGCTTCTTCCAGGGATTGATACCCCTGTGCTATGGGGCGAGAAAGTATCTTGTGTGGAGTGTGACCCTGTATAACCTGGATAGCAGGATCACACTTCTGACTAACCTAATTTCAGTTTCCACTGTGGAGAGGAATTATTTTTAGACAAACCTGTTAATGGAAAATGATGGATGCTGGTGATGGACATCTTTATTCATCAGCCAGTGTGGAGCTGGGTACTCAGCTAAAACGTGGCATGTCACTGTGCACAGACTGGGTTTACTGAAGGATTGCCTTCCCCACTTGTATACCCCTAACAGTAGGCATAGAAGGGTGCGGCAACACTTTTTGGGGGGCGGGGGGAGGAATTCAAAGGCAGCATTTTTAAATCTGGCCTGATTGAGTCTAATGCACGGTTACTTTTAAGCTACTGGCAAGACTTCTCCTGGCAGTTGTGTTGGCACTGGCAAAGCTGAGCAAGTGGACCATTTTAGCAAAATGTCTTGATGTGAGCAAATTATGTGCCATAGCTATTTTTGACATACATCTGTATCTGAATATGGTTCTAAATACATACTTTAGAAACATAGAGCGTATTACATGGAGAGCTCAGATTCACATACTCTTCTTGCAATAATCATAATTATGGCATTGTACCACATAATACAGTACAAGATACATTTTGACACTGATGTTGCCCATGTTTTCCTGAAAGTTAAGTTAGCTGGGAGCCTGGATTTTAGTGAATTAACTCAAAATACAGGCAGTCGCTTTCTGTCCACTGATCCCAGTTCACGTGTAAAAACCTCACATTCTAGCTGTATCTGAAGAAGTGAGCAGTGACTCATGAAAATGCATGCCCTGCCACAAATGTTTTTAGGTGCTACTGGACTCTTGCTCCTTTCCACTAATAAAGATGGCAAGCTGTGCTGTTAGGTTTCTTCCTTTTTTTCTGTACCTGTACAAACTGGAGAGGGAGATCTCTCCAAGTGAAATAATGTGTTGATTTCAGACTGGGAAAAATCCATTCTGTGCTATTGATATTTATTATTTATTTATTTCGTGCGATTTATATTCCGCCCTCCCCGCCATACGGCGGGCTCAGGGCGGCTAACAACATCTCAATGGTATTACATAACATAATTTAAAACATTAAAACATTCGGGTGCTGCATTGAATGATCAAATTGAAGATACACCATTTGTATGAAGTTATGTTGTTTTATAACTTCATACAGATGGCGTATCTTCAATTTGATCACTCAGTGCAGCACCCGAATGTAACCTTAGAACAGCCACAGACTGGTGGATAAAATCGGTCCAGGGCCAGATATAAATATCAATATTAGGCAGTAATGAAACAGTGTAAAAGGCAAAGGGGGAGTGAAGAAAGGCAGCCAATGAGGTAGGAGGGGAGAAAGGGAGACATGTTGAACTGGAACATATGAAACCATAGATGTATTTTTAAATACTTAGCCATCTATTTCCAGTAATTAAACAATGGAATCCAATCCAAGTGTTCTAATTCCTAATCAGGGTCTTCTTGAAAGAAAATAAAACAGAGAAATCTAATCTTTAAAAAAAAATTGGAATTAGCCAAAATAATTTCCTTTTAATTCTCCTTTCTCCTTATCCCAACATGCCCCTGCCTTTTAACACAGGTACACGTGTGTGTATGTGTGTGTGTGTGTGTGTGTGAGAGAGAGAGAGATCACATCTCAAAGAAATCAGTAGAATACAATGATCTCAATGTAAATCGTGCTTGTCAGAAGTATCCTCCCTCCCTCCCTCCCTCTGAAGAAGAAGATGTGTACGTGCACTCAAAAGCTTATACCTGAAATAAACCTTTGCTGGTCTTAAAGGAGCCACGGACATTGCTTTCTCTTGCTGTTTCCCACCCCCTCCCTTCTTCCCAAAGGAGGAGAGCTTAGCCAATAGAGGGAAGCGAGGTTGGCTTTGTATCCCTCCTGTGCAAGCAGGAAGCAGCAACTGAGGGGGCTGTGTGTGTGAGTGTGTAAGAGAAATATCAAGTCTGCAGGAAGCAGGAGAGAAAACTGGGTAAAAGTGAGCTGTAATGCGGTGGCAGCCTTAGGGAAGGAAGCAGGAGACATTCAGTTGCTCGTGGGCTGGATTTGAGCCCTGCAGGGGCTGGATGTGGCCCACGGGCCACATATTTGACACTCCTGCTGTAGAACATGTTTAATGCTAGTGTGGTGTAGTGGCTAGAATGGTGGACTAGGACTCTGGGTGACCAAGGTTTGAATCTCCACCTCTAGCTAGGGTTGCCAGCCCCCAGGTTAGGGTGGGGTTTTCCCCACTTTTGGGGGCTTCAGTCCACTGCTAGCCAGCTGGCTGATGGGGGGAAGCCTAATCCCCAAGATTGGCCACCCACAGCCACCCCCTCCCTCTCCTTTTGCAGAGATTTAAAGGGCTTCAGCTGATGGCAGGGAGCACATGGCCCACCAATCAGTTGGAGGGCCCTTTAAATCTTTCAGCAGAGAGGGAGAGGGGCTCTCACCGGCTGCAGCTCCACTGGTAAAAAAAAAAACCCTTTAAAGGGTTATTTTTGAGAGTGGGGTGGGGGCCGTGGTGCATGGGGCTGATTTCCGAGCAGCAATTCACTGCTTGGGATTTCGGCCCACACGCCGCTCACTCCAAATTGCTGCTGGGAAGTCAGCCCCCCTGGCAACCCTACCTCTAGCATGGAAGCTCGCTGGGTGATCTTGGGCCCAGCCTGGCCTGTCTCACAGGGCTGTTGTTGTGAAAAAATGGTGGAAGGGAGAACGATGTTCTAAAAGCCACTTTGAGAACCAGCTAGGGAGAAAAGCAGGTTATAAATAAATGCATCATAAATGCAATTGTGAATGCTTTTTGTGTCATAAAATTGGACTATATAGTCTTGCCTTGGGGATCAGACTAATAAAAATGCCTTAATATGCCTGTCATAAAATACTTGTACTGGAATATCTTCCCACTGTGGTGACCTCACACCTGTATTCTAAAGGAGCTCTTTCTCTGTTACCTTAACTGCAACTGCCTAGTAACTATGGTGGCAAAGAGACACACTAATTAAAAATTATGATACAGATTTAATAAAGCCAGGCATTTTGTTTAGAGAATCTCGGTGCAGGGAGTGAAAATTTCAAATGGGCACTGTATATTGCATTCCTGGCACGCTTAGGTCAATAGATGTGTGTTGTTTGTCCTATTGTATTCTCTTCTCGCAACAACTCTGTGTAGTGGACTAATCTGAGAAAAAAAGTGATTGGACCAAGGTCACCTAGAGAGCTTCGTGGCAGAGCTGGGACTGGAAGCCAGATCTTATTGATTCAAACTCACCCTGTTAGCTGCTACATGATACTGGGACATTTGCATAGAAATAATTCTTGGGGTGCACAGATTAAAAAAACAATGTGGCACCTTTAACTATGACTAAATTGTGCATTGTGGTTTATGCAGGGGTCTGCAAAGTTATATATAAATCAGCTTTTTTCCACTGGGATATTGGATTTCTCAAGACTGTTACAGAGAAGTGTCAGGAAAGGATTCCAGAGCTAGTTGGATGGGTAAATGAAAATGCTGGTTTAGTTGCCGGCTGCAGCATTTGAGTTGTCTGTCTCCCTTCTTGTATTGCCTATGTATTGTGCTCACAATTGCTGAAATATCATTCTCCTTCATTTTAATCCTGGACCCTTCTGCACTTGATCACTTTGGAACGTTTAAGCTTCAGAGGCACACATGGATAATTCCTTTCACACTCCGGGGACTGCTTGCAAATGAAGCAAGCTAGAGTTGCATCCCTGTTATGTGGATTCTAGAGAAGGTGATGACAAGGCATTAAACAGATACAAACATCTTCTGCTTCTCAAGGGAACATATAAAGGTACAGTTCCACCATGTGCTCATATACACACAACCTCTTGCCTTAGAGTTAAGCCTAGGGATTCAGACACTGCAAGGAATGTGCTGCAGGGTGAAGGACAGCCTGTCCTTGATGTTTAGGTACTGAATCAATTACCCAAGAATGTTGATAGAAACACTGTGCTATAGCAAAGCGTGTAAGCACATATGCAACTCTGGTTTAGCGTGAATGCAACTGACCATTTAACAAGCTGAGAGCCAGTTTGGTGTAGTGGTTAGGAGCACGGACTCTAATCTGGGAAAACTGGGTTTAATTCCCCACTCCTCCACAGCTGCTGGTGTGACCTTGGGTCAGTCACAAGTTCTCTCAGAGCTGTTCTCTCAAAAGAGCTCTCTCAGCCCCACCTACCTCACAGGGTGTCTGCTGTGGTGAGGGGAAGGGAAAGGAGATTGTAAGCAGCTGTGAGACTCTCTGAGTGAAGGGCAGGGTATACATCCAATTTCTTCTTCTTCTTCTTCTCGTTCTTTTCCTTTTTCTCCACCTTCTCCTTCTCCTCTTCCCATGGTAGACAAAAAATTGCAGGGATCTGTACAATCTTCCATGGAAAACAATAGTCTGTATTCAGTCTTAGTGCTGCTATAGCCCAGCATTAGAAGACGCCCAGTGCAGTCTTAAACAAAGTTACACCCTTCTCAGCCCGTTGACTTCAGTAGATTTAGAAGGGTATCATTCTTTTTAGGATTGCTCTGATGGTGGGACAGCAGTATGAGTAGCTGTAGGGTGCTTTCCATTTAATATTCAAGAGTTAGTGATACCATAAGCCCTAAATTATTATTTTTTAAGTATATTAAGGTATCACTACAGAATAAAAACCTGAAAATCAACAATACTTGTATAGTTATACCATATGAAGGTAACTCAGTTACCTGAATTGCATAGGAATCAATTGCAAGATGATCAAACTACATGTAATGTTGTTTTGCTCTAGCCATAACTGAAATGGCTACATGTTGGGTCACCTACATGTTGGATGTTATGACTTTCCAGCAAACTAACATGTCTCCCAGGTAAGGTCAGGTTTCCAGTCTTCATCAGAGTCAAAGATAACCACTTTCATATGGAGTTCCCAAACTTCATGAAAACTCACACCAATTCCCATACACAAGGAGCAAGCTGCTTCAAACTCAGAAGGGCCATTTAACAAACAGGGAAAACCACTGTCATTTGGGGGCGGGGGGAGATCCTCTTTTGTCTTGCTGGGGTAGCCATACTATAAAACAGTAGTCTGCAACCTCTGGAGCGAAATGTGGATCAGTAGGGATGGCTCTTTAAGAAATGAAAAGAAAATATTAAAAATACGGTATATTGGAGGGGTGGGTAGGATGCTAGAATAACCACTATATGCAGGGAATGACAGGCAAGGATTTTTATGAGACTAAGAGCTTCTTAAGAGATGCTCTATGGAAAGAGAAATGATAGAAGTGAACAGCTGCCAAAAATCCAAGGGCAAACCATGCCCTCTCATCTAAACAGTGCAAGTGTTATACCAGTGCATTAAAACAATTGCTTAGAGTGCTCCTGTGTATATTTACTACTTATTTCTGAGAACTTTGTACGCCCCTTCCTTATAAAGTATTCAAAACAAACAGTGTTTGGGCTGTAGAAGCTTTATGGATTATTAACATGTCAATTTTCAATTATGTTAAGTTGTCTGTTTCAGTTATGCAAGTGTACTTTCTTATACTGGCTCTTTGTGGATCTCTTGCTCTAGATTTCGACATAGTTTATCTTTTTAAGAATAAAAGTTTGCTGACCCCTGCTATAAAATATGCAAAAAAAATTGATTCCTTTCTGTCGCAGAATTAAGGTCTATATCGAGCCTCAGTCCTCTGATGAACCTATGTGACTTTAATTTCTATAGTAATTAGCCTCTATAGTTGAATCTGTGGTTCTGTTTCCCAGGAGGCTTCAGGATTCTGCTAAGTGCTGTGGCCTTCGGGTACAGATAACTCTGTACATGCCTTTTCGCCTCACATGACTTTTGCCTTCTGGGAGTGTTTATACATTGCATAAGTCAGGAGTCACTATCAAATTCTAAATAGAGAAAGTATCAGAAGCTAGCTTCCTGGGACTCTCATAGTCAACCTAGCTTAACCCTGACCCCAGAGATAGAAAGAATGGCTGAACTTTGTCGTGTAGGTCAGAGATGTATGTCAAATGCTCGTCACAGACTTGACTGACAGTTACTTTAGCTCCTGTGGTTGGAAAAGGGTACTTAACGTCTGAATTTAGTTTTGTTCATGGTTGTTCTGGCCAACCACCCTTCCGTTGTGGGTCTTGACGGAGCAACCAAGCATATCCTTTATAGAATTACAAGTGCACTATTTATGTATTGAGGTTGTATTGAAATATTCTATATTGAATGCTGAAATGCTACAAAAGTGTTTTCTGACTTAAGAATGTGTAATAGAATAAATTGAGTTTTGGCATAGAACAATCTCTCTCTCTCTCTCTCCCCCTCCCCCCCCTCTCTCTCCCCGCAAATGGGAAGCCAGCTTCTCTCCCTCCCAAAATGAACACAGTGGGAATGGGAGTGTATGAAAAACTTCCTGCACCCCTAATTTCCCCAACACTTTCCCTTTGTAATGTGGAATCCAGCTGAAAATTGGCAATATGTATAATGGGGGGTGCCTCTTAACACTTTCCTGAGGATCTCAGGCTGAGGGGATTCCTCTGTGATTTCATGGTAAAAGGTCTACAATACCGTTGACTTTTGGTATAATTCTGCTTTGTCCAGAGCATCCCAAGATTCGATTGCCACGCTACTTGAGGCAGGTATATATGAGGACTGTGGGACAGGCAGTGAACCTGCTGATTCCTTTCCGGGTAAGTGGATAACGTTTCCCGTTAATGTCTGGTTGTAATTTGGACACTGTTTGAAAAAGCTTTTTCATAGGAGTTAAGAAACTAATGAAGGAGAAAGACAACAACAGAAAAGATGCAGACTTTTAGCAAAGTCCTAGGTGGATTTCTTTGGGCAGAAAATTTCAGGTGCCAAGGCATGATGACTGATCAGTTTGAACAACTTAAAATGGGGATTTGTTGAAGTTCTGAAAAGAAACCTAGCCAGCTGGTCCCAGATGTCAAGTGAGTGAGAGGAGGCATGCAGGGAAGGCCTAAAAGGAAATTTTGGAGCTTGAGAAGAGATTCATATCTGTAAAAGCAAGGGCTGTAAACAGTTCTGCAAAAGCTACTGAATTTTGGAGTGTACTATGTAAATCATCCCAAGCAGTGTGTGGCTAACAAACATTTCAAAAAGGTTTTCCATTGTTATACTGCAAGCAATGCAAAATCTGTCGCCAGATGTCTTGTCAACATCCTAATCTCAGGAGACAGGTAAAGATGGGTAGCCATGTTAGTCTCTCTGTAGCAGTAGAAAAGAGCAAGAGTACCCTGCCAAAAATTTGGTTAGTCTTTGCTACTGGACTCTTGCTCTTTTCAAACTCCTAATCCCAGAACGCTGTTTAAAACGTGTCCTATTTGAATTACCTCTGCACTGTGTTGCGACAGTTTCTTTTAAAACCTGCTGATTTAAAGAGCACTTGCACAATTAAGTACTTTGACGGTGTAATCAAGTCTGTTATGCATGTTCAGAAGGCAGAGGTGATATGCTTCAGTCTTACTCTCAGGGGCTGGGGCTGGGAGCCTAAAATAACTCCCTGTCAAAAATAGCAAGCCATATGGCTTACAGTATGGTATGGAACTGATAGCAGTCCGTGCCTTTCCTTGGTTCTTGGGTAGATGCACTTGTGGACAGAGGCAGCTATGAATCCATGCCCCTTTCTTAAAGAGGCAGCTGCCAGGAGTGCCTTTGAAACACATTCATGTTGGTAATCCACAAGGGTCCTATGATAAAATGCAGGGCCCTTGGCTAGGATGGAAATATGCCTGCTGTTCAAGGCATCTAGAATATGGGTGGTGTTAAAATAAATAAGTGTCTGCAACTGTCCTCCCTTGGTGAATAAGAATCTGAAAAATGTAGGGTGGTTGTGGGGTTTTGTTGTGCTTCTTAGCTAAGTCACAACAAGAAACTCAGAGCAATAGTGGGTAAAGTTTTTGCTGCCAAACCATAGGGGCACTGGGAAACGGAGTCTTATCCAACGAGTTTTTCCGTCTTCAGGATAAAAAAAAATTGTGCACTCTTATAAATCAATCTGGTTTAGGGTGGAACTGGAGTTCTATTGTTATTTTAAATGACTTCTTTCTGTTTTTCAAATGCAAAATATGGGGCTGGTTTTAGGAAGGAGAGCGGAGGGGTTAATGGGAGGGCTTTTAGCTCTTTCCTCCACTGCCATGATCCCACTGGGGGGAAACCCACCCCAAGCCACTTATATCCTTACTTGGGGGGGGGGATCTGCTATTAAAACTACAAGAAAAATACCCCCCTCCCCGCATGCCATCCTCCCCTTCCAGGAAGCAGACCAATAATGAGCATTTGGGAAAAGTACATTTAGAGCTGGATGCAAAGTTCAGTTTCTGTTAATGGAATGGAGTTTTTCTTTCCTCTTGCTGCACCTCTCCAGAATGGTCCCTTGTCCCCCAGGAGAAGCATTTTGGGGAGATCAGTGGCAACAGGAAGAGTGGAGGCAGGAAAATTTTATTCCTTTGATGGAAATGCTTTCCATTAACAGAAAAAAAATAGTCTGGATCCAACCCCAAAGTCTTTTAAAATGATCAAGGAACTAAAAGTAATGTGTTCTGCCTTGAGATCTGCCATATAAGACAGCCTCTAAAATCTTACTCCAGACATCTTTTTCTCTAGTGTTTTACTCTGGACCATCATGAAAGCAGATATCCATTCTAAGCAACAGTAGCCAGATAGACAGAACACTACTGAACTTTATCATTACCTCCTCGTGTACCTTCCTTAGGGAAAGCCAAAGCCACAGGTGACCTGGACCAAAGGTGGCCAGCCCCTGGATCCCAAGCGAGTGAATGTGCGCAACTCCGAAAAGGATTCCATTTTCTTCATCCGCCAAGCACAACGTAGTGATTCTGGGAAATATGAAATAACTGTTAAGATCTTAGATGAGTTAGAAGACAAGGCCACCATTGAGTTCCTTGTGATTGGTAAGGAGCAATGTTAACGGTGTAAAGCACAAGTCCCCAACGTGGTGCCCATGATCACCCTCTGTCAGAATTCCAAAAGTGTCCACAAGCTCAAAAAAAAGGTTGGGGACCCCTGATCTAAAGGGTGATGAGCTCAGTGGCAAAAGTCCCCAGAGTATCTTTTCACATTTGGTAGTTAACTGGACCGGGTATGACTGAGCATTGGATCACATGACATTATGTCAGGAAGTTGTTTAGAGTGATGACTCCTCTGTTAGGGGATTATAATAACTAGGCGGGAGGAAGGCCTTGTGCAAAAGACATTAAAGGGTTTGTTTCCAGCATGAAGGCTGCAGCAAAGTAAAGTAGCAGAAAGTGGGATTTAGGGGGCAGCTCATCACAAGCAAGGACTATATTGTAGCTTTCCTCCTTCTGCTTCATGGCTGAGTGGCTGCTGCAGAGTGTTGTCTGGTGCCTTCTGCTTCATTGCTCTATCCTGTGTACTAATAGTGTTGCTGTGGTGATGCTTTGACAATGAAATATCTACCTTGTGTGTCTCCTTTTCAGAGAGACCCGGCCCTCCTGAGAACCTGAAGCTGGTGGACGTGTGGGGCTTTAATGTGGCACTGGAATGGAGCCCACCCAAAGACAATGGAAATGCCGACCTGAAAGGCTACACAGTCCAGAAGGCGGATATGAAGACTAAGGTGGGGCTGTGGCTCAGTGGTAGAGCATCTGATTTGCACGCAGAAGGTCCCTGGTTCAGTCTCTGGCACCGCCGATGTAGAAAGATCAGGTAGTACATGATGCGAAAGGCCTCTGCCTTGGGCCCTGGACAGCTGCTGCCAACCAGGGTAGATCACACTGACCTTGACAGACCAATATTTTGACTCAGCGTAAGGCAGTTGGGGACTGAGAGGGACACAGCCCAGAAAATGGGGCACATGGGAAATTGCAAGAATTGACCATTTGTCCCAGCCCATGTTTTATTAGCTAGACTCAGTCTAAAATCTGTGACCCAGCACAGAAGGACCAAAAGTGCTGTTGAACCAGCCGCCACTCTCACAGGCTTAGAGATTAGGTTTGCATCCAAAGTTGTAGAGATGGGAGTAGCTAAGAATGGGCGTTGGCCAGCTGAAGTAGTAAGGGCAGCAGAGTAGGCAGCCAGCCTCCAAGGGTGCGGTTGGAACAATAACATTCTCTTCCTGACCCCTTCAGGCATATGTTCAAAGAACCCTCCCTATTGAATGGCATCTGGGGTGCCGGGTTGCAAGGCGAATGTCACGCAGAGTAGTAATGGCAAGAGCCTTTGAGCTGAATTTTGCAGACAACTGTTGTCTGTTGTGTCAGCAGCAACTGCTGACTCTCCGCAGGCAAGGGTGCCCCTCGGCATTACAGGCTTAAGCTATCCAAGGCTTTGTGGGACAGCTTAGGGCATCTGGCAATTGATGCTGTTTGTCTGGGCAAAGGCTCCTGGCATAGCCCTGCTGCTTTCCCCTCTCTGGAGGTGGCAGAGGGGAGATGCAGTGAAGATGCCAAGCATGTGCCAATGGCAGATGCTGAAGAAGCACAGAATGTTCAAGTTCACTACCACTGTGGGGTCCACAGTGCTTGTTTTGAATACCACTCTGAATTGCTTAATGAAGGCTGGGGGGGGGGGTCCTAGTCCAGAATGAGAGGCATATTGGAAGCATGTGGGATAGAACTAGAGTGTGGAGCGTCCTTTCTGCTTATATATAAGGATCAAAAGCTGTCAAAGAAGAACAGATGGCCAAAACTCTCCTTACTACCTTTAAGAGAGGACATTGCCAGTGTCAATGCCAGTTTAAAAATTGCCATGAGGCCTGACCCTGGTTGGGCCTGCAGTGTGGTGGCGCTATGTGATCTTGCCCCACCTTTCAAAGGCCGAAATAGCCCTTATGACTATTTTGGCACTTGAAAAGATATGTGGCAGAGGTGGGAGACAAGGTCACATGGCATCTCTGCCCCAGGTAGCAGTTTTTAAATGGCTAAAATCTTGTCTAAAATGGCAGTGGTCACAAGTTGTCCTGTGCTTGCCCACTATGTGTAGTTTGGCTCCTAGAGGACTCTTGATTGTGGCCAGGGGTAGATACAGGATATTTACATGTCAGGCAACAGCAGAAGAAATTGTAGCTGGCTTAAGAAGCTCTGGCAGAAATAATTGTGGAGGTGTGATGTGGTCAAGGAGACTCAGACTGTGCCTTTATAGAGTACTTTATCTTTTCAGCCAGCACACAAAGAACCAGTGTGGTATGATGGTTAGAGTGGCAAACTAGAATCCGGAAAACATGGGTTCAAATCCCAGCATAGGTGTCAACCGGGGGCTCGGGCCACCCCTGAAATTTTCCAGGGGGGACTGAGCCCCCCCGGGCGAAACGGAGCACCTGGCTGCCGCCTACTGCTAGGGCTCCCAAGAAGCCATGGCAAGAGCCTCTCCCCCTTGGCTCCCCTGCACCCACTCCTCCCTCCCTCCCTCCCTCCCTCTCTCTCTCTCTGGGGCCGACTGCCCAGCGTGATGATGTCACTCGGAAGTGACATCACCACGCTGGGCACGTTGCTGGGGCGACGCTCTAGCAATCGCCCTGAAAACTCTATGGCACCATAGAGTTTCAGGGCAATTGCCAGAGCGTCGCCTCGGCAACATGCCCAGTGTGATGATGTCACTTCTGGGTGACGTCATCACGCTGGGCAGCTGGCCTTGGAGAGAGAGACAGAGAGGGAGGGAGGAGTGGGTGGGTGGGAGAGGGGTGTGGGGGGGAGGCTCTTGCAGTGGCGGCAGAGGTGGTGAAATCGTCCCGGTGCGCTTGTGAGGAACTCCTATCTCACAGGTGGCTACCTTACTCTGTCTCTCCCTCTCTTTTTCCCTCCCCCCTCTGGCCCAGCCCCCGCCCCCCAGGAAGTTGGAAAGTCTACACCCTTGAGTAGCCATGATAGTCTTGTGGGGTTATACAATTGGGGAGGATCTAATTTTTACACTGAATAGGGCACTCATGAAGTATGGCTGGTGGAAGCAGAATCCTGCAGTCATTTTCCACAGAACTGTTACTCCCAGCCGGCCTCACCCCCAGTAGAAGAGCTGGACAGGGAGAAAAATGCCTGATGTGACTGAAAGCAGAAGAAAAATGTAGATGAGGAGGAGTGAAGATTCAACTCCCCTCACCCATGCGCTCTTTCAAAGTTAAAATTAATCGTCTGACCTCGATACATGAATCACAGTGTGCTTTCACACATGCTATATAATGCAGTTTCAATCCACTTCAGCAACCATTTGCAAGTGGATTTTGCCATTTCACACAGTAAAATCCAGTTACAAAGTACATTGAAAGTGGATTGAAACAGCACTATTTAGTGTGTGTGAAAGTGCCCATAGAGATATCTGAACAGCAAACATGTCTGCCCCATCACATCTAGTTGGACCCCATACTGCATGATAACCAAACTTCTGTTCTGAAGTTCACCTGCTTTGTTAAAATATGCAGTCTCAGAATGCTTCAAAACTTTAATAAAACATTAAATGAAATGTGCAGTTGTTCCACATCTGTTTGGAAAAAGGTCCTACAACATAGCAAAACTTGAATCTCATAATCGCAGAACCCCCAAATTCTCTAAAAATTCAGCACTCTAGGGATGGAACCATGCACATGCTAATTGTTTTAACACTACCATTTGAAATATCCATGAGTATTTGGGGACATACATGCACACAGGTACCATGCACACTGGGCAGCTGAAGAACCCCCCCCCCCACACACACACAGGCCACTGGTTTCAGCAGGGTTACAGAAACAGATGAGGGTGTCCACCCTTCCAGAGGGAATGGACCTCAAGAATGGTGCTCTCTTATAAAGACAACCTGAGCTGACCTACTGCCGTTTCTGGACTAAATGCAGACTGGTGGAGAATCAGAGAAGAAAATGTTCTCAAGGAAAGATTTGTTGGACTAAATGTGAATAAATTTAGAAAATAACTCAGGTTGATTATCATTTTTTAAAAATTGTTCACCTCATATTTTTTAAAAACTAATTTAACTTCTATATGAGTTACTGGTAAACATATGATTACATTGAATCTATGATATTTAAAAATGCATAAACCAAATATTCCAGTTATTCCATAATCCTAAATAATGCTGCTTTTTTGCCTCTCCTGATTTCCATTATCTAAAATGGGGATAGTCATGTTCTGTATTTCTGGGGCCATTTTATTCTTCAGATTGTGGTGTGGACCACAGAAGAGTATTATGTCACCAAACCAAATTGTTTTAATTGTATTTTCAATATGGTGTTATGCCATTCTGTAAGCCGCCCTGAGCCCGCTTGCGGGGAGGGCGGGGTAAAAATGCAAAATAAATAAAAATAAATAAAATTTAAAAAAACCAAAGCCTTTCAGAGCATATGAGATCTACAATGCATCCAACTCCTCCACTAAGATATAAAGTCTTCACAGTTACGGAGAACAGGCATTCAGGCATTCATAGGCCATCACACAGGATACCCAAAGAGAAATAAAACATCCTAAGCTATACAAACCTGTAGTCCTGTCTATATATTCCTCAGTCACTCCATGTGTTTGCCAAACATCAAACAAGGGTTGAGGTGTGCATACCTGAAGTTACAGAGAAAGGGGGAGAAGCTTGCCCTCTAGGGGATGCTGGTTAACTGAACATTCTGGATCATCAAGTGCCGGATAACAAAGCTTTTATTATAGTACATTTTTATTCTGTCACTTCTCCAAAACAATCAGGACAGTGTACACAGTCCTCCCTTCCCCAGTTTATCCTCACAAAACCCTGTGAGGCAGGTTAGGCCGAGAAACTGTGACTGCCCCAAGACTGCCCAGGGAATAGTGCTGGGATCCAAAGGCGTAGACTTTCCAATTTCCCCGGGGGGGGGGGGGCTGGGCCAGAGGGGGAAGGGAGGGGGGAGGGAAAAAGAGAGGGAGAGAGAGAGTAGGGTTGCCACCTGTGAGACAGGAGTTCTAGGATGATGTTACCACCTCTGCCGCCACCGCCATCACTGAAAGAGCCTCCTAGCAGCAGGCGGCGGCCGGGCACTCCGTTTCGCCGGGGCCTCCCCCCCACACAGTCAACTGTGTGTGGCTACTACCCTTTATGTAGTCTGGCCTCGACTTCCATCACCCTGTTATATCCTCGCTAGTGTATTAGTTGTATGTTCATGATAACTAGGGGTTTCATAATTCTTGGCTTGGGAAGGTTTTGGCCGTGCATTCAGTATAATTAGCAAACAGGTGTGCTAGTATGAAGGGCAGCCCAATGTCCTGCCTTGGACACTTCCATGATTAATGGTTGCTCTTCCCTGATTTTCAGCAATGGTTCACGGCCCTGGAACACTATAATCGCACCAGCTGCACTGTGTCGGATCTCATCATGGGCAACAGCTACATCTTCCAAGTCTTCTCAGAGAACCCCTGTGGCCTCAGTGAGAAAGCTGCTGTCAGCAAGGATGTAGCACACATTAAAAAAACAGGTGCGAATGCTGTAGGAAGACTACTGATCAGAGTTCCAAACTGTTCCAGCCAGCTCCTCTGAAACCAGACAAGCTTGGGCAGAGACTGTGAGGACCGACAGAGTAAAGGATAGGGGGACAGGTTACGGAAGTGTAGTAATGTTTCTTCATATAAAGAAATCAATCACAAGTATATAGAGACAGATTTTTTTTCAGAGAGTTGAGTGTGCCATGAAAGAGCAACCACTGCTTATGGTGCATGAACCTGCCTTCAGAGGTTTTTTGCAAGGTTTTTTTTTTTTGGCATTGTTTTAAATGAGCTCAGTAACTGTGCACCGTTAAAGGAATGCCTCTCAAAGCATTTTCTTCTTGTCTTACACTGCAGGCAGACCTGAAAACCCCAAAGAGCTCACATTGCTGCGTTCAGCAGTGAACGTGCCTTTGCAATTAAATTGGCAGATCCACAACCCAGTGACTCAAACACTGACTGACACCCATCGGCTCTCCCTCTTTGCTTTTCCTCCATCACCATCTCTGGCTTCAGCTCAGGGAAAGTTAATGAAGTTCCAGGTGTCTGAGAAGAAGGTTGTGCCACCTCCATCTGAGGCCCTTGGCCTTCTCCTCTGTTTATCAGTCCATGGGAACTCTATGCCCTTGCCTGCTCACCTTCTTGCTTTTTGGGGCCATTACGCTCTTGAGTAATAGCAGAAAGTTCAATGCTGGAGAGATCAGAACAAGTGTCTTGGCCAAGATGGAGGAGGTTTAGTCCTTGTTTATCTCTTAATTTACACTGAGATCTGTCCTTTTTTTCTTAGCAATTGTATACAAGCCGGAGAAATACAACACCCGGGATTTCTCTGAACCTCCAACATTCACCCAGCCTCTGACAGACAGAACTACCACCCGGGGCTACAGCACTCAACTTGTCTGCTCTGTCCGGGGCTTTCCTAGAGTGAGTATTGTTGTGGATTTGACGGTTCACTGAGAAAAATTACCCAGAGTGGGTACAAGAAGAGACGTCAACATCATCATGAAGTGGTACACTGCATTAGTCAGGCTGCACCTGGAGTATCGTGTGCAGTTCTGGAGGCCTCATTTCAAAAAGGATGTGGACAGAATGGAGCGGGTTTAGAGGAGAGCAATGAGGATGAGTGACGAAGATGGTCGGGTGCTTGGAAACCAAGCCCTATGAGGGAAGGCTGAGGGGAATGGAGGTTGAGGGGGGACCTGATTGCTCTCTTTAAGTCTTTGAAGGGCCGTCACTTAGAGGAGGGCAGGGAGCTGTTCCTGTTGGAAGCAGAGGATAGGGTTCACAAGAATGGGTTTAAATTAAGGGCAGGAAGGTACCGGCTGGATATTAGGGAAAACTTTTTGACAGTAAGAGGTGTGCGACAGTGGAATCAGCTGCCTAGGGAGGTGGTGAGCTCTCCCTCACTGGCAGTCTTTAAGCAGCGTCTGGACAAACACTTGTCAGGGATGCTCTAGGCCAGGGGTGTTGAACTCATTTGTTATGGAGGGCTGGATTTGACATAAATTGGACTTTGTCGGGCCGGGCCATGTGTGTCATAAAATGTAATGCCAGGTAGTGGAGATATAAACTTTATAAAGGACACAAACTCAAAGGTTTTTTTTAACTTAAAATAAAAACGTGCTTGAAACATTAGCATTCTTGCAATATTTTGTTTATTTAACAGTCTTTGATAACTGATACTTCTTGCTATCAATTATTTCATCAAAATGTCTGTGCTGTAGCAATTGGGGATGGGGAGGTGCCTCAGCCCAGTGCAGGGAGCAGAAGCTTGCCTATCTATCTCTCCTGAGCGATTGAGAGAGTCTGGGAAAGCAAGCTATGATGCAGCAGCAGAACTGGAGGAAGAAGTAGTGGACAGCCAGTCCCTTGCAGGCCTGATAAAAGCCCTGTGGGGGCCTGATCCGGGTTTGGGCCGCATGTTTGACACCCCTGCTCTAGGCTGATCCTGCATTGAGCAGGGGGGTTGCACTAGATGGTCTATATGGCCCCTTCCAACTCTATGATTCTATGTGAGTGTGGCTCCTTCTCCCAGGAATGCACATTGGGTTGTGCTGCAGGGAGATGCTTCTGGGTTGTCATCTAAAACACCTCCTCCCGGGAACTTTTATGCTCACATACGTACACTGGACAAACTTCATTAGGAATATGGCTCATTTTCCAGTTAATATTCTGAATATAAGAAAGAAAACCATCCTTCTGTTTTCTCTCAATCCAGTGCTACTGGCTCTACACCCATTTTAAAGAATGCCCCCAGTCTGGGCAATGACCACATAAATGGTTATAAGGGACCTGTCGACTGAGAATCTGGATAGAATCTGGATGGAAACGGGAGTTTGTCAAGGGCATACTGTGGGGTATTTCAATCTCTGACAGCTCTGAGCAGTTTCTGGGAAGGTGGCTGGTGATACGTCTGATGGGCCTATTGCTACTGGGCGACTGTAGTCCTAGGTTGCGGTCGCATGTGCCAGTTGAAGCAGAGGGGAAGCGAGGCTATTCCTTTCAGAGGAATTCGACCTGTGGTTGCAAGATCACACAGCCCTTTGTTGCTGCGGGCCCAGCCTGTCACTGTGTGATCAGACGCAACTGCAGGTGAGTCGGGGGGGGGGGGTGCCATTTGTTTCCCATGCGTTTCCCAATGAGGAATTGCACCTCCACACCGAGGGCCCCCTATGGGTATGCGATGTGCATACTGCGAAGAGGGGGAAAACCCCCCGGCACCGAGCCAGGATGGCCTGATCAGACCATCCTAATGGTTCAGAAGTGTGCTTGCACAATCAGACAGGGGAAAGTCCATCCGTGGCCCATCGCAACCTGTTTACTACTGGTTTTTTCCTGGTGTCTTTTAACTCCACTTCTGCAGCGAAGCAGCATGGGTTGCCAATGGCTGCGGGATGCTTCCCAGATGTTGCTGTCTGATTGTGCCCTTTTGATCTGTTGAGCATTCACTCCTGCTAGATCTTCTGGTGCGTGTGATCACAGTCCTAGTTAGGGCAAAACTAGCTATGATGCTGGGAGTTTTATGATAAGATATTCTGTCCCCCCATCCTCCTTTTAAACAGAAGTGCTCTGGGCTCTGATTTGGATCAGAACTGTTAAATTGTTAGCTCAATTTCATTTTCCTAATCTAAAACAGCTCCACAGGGCTGCTGTTTGCCTCTATTAGGGCAAACATGCAGACAATATACAGAATTACCTGTATGTTTGCCCTAAAGGGGCAGATAGATCCACAAGGCCACTTCAGGTGAGGAAAATGGCACATGGAGAACCAGTTAATTCCACCAGTGTTCCCAGTTCTAATATGAAATGGAACTCTGTATGGCTGCCATTTAAAAAAAAATGCACACACTTGGAATGCTTCTTGTAGGTGGAAGTATCAGTGCAACACCTAGTTTTGGCATTTGTTTACAGACAAGAGGCTAGAAAAGTAATAAAAAGCAGAGGTCAAGAAATCAAAGCAGCTGCCCACCATGAGCATTCCTTTCGGTTTTTGGAGATGTCTGTTTAGTCCTGCTAATCCACTGCTTTTAACTGTGCTTCAGCCCAAAGTAATCTGGATGAAAAATCAAATGGAGATTCGAGAAGACCCTAAGTATGTGGCTCTCATAAACCAAGGTGTATGCTCCCTGGAAATCCGCAAGCCCAGCCCTTTTGATGGTGGTGTCTACACCTGCAAAGCTGTGAACCCCTTGGGGGAAGCCTCTGTGGACTGCAGGCTGAATGTCAAAGGTATGTAGCCAATGTCTGGACTCTGCCCTGTCTGTCCAGAAGATGAATATTGTGGACTGCCCTGTTCTAAAACAATTGCAAAGATTTTCAACAGGAATTAAGTGGTGATTGAATTTCACTCAGTTGGAATCCTTTGTGCCTTGTATCTCTAAAATAACTTTGAGTTTCAGTCCCCTCGAGAGTAATGATTGTCAGGAAAGGTGTGTTTATCAAATACTGCTCAAGTCTGGAATTCGGTTTGGGGGAGAACATGGGTGGTGGTGGGGCAGCATTGTGCAGTGTTATGATATAGGGTTACCATCTCCAGATTGGGAAATTCCTGGGGATTTGGAGGTGGAGCAAGGGAAGGTATGGTATGGGAAGGAGAGGGACCTCAGTGGGGTATAATGCCTTATAGTCTACCCTCCACGGCAGCCACTTCCTCCAGGGGAACTGATCTCTGTAGTCTGAAGTTCAGCTATAATTTTGGGACATTTTCAGGCCCCACCTGGAGGCTGGCAAACCATGACATCATTTCCAGGCAAAGAAATAGAAGCAAAGTCACTACTTTACACAATGCTGTAGGAATCCTATGGTAAACCTATAGAGATCAGGAGGAGTATTCTTAGAGCTTTGTGGTGCGATGTGGTGATGTCACTTCAGGTTTTATAGCTGGAAACGATTTTGTGCAATGCCACTGATGCTTGTCTCTGCTTCCCCCACCCCAAAAAATCCTCCACCAGTTGCCAGCCCTAATCCCCCCGTTATTCTAGAAAAAAATGACTTTGTAAATCAATCAAAAAATAAAAGTGGGAGGAGCCATCTAAAATGGCCTGCTGATGACTGAGCATGCTCCAGGAAGCACAGAATATTGGGAGCAACTGATTCAGCTAAACAGGAAGACACTGAAGAAGAGCGGGAAATTGGCCTGCTTGCAGATTCCTATGTGGGGGTGATTATTTATTTATTTAAAATATTTATATCCCACCAAGATCGCTAAGAAAGCAGCACCAGTTGCAAGGACACACAACAAACAACATAACAATCCTTTCATCAGGTGAAAACAACACGCAGGTTACAAATTCACAGGTTAAAACAGAGCCAAAAATGTCTGAATAGTTTATGTCTCCTTGCAATTCCTTGACCGCCCCCCCCCCCTTTGTTTCCTCTACTATCAGTCTTCACACTCAAGTGTCCCCCACAGAGGCAGAGGAGGCCTGCATATTTGGTGGAGACTCCCTAGGTATTTTTAAATTAAAAAGATAACTGTGCCTGCTCACAAAAACCCAGCCTGATAATAACCTCAGTATGAGCGTGATCATTGCCCTCAGAATATTGAGCTGAGAGAGAGAGAAGTAGAGAGAGTGAACAAAGGAACAAAGGAAGATATGGAACTTTGACCAGCTGACACCTCTGAGGCCCCCAGCCTCAGAGTTATTATTCATAATAATAATGATCCTTTACAGCAGGACTTTAGCATGTTCAAAGCACTTTACAAACCTTATTTTTTTGTAATCATTAAAGTATGTTTTATTTTGCCTCTGCTACAAAGACAGAAAGCTTGTGCATTGCCTGAGGCGACCTGGTAACTTGCAGGGGCAAGATGCAAGCCAGAGCTGTCCAGATCCATAGCTTCCTGTGCACAGCCTTGGGTTTTGGAACGAGAGGAAAGTGGTTTTTGCTTAAACATGGGGGGGGGGGACTGCCTACAGGGGGCAGCAGCAGTACAAAACAGATTGTGAAATCTCTTCCTCAAAGGTTTTGGGAAGACTTTGTAAGGGGTTAGCTGATGATGGTTTAAGTTTCTGTTTGCCTCTGCCAGGATTCCGTGTAGCTACAGGTCCCAAATCAACTATGCAGCTAAAACTGAGACGATAAAATGAGAGAGAGTGAGAGAGCACAAGCATGTCTTTCCGCTGGCAGACCTGGCAATCGAAATGATAAAGCACCATACATTACTCCCTGATCATGTTTCCAGACTCTGGAATCCTGCAGCCCTGTAGCATTTCACCAATAGGATCCTTTTAAGCTGAACTCTGCAGATGAGATATTAATTTCTCCACGACTCTATTAATGGCAGAGTGCCTCCTTCAAGGCAGTGTGACTGGCCCTCTGCATCTACAGCAGTCGCATCTCAGCTGAATGGCTGTAATTTATTGCTTGCATGAGGCTTTCCTGCTCACATTTCCTTGCTTCAGCAAAGAGGTGACCATCTTCCCCCTGACTGGCGAAGGCATGGCTTTCTGAGCAAAGCAAAACACTGAAAATCAGAGGAAGATCTGCAAAAATCTGACCCAATCTAGAGTCCATGCAGAGCCCAAGCTCACAAGTTACCTGCATGGTGAAGTCCATGAGATTAGAGAGTAACTGGTATTTCACACTTTGCTATTAACAGCTAGCATTGGAGGATTCCTGTTTCCGTGCAAGCAACCATAGCCTATTTGTTCTAAACTGCCCTGTGGCAGGGAACACTCTGATCTTGTTGGGGTGTAAGTCATACTGTGTATCAAACAAATTTGGCGCATACCCAGTGAGATTGCCAACATTCCCAGAAAAGGCATGGGGGGGGGGGGAACCTGACTGCTTTTGATTTGTATGACTTTATTTGATTAAATGTATTGCACTTCAAAGGCAAGAACCCAAATAATTCAAAAACATTTTTTTTACTGGGCTAACTCAATTGATAAGATAGTGTAGACAAGCTTTTGAAATACATGCTACTATTTTCCTGCCCTAACAGAATTTGGTGTATCGTGAAAGCTTCTTTCATTATGCATATAAATCTAGTTTTTACAAACAGTAGGAGAGGTTCAGGTGGGTGACTGTGTCGGTCTGAATCAGCAGAACAAAGTCTGAGTCGAGTGGCACCTTTAAGACCAGCAAAGTTTTATTCAAGGTGTAAGCTTTCACGTGCATGCAGCGAAACAGATAACAGCGAAACAGAATTTCTATTTTCTGTATGTCAGTTTGCTGCCATCCACAGGTCTTACCAAATGCATTATTCCAATCTTAGTTGTATTTACTGCTCAGCTACTTATGTGAACTCTTTTTATTATCTGTAGGCTAATTTGCTGCTATCCACAGGTCTTACCAAATGTGTTATTCCAGTCTTAGCTGTATTTGTTGCTCAGTTACATATGCATTTTGACTCTAATTAGCCCTTCCTGGCAACTACCCCCCCACCCATATGTAACATTTGAGGAAATCTGTTACAATGTATCTGAAGGAGCATGCATCTACACATACTAAGGCTGCGGTCACACGGCCCTTAAATGCGGGAGGAAGGGCTGTTTCCTCCCGCATTTAAAGGGGCTGTCTACAACAGCTGCAGAAAGTCCTGCGCCGAAGTGGGCTCAAATGTGGGTTCCTCCCGCATTTTCCGACCCCGGGAAAATCGACAGTTTTCCGGGGAGTTGCAGGAGGAACCCGCATTTGAGGTATCTGGACAGCCCTCTCTTGCAATCATTGCAAGAGCGGGGCTGTCCAGATGGTCCCGTCGGCCATTTTTTCCCCCTTTTCACTTGGGCGCTTGGGCAGTCAAGCACCCAAGTGTAAAAGGGGAAAAAAAAACCCCAAACTTACCAGGCGGCTGGCTCTCCTACTGAACGAAGTGTGAGTCCAGTGGCATCTTTAAGACCAATGAAGTTTTATTCAAGGTATAAGCTTTCGTGTGCATGCACACTTCTTCAGCTACAGTGGAAAAAAACTTTTTCAACCATTACATATAGGTAGGGGGGGTTAGTTGCCAGGAAGGGCTAGTTAGTGTCAAGGTGCATAAGTAAATGGGCGATTATAGCAGAGATTGGATTAAGGCGGTTGGTAAGTAAATTAGCATACAAATACAAGAGTTAACAAATAAATGTAACAACCAAGTTTGAGTCCAGTAGTACCTTCAAGAGCAACAAAGTTCAATTCTGGATATAAGTGAGAACTGAGCCCTCCCGGATTTAAAGGGGCCACATTTTTCTACCGCGGGTTGGGATGTCTACACATCCCAACTCCTGCAGCAGCAGTGGTGGCAGTGGCGGCTGTGGAAGAGGTGGCGGCAGCCGCAGAAGCAGCAGAAGCGGTGGCCGTGGTGGCGGCAGAAGCGGCGGCTGCGGCGGCAGAAGAGGTGGCGGCAGCCGCGGAAGCAGCGGCAAAGGACCCACCAGGATTGAATTCCAAAACTGTGGGTACTCGACTCTTCTCAGCTAGGGCTGAAATCAGACTCAACTCAGTCAAGGCAGAAATCTGACTGACTGTCTCCTCAGCAGGCAGCTCTCAAGTCTTTCTCTGCTCAGATGATGCTAACCAATCAGATTGCTTGGAGCAGCCGGTCACTCAAGGCTCTCTGTTTCTGTGAAGAATTAACCCTTCACAGTCCTTCAGCATTTTATACAGCATGTCTAAGCTTTTAAAAGTGCAGCGTGTCACAGTAGCCTTCCATATAAGTACTTCCTTCACAGAGAGAACTAGTGGGCTAAGGAGAAGGCTAGGCTAGAATGTGAGCTCTGACTGAATTGAGAAATAGGTATACCCCCTCCCCCTCTACTGTTTGTGAGAACTGGGTCAAACGCTAATAAAAGCCAAAGTGAGAATCAGTTAGGGATCTTCTCTGTCTGTGGTTAGATTCAACAGGAAATTTTTCTACATACATTTTTTGCCCTATCTTGGTTTTCTTCCAGCAGTGCTGTTTTTCAGGAGGAGCACCCACGTAACAACACCCTCTGAGCATTCTATTTAAGTGCCCCCCCTCCCCTTTGCTGTGATCTTTCCCAAACCTGGTTTGTTACAGTATTTTTGGGAAGATCAGTTAAAGTGCCTTTGCACACCATCTGGATAGGAAAGTGTGCAGTTTTGCAAGCCCTGCCAACATCAGCACCATATTGCATCCTTCAGCCCCACAGCTGCCCTTCCCTGCTTCTCCACCAGAGGGATTTTATTAGGCTTTTAAAAAATGATAAGAGACAGACTGCTATAGCACAGTCTATAACAATCTTTTGCAACAGTGTGAAACTGCCCCAACTATCATAAAAATAAAATAAATCTCTACCCCCCCCCTTTTTTTTTGCAGAGGTATCAGGCAAAATGTGTGGGCTGCAGATTTCCCCACATAACTCTGCAAAGAAACATTTTAAAATTTAAAGCTGGAAATTCACTGCATAGTCGGAATATATTGTTATAAGATTATTGCACTATAACGATCTGTCAATTACCATTTTTTGAAAGTCTGAAAAAAGCCCTCTGGGGTATAAGTGGGGGAAATGATAGGCTTGGGGATGGGGCTAAGGCAAAGAAAATGTTAGGGAAACGTGTGTGGTTGCTTTGTTGCCATTGCAGATGCCTCAGAATGACCACTAGTAACACAGGCAAGCCAGAAGGTAATCCTAGAACAGGCAAAAGTTCTTCAGTGTTTGCTGAAGCACCAAATGCACTAGGAGAGGAAATATCCAGTGCATAAAACAGTCTCCATTCACACTAAAGAGATGAAACAGAGTATAGCCAGTTAAAAGTGTCTATGAAACAACAGCTTTTAAAGTGTAATGTGGTTTAAATATAGCACGCCATCTCTAAACACCTCGCTGAAAGCAGCTATCTGGTATGCTTTGCACTTGTGGGGGATTTAAAGGAACATTTTTACAAGCATGCAGCACTTTGCAAAGGAGCCAGCTGGATGCTATTCTAGCCTTTTTTCTTTCTGAGGGGGAGATCTTGTGCTTCCAGTAATGTTGCCAAATGTGCAGTACACACATGAACATACACAAAGTGCCCTATACTGAATCAGACCATTGGTCTATCAGGGTAAGTAAGTATTGTCCGCCAAGAATGGCTGTGGCTCTTCAAGGTCTCAGGCAGAAGTCTTTCACATCACATCATGTATTACCGGATCCTTTTATAGCTGGAGATGCCAGGTAATGAACCTAGGACCTTCTACATGCAAAGGAGAAGTTCTGTCACTGAGCCACAGCCTCACTTCAAGGCACAGCTCCTCCCTTATGTCATAGGAAGGAATACGCGAGTTCTGCTCTCAGGTATGGGCTATAATCTTCCTTGTGTCTTTTACAGTCCCAGAATGAAGATGATAAAAAGGGGCTTATGAAGAACAAGTGAGCTTGAGGTAAGATGCCGCTCAGCCAGTCAGAAGACATCAGGATTCAAGTCTGCCCTAGAATGAATTAGACTCAGGGGGGTCCATATCAGACTACCTTGGAGATAACATGACTACAAGATGAGCAACATGTCATGTTTCTGTTTGTGCATTTGGCTGTGGGAAGCAGGAACAGAGATTTAGCAAAAGACAAGGTTCAGGCTGGCCAGATCTTGTCAGATCTCAGAAGCTAAGTAGGATCAGCCCTGGTTAGTACTTGGATGGGAAACCACCCGGGAAGTCCAGGGTTGCTATGCAGAGGAAGGCAATGGCAAACCACCTGTGTTAGTCTCTTGCCTTGAAAACCCTATGGGGGGGTCTCCATAAGTTGGCTGCAACTTGACTGTGCTTTTACAATGCAAGGTAGACATGACCCTCCAAGTCTGGAGGATGAGGGAGGGAGGGAGGCTAGTCTCCTGCCAGATGTGCTTCTGTTTGCCTCAACTTCTCTGCCTGAGTCTATACTCTAAAGCATAATTAAAACGCAAAGGAACTGGACCAAGGGACCCCAAGACAGGACTGGAGGATTAGCCTTGCAGATGTGAGAAAAAGGTTTGACAGTTACGCACTCCGGAGTGCGTAAGTACCCCATAAAGGCTGATTGTGCTGGAAAAAAGTCAGACTGTGTAGCAGATTCCGGCTTGAGTAGGCACGGTGAAGGTCTAGAAAGAAAAAAGGTGCTTCTGGCCCCACAGATTCTGCAGTGTGCATGTATGTGAATGATCCCATTACATGGGGATGAGTGGGTTTGTAGTTGGTAAGTCACAATGTGATAAGTAAAGGTTTCCCTTGCTTGAAAGCCAGTCAAATCCAACTCTAGGGGGCAGTGCTTATCTCCGTTTCCCAGCCAAAGAGCCAGTGCTGGCCGAAGACTTTTCCATGGTCATGTGGCTGGCATAACTAAACACTGAGGTGCACGGAACGCTGTTACCTTCCCACTGAAGCGGTACCTATTTATCTACTTGCAGTTTCTTGCAGGTGCTAGGGCCAGAGACGGGAGCTCACTCCATCATGTGGCACTAGGGTCTCGAACTGCTGAACTACCCACCTTCTGGTCTATAGTTCAGTGCCTTAACCTCTGAGCCACTGCAGCCCCTAATCTGATAACAGTGAGCCCCAAATTGAGTGAGGCAGGGGTCTTTTCTGGCTGGCTAGAATTAGTCCCTTCTTGTGACACAGCATTCGTCTCTCTTTCAGTGCTTCCTATTCAAGGCCAGCCAGATTTCTTGTAAAACTCGTTTTTGGTCACCCTGCTATGGAAACCTGCTGCCTTACTTGCACACCCAACTTTGTGGTTCCCAGATGGAATCTGCAGCTTGGAAGAGATGCTGCCGCCATGTGCCTTCAAAACAGAAGCTTTGCAGAGGGCAGAACCTGCTCTTGGGTTGGCTATACAACAAGAACTGGCCATGTCCCCCATGACATGGTGTCTGTCTCTTACTCCTCTCTGGTCTTTTGCCTGGCAGTACAACCACTACCAGTCCTGAATAAATGTGCAATTAGCCATGACAATAAAATAATTCACATGGAGAACCTGGAAGGCCCTTTTAAGTCATCACTGCTCACTGATATACTCTACACTTAACGTACTTCCCTGCACATCATCTGCTTGTTGATGATGAGTGACTCCCGTAGGGCTTGAATGGCTGCATGTAGATCCTGAACCTTACAAGTTAACTCCAGGGGGATGCAGCAGAAGTCACAGAGAATTACGCTGTGCTGGGTGGTAAGGGAAGGGAGAGGAACCATCACAAACAATGAAAACTTTCAGAAAGATTCAAGGACCGATGTTTGCAAAGGCCACAGAGAGGTATAACAAGCAAGGCTGTGTCAGGGATAAGAACATAAGAGAAGCCAATGTTGGATCAGGCCAATGGCCTATCCAGTCCAACACTCTTTCACACAATGGCCAAAAATACCATGTGCCATCAGAAGGTCCAGCAGTGGGGCCAGGACACTAGAAGCCCTCCCACTGTTGCCCCCCCCCCCCCCCCAAAGCACCAAGAAGACAGAGCATCACTTGCCCCAGACTGAGAGTTCCTATCTATACCTTGTGGCTAATAGCCACTGATGGACCTCTGCTCTATAGGTTTATCCAATTTCTTCTTGAAGCCATCCATGCTTGTAGATGCCGCCACCTCCTGTGGCAGTGAATTCCACATGTTAATCACTCTTTGAATTCCACGTGTTAATCACTGTAGGCTGGTCCTGCACTGAGCAGGGGACTGGACTAGCTGGCCCGTATGGCCACTTCCAACTCTGTGATTCTATGAGTCTATGTGTTCCCCCATCAGTCTCTAGATGAAGATTGTCAGTTAGGGCAAATAAAGAGATTTAGAGTTATGGAAGTTTGGTGGAGAATTATACACGGGAAAAAACCCAAATCCAACAGATAAGCCTTGAGGAGATTGCACAGGTAATAGGGGACAGCTTGAAAAATGAGGGTGAAATCAGATTTTGTGCCTGTCATCTGGAACACAGGAGGGATGATGGGAGGTGTCTGGCATTTCTTGTCCTGCAGAATGTGAGCCCGGAGCAACTGGTGTGAAATTGACCAGAAGCTCCGGTGCAAGCATGAGGGCAAACCTGGGGCAAACGCTAGTGCAAAATCGGCCTAAGAGTTCTTGTGGCTTGTGAGTTAAAGGCAGGTGCTTAACAGCTTCCACTGTAGCCCTTTCCAGACAAGTTTTGAAACTCAGTGTTCAAAGTCTGTCCTCAGCCTATGCATTAACACAAGAATGTGTATTCAGCACTATCTATGTAATTGTGAAACCAAGGTTGGGGGTTTGTGGCATTTGCCACCTGTCCCCCCTCCCTCCCCAATGTGTATTCATTCCAGCCCCTTCAAACATCTGCAGAAGGCTTGTGGCTCCTTAACCATGAGTGTTCTTTTTGCATTTCAGAGGCTTTGATATTAAGCAGTGTTCAGAAAAGCAGCTCCACCAGTTCAATCTTTTTCTTTTCTCTTTTGGCTCAGCTGCCTTTTGGGCATTTTTACAGGTGACATTATGGATGCTGTTCAGTCTGGAATGTGCCTCTTGTGAACAATGGGAGATAGAAAGCAGGAGGGAGCCCTTCTGAAATGGAATACACATTCTGATTCATATCGCTTTTTCATTTTGTTTGCAGACAGTGGGGAAAAAGCAAAAACTAGTCTGAGTGATTAGTGAAAATGGCCTTTGGACACATTGCCAGGTTTTGCTTCCCAGCTCAAACAGCTCTGTATTGTCACATCCTGTTATTAGCTATGCTGTGTTGATTTCCACCTGAGGAGCTTATCTGGACTCCTGGAGAGGCCTGTGAACCTATTCTTGGGGTGCCCAAATGAGGCTTCTTGTGAGTGGGAAAATGAAATGTTCCCAACATGAGTGTCACTGCAATAGTGGAACAAACAGAGTTGAATCTGGCTCACTGATGAGAAAAGGCTGGTCTGCCACTTCCATGTGGAAGGTGCATCATGTTTGATTCCACAGCCCGTTACATCTTCCCAGCAACTGCCTCTGCAAGAGTGTGGCTTCTGCATCATTTTGATCAGCAGGTGGCACCATAGCACCAACTTCCCTCTGGGGTTGGGGTTCCTCCTATCTGTCACCACTCCACATGTGTTCAGTAGGTACAGCATTCAAAAATTATGAGGGGGGGGGGGTTCTGGCTTAAAAATTAATGCTATTTATCTTTTATGTCTTTTTGTTTCCCTGCCCCTGTTGGACCCTTGTGAGGTCATCACCACTCCTTTCATTTCACAAAAATGAGCAGCAGTCTAAAGCCATAGGTGAAGGCCCTGACCTCCTTCCCCAAATAGAGTAGCATGCCCTCAGGAGTCACCTTCACAGGGCAAAGTCCAGGAAAATCTGCAGAGCTTTGCTGAGAACAACCTTTTAATTTATGTGCAATCCAGCCCTAGGGTCTGTGAACACCTTTGCAAATCCAGACTGGTATTTTATTTTCAGCCAATAGGCCAGTCCTATGCATTCCACAAACAGTGTTCATAGTGAAACTCCAAGAGCTTCTGGGATATGAGGAAGGAAGCAAATTCTCTAGGGTGGCTCCTTGATGGGGAAGGGCTGCCCCTTTGCTTTTCCCAGGCAAACACTGCGGGTGATATAGTGGTAAATTAAATCTATATTTGCTGTGCAGAAATGGCATTGTTAGAGAGGTGAAGTTACCAAAACAAAAATATCCAAGCCCTTTGTTGAGTCTCCATTTCCAGCTCAACTCCAAAAGGCAGAATCAGAATGATGGTACCTATCAGTTATTTTTCTTGGATTTTGTATAATAAAAATAGTAAAGGGTCTTGTTGTAAAAATTATTTTTGAAGAGCATTGTACAATATTTCCTTCTTCCCATTTGCACATGCAGGTGAGCCTTCTCCCCTGCCCTCCGGCACCAATGGCAAGGCCTGGGCCCGCCAATCCTTCTCCCCCCCCCCAGGCACCGGTGGCGAGGCCTCAGTGGCTCTCAGCCGCTGGGCCCACTGATCTCCCCTGGCACCGGTGGCGAGGCCTCAGCGGCTCCCAGCCACTGGCCCACTGCAATTCCCAGAGCATTCACTGAGCATGTGCAGGGAACGCTCTTTAACTTTTGAGGGGATTTAAATATCCCCCCAAAAAAGATTTAAGATTTTTCTGTACACCTGGGGAGTCCCGCAAGTGTGCAAAAAAATCTCTTGCCCCCCCAAGTGCCCCCGATGTGAGGATTTAGATATTCGCATGGAGGGGGCGCCTTGGGAATTAGTATATAGACAAGAAGGGGGACCCGCAATACTCAGGGGGGGAGTATCCCAGTCCTCCCACCCACCCCCCCCCCCACCCCCCCACCCCTCCCACCCTCCCTCCCCAGCGGTGGCAGCGAGCCCCGCCAAGCCTTTCTCACCCCCCCAGTGGCAGCGGCAAGCCCCGCCAAGCCTTCTCCCACCCCCCTTCCCCAGCGGTGGCAGCGAGCCCCACAGCCTTCTCCCTCCTCCCCCCCCCCCACTGGCAATGGTGAGGCCTGAGTGGCTCACAGCCGCAAGGCCTGCCGAGCCTCCCCCCCCCCCCCCAATGGCCAGAGCATTTTTTGCGCATGCGCAGGGAATACTTTTACTTTTGGGGGGATTTCAATATCCCCGTATAGTTTTTAAAACTTTTTAGATTTCCTGCACATCTGGGGAGTCTCCCAAGTGTGCAGAAAAATCTCTCTGCCCCCCAGGTGCCCCCTCCATGCGGATTTAGATATCCGCACAGAGGGGGCAACTTGGTTATTAGTATATAGATGTTAGAACAATACAGAAAATTTGTGGAGATTTGATTTTGGAGGGCATAACAGAAGCCTGAAACCAATGGCTGGGTTTTAGCAAGGTTTGTGTTGGTAACGTGGTGGGTTTTTCATCCTCACTCAACCACTGGACCATAACTGGTACATCTCCACAGATATCTTTGCAGTCCTCTTTGGCAAGAAAGCCATGTTTGCTTCCTCCTGACGTGATGTGGTCCATGGGGTCGCGACAAGTCAGACTCTACTGTGTGACTGAACAACAACAACTAGAGGCAATGCTATGTTCCGGGACCTTAACTAAGGCATGGCTGGCGGGCACTGGCTCACCTAGTGTTGCCAAGTGCTTACTGGGTGCCGGCAGGGGGAGTCCTCTTCTTGCCGGGATTTTCCCAGTGCGCATGCAAAATGCGTGTGCCACGATGATGTCACCGGAAGTGACATCATCACATTGGGGATGTTGCTGGGGCAACGCTCTGGCAATCACCCGAAAACTCTTTGGTACCGGAAGTGACATCATCACATTGGGGACGTTGCTGGGGCAATGCTCTGGCAATCACCCAAAAACTCTATGGTACCATAGAGTTTTTGGGGTGATTGCTAGAGCATCGCCCTGGCAATGTCCCCAGCGTGATGATGTCACTTCTGGTGACATCATCACACTGGGGCCGTCATCCTGACTGGACAACTTCAGGGGTGGGGTCCCCCCCCACTGGCCAAATCCGGGCTGGTGGATTGGGGACCCCTCTAGTGGGGGATCCCCCGCCTTGGGCTGACTTGGCAGCCCTAGGCTCACCCCATGTAAGATTTTTTAAGATAGACTTTTAGATGTGTTATAGGAAAGCTTCTATTAAAGGCAGAAAGGTGGTTTTTAATAATAGAAAATCAACTGATTAAAAAGAATCTGTGATGGCTCCTTCCACACCTGCCCAGAATTTCCACTGGAGAATGTTTCAATATCACACTCATCAAGCGATCCTGGAAAATTCCTCTCTAGGTACTTTGACTGTGGGCTTGGATTACCAGAGGGAAAGGGTAACTTGAAGAAGTTATTACTGAAGTCAGAATCATTCAGTATAAGTGCATGAATGCTCCTAACCTTTTAAACCCTGTTTTTATTCAACTTATTCTTGCTGCAACAGCCCATATACTCTAAAATGCACACGGACCTATAGGCTTGGAAGGAAGGGTTTTAGATGTTTCTGTGGGTCATGGCAAAATCACTGATTTTAACTCATTTCTCTCAAACTCAGTTTGGAAATACGTCAGCAAGAAAGCTTGGCTATGGCCAGCTCATTCTCTCTTCCCAGCAGCAGATATAATTATTTATTTAGAATATTTTTATGCCACCATTTCAGAATCCTTTCTTTCAAGATAAGTACAAATGGGAGGAGGGATTTATTACTACACACATGGTACCATCAACATATCTAATTCTCAACATGGCCAAATCTCTGGATAGTGAAATTTGAGCCCCCCCCCAAGTTTGCATAAACGTTGGAAACCTGGGGGGAAGTTGTGTGTGTGTGTGTGTGTATAAAATCACCCCAAACAGAGGAGCATTTGCATGTGAACATACAACACAGCTCTGTGGGCCCTTGGAGCTGCTGCCACCGCCACCTCCGCTCCTCTTTTCTTTTTCTGAAGAGGTTAAAAAAAGCCTCTCCCCACTAGGCTGAGAGCCAGGGATCTGCTGAGTTTGGCAAAGAGGCAGCTTTTCTGATTCTCCATCCTCCTCCCCCCTGGTGGGCCCATGTCTGAGCAACCTGCAGACCGAGCTAAAATGCTTGGCATGGGCCAAAGGAAGGGATAATGTAGAATGGGCAAGGAGAGTTTCCTGCCTGTGTGAGGCTTGTGACTAGAAGAGGGGTGTGTTGGCGGGCCAAGAGCGGTGAAGGGGAGTGTGGGTAGGCAAAGAAGAGAAGGGTGGGTGGCTAAGCCAGCAGCAAAGGGGAGGGTGGGCAGGCAGCAAAGAGGGGGGTAGAATTGTGTGGAGGAGGACGGGCAGGCAGAGCAGTGAGGAGAGGGGTGAGTGGGGAGGGGTGGAGAGGTAAGGAGAGCAAAGGGGAGGTGGGGATCAGTATTAGGGTAAGGGGGAAGAAGGAGTATGTTGTGGAGAAAACAAGATGAGGGGAAGAGGTAGCAGTGGAAAGAAAGGGTAGAGAAAGGTGGCTCGGGGTGTCAGAAGCCAGAGGAGAAAGCAGAGACCAGTGAGGAGATTCCCTGTGAGTTTCTCATGAGTCCCGGCTTATAGCTTCTAAGAGTCATCAGGACTCCATTCTACCATTGTACAAACAGGGCTGGAGTGTATTTTTGAAAACAAACCAGGGTATTTGCAGTGTAGCTTCAGTTTTATGTTACAAAGTGGAAGGTGTGTGCACATTGACAAGGCATGCGTTGACGGTGTAATATTCATTGTGCATTAGGGATGGGAAATTCCTGGAGAATTGGGGGTGGAGCTTGCATAGGACATTGATTTGGGAGGGGAGGGAGTCAGTGGGGATTTGATTCTGTAAAGTCCACCCTCAAAAGCTGCCATTCCCTGGAGATCAGTTGTGATTCTAGAACTCCAGCCCCCGCCTGCGGGTTGGTAACTCTGTGTTCCTGTGCAAATGAGAGCATATCAGTATGACTGCAAAGGCAGACACAGGAATGATTTTACATGTGTGGAAAGGTGACAGAGGATTCAGTTTCTGATAGGAAAAGACTGGAAATGAACTGTTATCTATTCCAGTCAACACAGACTTAGAAGAAAGGAATCATATTGTCCCTGGATCTCATCATTCTTTTCACAGAGCAGGGGAAATGTTGCATAAGATTGGAAAATATGTTTAAATGTTTATTTTTTCCAGAAATGGGGCTGTTCCTGCTTGATTAATGTCCCTATCAAGGGTATTAACCCAATTTGATTCAGTATCTCAGTCGAATTACAACATCAGTTTTCCCCAACTTTTTTGATTTAATTTCATGGAAGAAAATTGGGGGGGGGGGGGGGGGACATGGTTTTCAGTCACACAACTCATTTGCAACTGCAGCCCTGCCATTGGTGTGGAGAGGGTGCAAACCTTATTTGGTTTGATGAACAGGGAAACACTTAAACAGTGTTGGCACTGCAAACAAGGACATCAGCATGAGGGAGGGCCCCTGCTGAAATGCATCAGGTACTTCACAGGTCAGAGCTGCCTTTCTGCAAATGAAGTCAGACACCTGTGCACTGGATTAACTCGTCTTAGATTCAGAAGGCTTCCTTTGCCCCCGCAATAGTGAGAAAGAGGCAGCATTCAAGCATAATCTTATAAAAGAATTGGATTTACAGACTTCTAAATAGAAAGTCCTGCATGAAGATAACCCTTCCATTTGTTTGTTTAGTCAGCTGCAAAGCACCTTCATTGAAAACAATGAAAGTATCCAGGCATGAGGATTTCTATCTAGTGTCAGTGGCTTTGCCCACTGTGCTATGGGTCATAATGGAGTATATAAAAGTGACCTGATTTGCAAATGGAATCTCCTTTGGTTGTCATTCTTTCTAAGGGAAAGCTAATGCCACAGATAACTTGGAAGGAATAAGGTACAAGGAAAGTTCTGAGCTGGATTAAGTTATGGGAAAGGTCAATAGTTTTTTTTTTTTAAACCACTTTTTATATATTCAAGCATTTAGAAATCAAGCCCCTGCCAAGTTGACCATGTTGCCTGACTTGGAAACTATTTTTTTTTGGGGGGGGGGGGGGTGGCTATTGTGACATGACCTGGTTTGGCCTATTTGAGCTCGGGAGATTCTTACCTGTCTGGCTGGTCTCCCAGACATATGTTGAATTCCTACCATTATCCCAAGTGTTCCAGATCCCTTAGAATTATAGAGTTGGAAGGGACCTCTAGGGTCATCTAGTCCGACCCCCTGCACAATGCAGGAAATTCATAAATACCTCCCTGTCACACCTCTAGTGACCCTTGTTCCATGCCCAGAAGATGACAAAAAACTCCAGGAGCCCCAGCCAAACTGGCCTAGAGAAAAACCATTTGGTTTGCCTGCATAATCACAAAAAGCAATATTACCACTTAGTGAGGGCCAGACTATATATGATGTGAAGAAATGTGTTTTACTTTGGAGGTTTGGGCTGTACAAAAGCTTCACCTTGAGTTTTAAAAAGGTTTCCTCTCTCTCAGCTCTGAGAACAGGCAGTGGGTAGGAGTCAAGCTTTACTCAGCTAGGCTTTAGCAATGCTAATAGCCTCCTGGACTGAGGACAAAGCTCTGGCTGGAAGCTGATACTTCCAAACTAAGAGTTAATCACATTATTTGGTATGGAAGAAGATACTTAGCAGGAAAAATAGGTCTGGAAGGTCTAGGACAGAAGGTATCTTCATAGAGATTTCAGGAAAGGCTTCTTTGACCCACAGGGGGTGGGCAAACAGAGATGATTAAACCCCATGGCACAGAAGGGAGTTTTTTTGGGGCTGACTGCATCTAGGAGGAAGCAACTCTCACTCCTGGGCTCCTGCTGGCCACCATTGTCATGAGAAGCATTGCAGGCCTGAACAAAGACTCCAAGGTAACAGGAGGCTTTTAAAACACTGTAATTTCAAAGTTAAAGAGCCTGCATTAGAATAAGATCAGCTGGGGCATGTACACAGCGAGGGACTGAGGAATTGTGTGTTTATGCCTTACTTTTGGATCCCTTTCTCAGTCAGTTGTTGTGCTGACAGTATGCATCTGGGCATTTTGTTTAATCATTTTTATCATTTGGTGTAGTGGTTAAGTCCGCGGACTCTGATCTGGGAGAACCGGGTTTGATTCCCCACTCCTCCACTTGCACCTGCTGGATGACCTTGGGCAAGCCATAGTTCTGGCACAACTGTCCTTGAAAAGGAGCAGTTTCTGTCAGAGCTGTCTCAGCCCCATCTACCTCACAGGGTGTCTGTTGTGGGGAGGGGAAGGGAAAGGAGTTTGTAAACCACTCTGAGACTCCTTTGGGTAGTGAAGGGTGGGGTATAAGTCCAATCTCTTCCTCTTCTTCTTAATGCTTATAGTTGTTCTCTGTCCCACATAGACCTCCACTGTTCAAACATACTATTTAAAATAAGCACCAGGAGAAGGGGGCAGTCAATCAGTTGCTAAGTTGCTAATCCCCTAGTGGTGTGAAAGTGCAGCAAGCTGTCCCTGTGGTAACTAGGTGATGGATAGTGTGAGACACTGGCACAAGGTGGGGCTGTAGAATGGCAATGCAGAGGAGGAAAGCTGGGAGTCTTGGTCCTCTCAGTGAATAATTCTGACAAAGGTCAGGTGGGAGTATTAAAAGAGGGAGAGAAAAACCCACTAAGGACTGGGAAAGCCAGGAGAGTGGTCTGTTGCCAGGCAGAAACTTGGACACTCCCTGGTGCCCAGATGCCTTTAAAGGCCTGTGGGGCTGTTCTGACATATTTGGGCACCCATTCCTAGATTCCATAATGTGTATTTTATCACATATTACTTCCCCCACACTGATCAGAGTTGTGGTAGGGAAAGGGGAGTTAATTCTTCTCCTCTGCATCTTTGCTCTGAAAGTGTCCTTCCCCACACACAATTCATGAAGCAGAAAAAAGGATGCCTCTATTGCCCTGCTTTTTGCAGTTAAATCATGCATTGTGATACCTGATCACAGAGCCCCCTAAGTCACATGCAACTTAGCCCTTAGTCTCCCTCTCTTCGAGGTTGCTGCAAGCCCCTTTATGCTATGTCTCAGCTGAAAGACTTCCTCCATGAATTAGGTTCTTCACAACAAAGACTCCAAGATTACACCAGAGACAATTCAGAAAGCCTTGTCCCCATAAGAACAAGGTTCAGTTGGCCAAACCAGATGGAATCAAATCGAGGTCCCATCGCACCTAGGAACATTTTGGAAACCACTTCAGCATGGCAGATTCACCCAGGAAAAAGAAACAAACTCTGGTAAGCTCATCACAGTGAAAACGATCCAGCAGCCCAAGGCCATAGGTGCCTCTGGACTAATTGGGCAATTTCTACTGTTAGTTCTCCCTGCTGCAGACAGCGCCTCCCCCCCCCCCCCCCCCCCCGCCGTGACATTCCTCACAATCCTCTCTGTCCTCCAGAAGCAGCATTCCATGGAGATCAGTGGACTGCAATGGGAGGGAGAAGGCAGGAAAGTTCTGCTCTGATTTTGGAAAATTTAGTCTGGGTCCAACCCTCTTGTCTGTATTGGGGTTTTGCAGACCTGGTCAATATGTCTGTGAGCAGCTTAACCATCCTATTTGAACACAAATGTCAGCAACAGTCAGGTTAATTACCTACATGCTATTTAGGAATGTCTATAAAGCACAGTGGCTTTTAGATAAATAACACTGAAATTACCAGGAAGTTAACAAGCCTAAATGTCCAGGAAAATTCAAATACCATATATTTATTTCTAAAAGAATAAATCAAATTTAAACAATACCCACCAGGTCAATGTGTTACAGTGGTAAAGAGAGAGAGAGAGAGAGAGAGTATTGTGGCCTCTTAAAGATTATTAAAGTTATTGTGGCATAAACTTTTCAGGCACCCGAGGCCATATCATCAGCTTCATGATTATTCCCTGTTGGCAGACTACACCCACATATACACAGTACCGGGGTGTGTGTGTGTGTGTGTGTGTGTGTGACTAAACAGTGGGGATAAAAGGCCATGAAATATAAGAGAAACAGTCTATGACATTTCTATGCAAAGCTAATATGTATAGTTTTGCATGGAAATGTGATCTTTGCATGGAAATATCACACACATCTTGCATGTCGAGGCCTTTTTACCCCACTGTTTACAATTTTTTCCCCTTCATGTCTCATTGGATGAGTTGCTTCTATGAAAGTTTATGCCGCAACAAGTCCATTGTTCTAATGCCTGCCACAAGATTAGTTTTTACACATCAAACTATTACAAAGTTTAGAATAACTGAGCACGACAATGAAGGATTAGGATCTCCTGTTGTTGCTTTTCTAAAGTTTGAAGCAGGAGAGGGACAAAATGGTGGTGGGTGAAGGGCATTTAATTATTTCCTTTTGCCAATCTCCCTAGCCCCCTCCCCCCGATTTTATTAACTCTTTGAGGATGGTGCCTGTATGCTTTTCAATTGGGGGGGGGGCAAATTGCAGCTGTAGATTGGGGAAGGAGTCAAATACCCACCCTCAGCACTGTGTCCTGCAAGCACCCCCCCCCCCCCCCCAGCAGATACAAACAAAACAAAAAAGCAAGCTAGCCTGCTCTCGGATCTCCCACACCACATCTCATTGTGCTTTAGAAGTACTTAACCTTGGCTGGATCACGTCCCATGTTTTAACATTTTTCTCATGTGTTTTTAAGAGTAAATGATTAGTGCCGTAGACGGACTTCTCCCCACCCTCGCGTACCAGTTGACCTTGTGGAGGTATTTTGATTGTTACCTGATTATATGAGAAAAAGAAGCCTGTGGTTCATGGGAGTCATATCAGACTCAGCTTGTGGAGAATGTAAACAGTTGGCCTCTGCCAGAGACAGCTCTGAATGAGAAACTGGCAGCAGAGTCACCCTTATCTTCTGCAGGTGAATAACGGTGGAACAGGAATGTCACTTGAACGTTAACATTTCCACTTGTACCTTGTGTCTGACACTTTTCTCTTTTTTTTTTTGGTTCATTAAGCCTCCAGTTAAGCTTTTCTTTGGAGGCTCCTGCAGTGTACTGCACAACTGCAGAGGAGGAAGAGGAGAAGGAGAAGATATTGGATTTATACCCCACCCTTCACTACCCAAAGGGGTCTCAGAGCAGCTTACAAACTCCTTTCCCTTCCCCTCCCCACAACAGACACCGTGAGGTAGGTGGGGCTAAGAGAGCTCTGACAGAAACTGCTCCTTTTCAAGGACAGCTGTGACAAAACTATGGCTTGCCCAAGGTCATCCAGCAGGTGCAAGTGGAGGAGTGGGGAATCAAACCCAGCTCTCCCAGATTAGAGTCTGTGCACTTAATTACTGCACCAAACTGGCTCTTGTGAGTTGTTTACAGTAAAATTTCATCTTTCTAAGGTAAAGGTTTCCCTTCCTTGAAAGCCAGTCAAATCCGACTCTAGGGGGGCAGTGCTCATCTCCGTTTCCAAGCCAAAGAGCCAGTGCTATCCAAAGACATTTCCGTGGTCATGTTGCCGGCATGGCTAAACACCAAGGTGCACAGAACACTGTTACCTTCCCACCAAAGTGGTACCTATTTATTTACTTGCAGTTTCTTGCTTTCAAATGGCTAGATTGGCAAGAGCTGGGGCCAGAGACGGGAGCTCACTCCATCACGTGGCACTTGGGTCTCAAACTGCTAAACTACCAATCTTCCAGTCTGCAGTTCAGCATCTTAACCACTGAGCCATTACGGCCTTTCATCTTGCTGCTTCATTGTATAATACAAAAAATTGCCCACTGCCTGTATTTTCCATCATGTTGCTTGGCTAGATTGCGTTCCTTTGTCAGGGGCTGCTAAAGTGACCAGGAACTCTAAGCTCTAAGTGAACAGTGTGCTTTAAGGTGCCACTTTGGCAATATCTCATGTGCTTTGTCTTTGCTTCACCTGAATCCTGTGTTTTCGACTTAGTGAAGGGCAGATTGTTTTTTTTTTTTTTTTAAGTATAAGTACATGTTGATCTCTCTCTCTTTCACGCACACCTCCTGAGAAACCAACACTGTCCTTCAATTCTCAGGTCTGCATGAGCTTTGCACCATGAAATCCAAATTTACACATATCCCACTGAGCAGAGGGTGGCAAAGGAGGAGCCAGCGTTGTATTAATTATTTTTGAACAAAATAGCACTGTGGTCTTGTGGAAAAGGTGAGATTTATGAACACCAGCAAGCTGTCACCAAGGATGTCCAGAACACAGGATGCCATTCCCACACTTCAGTCCCACTGCTGTGCTTGAGCATGGAGACCTGTCCCTCGTCAGTGGTGAAATCCAAACTCTTTGCTGCTTTTCAGCTGTATCCATTTACCTGCTTTACAAGCTGATAACTACCTCTAAAGCCCTGGCTGATTTGCTGAGGGCCGATTAGAACTAGGATGCTGGAGTCATTTGCTTGCAAGACCATTTTCAACCTGTCAGTGAGTGTATTCGTTTGATGGCACCTTTCTTCATTTCAGTCCCTTTGACAGTTTCTTCTTGACAGCTTGACAGCAGTCCTTCCTACTGCATACAAAAATGTGCTGCAATATGCAACTAGGATACTCTGGAAAAATATTTATTAAGACAGGGCAATTAAATGGGAGGGGTGTTTGGGAATGTGGTGGTTTAATACTCATAATATTCAAGTGGGACTACCTTTGACAAACAGAGACACGTGAGTAGAATGCAATGACTTGCTAATTGGGCCCACAGTGCAAGCATAGTTTATATAAACATCTTGTTAATTTCATGTCCTGGGGCCTTAATATATCAGGTTCCACATTCCCTGGTTAGTCTTGCCCATGGAGATTCTCCAAGCTCTCTACTCCAATAACAAGTAAAGGAGACTGGGGGTGGGTGGAGAATTCCCTATAATTGGCTATTTTCCTGTCTTCTGGAGCTTGGCAAAGAAAGTAATGTTAAAAGGGAAGGCAAAAGTGGTTCTTCTAACTTCAGCTTGTTCTCTGTTAGACTCTGCCTAAAACTACAAGATTGAATCCATGCTCTGGATCCAGGGACATCTATTTTTAGGAAGGTGCAATTCAATACACACAAACCAGCTTGCATTAATATTACGCTCTATGCACTACTGTTCTTTCATTTTGCAGGGAAAAGCTATATTGGCCCACAGGTCAGTAGCCCCTGTTTCCCTTAGGTCACTGTGATGATTCTGTTGCCAAAAGAAACTGGAGATAAAAGATAACCAATTCTAGCTAATGTAGGGATTCATCTAATGTTTGCCACTTGTGATACAAAGCGGATGGTTGCTTTGCCGTGTGAATGGAAACTTGCAATTTCAGGAGGACTTGAAAACATTCAGCTTTAGATCCAGGACAAAAATAAGTGGTACAGCAACCGCAAAGAACTGTTTGTTCAGTTAAGTCTAGAAGAGGCCTGGTTGGGGGCCCTGTGTGTGCTTCACTTTGTCATCATATTGGAGATATGTAACATGATGTGCTGTTGGAGCCATGCAACACCTGTGCATGTGCTTCTACATCTTTGCAAACAGGTACAAGGTCTCACTCATTTTCCACATGGTTAGACTACCATGACATGTATACATTTTATTATTTGGGGCCTGTATTGGCGTTTCCGTGTGTCATTGTTGAAGTGGCTTGGTGAGATGACCATCTTCCGATCCACAGAGGAAGGGGCATGGGTCAGTGGTAGAGCATCTGCTTTGTATGCAGAAGGTCCCAGTTTCAGCCCTCAGCATCTCCAGTTGAAAAGGATCAGACAGAACAGGTGATGTGAAAGACCTCGAATGGCGACCCTGGGGAGTGGCTGACAGTCAGAGCAGACAATACTGACCTTGAAGGATGACTTGGCTGACTCAAGACAAGTCTCAAGTTTCCACCTTTCATATAGTGAGATCTGAAATTCATCACATTTTGGAGATAAATTTCAGGCCTCCACTGGGGTACGTTCATAAGTTTTAAAAAAATGTTCATGAGAAAATATGAAGTGAAAATCACAATATGCCATTAAATATATAAAAATGAATGTGTAAATAGGTCACCAGCTTCACCAGTGGAAGTATTTGCAATTCCACAACATCTAATAACTGTCCTGGACAGTCCCGTAGTCAGGATTTTTTAAGTAGGGGGGCATTTAAATCTCTTAAGGGGCACTGGCTGTTGAATTAAAGGAACACCCGGCTCCTTCCGCACACCTGCCAGCACTTGGGGGCCCTGAGCTGGATGGGAAGGGGTGGGGCCTTGCCAGGAAGCCAGGGGGCCTAGCCCCAAGATGCCGCATTGTAGCTATGGACCTGGTCCGGGACAACAGTTTAGGTGAGCTAACATTACAACAAACTGAAGGTTGGTCCTACCATTAAGTGTAGTGGCTGCCTTGGGTAGAGCATTATGGACACATTAATTATTGCAACACGTGCTTGTTTTCAAAACAGGAAAACCTGTTTGGATTCTCCACTGTGAATATCCTCTTTACACTGAATTGCAAAGTCATGTGGTCTAACTGAAAGGAAGAGCAACTTCCAATGCTACAGAAGAACATGCTGGCAAAACTGTATGAAGGGCTGTCAGTGGGAGTGCAATTGTCAGTCGGGAGTGCTCCCGACTCGTCACTTCCATCTACAGATCTGGGCCTGGTGGACCAGCAATTGCTTTGTTGTAGTGGTCAGGACGCAGGCTTTCCCTCCTGTCTGGCTCCTTGAAAATCTCACTGCCTCCCACATTTTGTAAAAACATTGCACCCCTGATTCTACAGCTATCTATCATTAAACCTTGGTCTTGTTTTACTCTCACTTTTCTTTCTGATTCTCTTATGTGTGCTGAATAGCCTACAGCCTTGAACACCCAGGTAAAAATCTAGTGCTTGTCTTATTTTGCTCAAGAAAGCAAAATTCCTATTTCTCAAAATGCAGTTTATGTCACCTGCTGTTATTGATGGGAGATGTACAGTGCGCCAAAGTACAGCACGGCACTACTGTGGTAGTCCTTTGGCTCTTTGAGGAATGTGCTATAGAAAGCACACTCCACTATTTGCTCACAAGTTCAATATTTGGGAAGGATCATCCTCAGTTTCTGGAAAGGCAAACTCATTGTTCAGACTTTCAAATAATGGACTATTTATTGGCATGTCCAGATTAAGGATATTAGCAGGTCAGTGGTTGTTTTTGCTTTAGCTGCAGTTTAAAGCTGCCAAAGCTGTTTAAGTGCTTCTACTATTGATTGTAGACTGGATGCAGGCTTCTGATGTTTCATTAAAATGTGAAGTATCTTTTTCTTGCAGTGTTGCTGTTTTTACGTATAATCTGAAACATCTATATTCTATTTGAGGTGGCAATGGGTCAATACAAAATAAACTACCAACTGCTGAGTAGAAAAGCAAATCCCCACCAATAAAACCACAGAGATCTAGATTTCCTCTTTATTGGAATGAAAGATAACATCACAGCTTTCTGTTGGTATAATTCTCCTTTAAATGCGTAAATATGTGTCACCTTAAAAATTAGAGAGAGAGAGAGAGAGCAAGAACAGTTCCTAAAATACCAAATGATACAGTGCTAGTAATAAATAATGCCCTTGACTAGCACAGGGCCCCTCCTGCCCTGTCCAAGAGCAGGTGTTGTGGACGATGGAGACAATTCCAATCTGGCCATTTGGACAATGAAAGGGATGCTTTATTATAGATCACCCCAAGTAACTTGAAGGCTCCGGGCCAGCCTGACCGTGGCTGATTTCCTAGATGGCAATGTCAGTGTTGTCAATATTGTTCATGTTCTTGTCCAATTTGCAGCAAAAATACTGGTTCCAGATTTGCAGGAATGTGGTCCTGAATTTTTTAATCCTGAAGGCGTAAACAATGGGGTTCATGGCCGAGTTCCCATGGGTAAGAAATATAGCAGTGTAGGTAAGGGCGCTAGGGGTGTTGCAAGAGGTACAGAAAAAGCTGATGCAGTTGCGCATGTGCAGGGGCAGCCAGCTGACTGCGAACAGGAAGAGGACCAAGGCAAGGGACTTGGCAATTTTCAGCTCCTTCCCGTAATATTTCTCAGGGTCTGTTGTGCTGGATGCAACCTTTTTGTTAAGCTGCCTACGGATTATCTTGAAGACCTCCAGGTAGATGAGAAGCATGAGGAGCAATGGGGGTAACACCCAGACAAAGAAATTGAAGTAGACCATGTATTCCATGCTGATGACATTCTCAAACTGGCAACTGACTGTGAACTCTGGCTGGCTGGAGTTCGCTTCCTTAGCCTTTCGCTGCATTTCGTTGAAATTGTTCCAGCCAAACATAGGGGTCAGCCCCACGAGGAAGGAGACCAGCCAGCAGCAAGCAATAGCCACTCCAGCACGCCTGGGAGTCACAACACTCTTGTAGCTGTGGAAGTGGAGAGAGAAAAAACACACATTATGATCATACATAAGTGAGAAGGTAGCATCTCTAGTCAATTCTGACAGCCACACAAAAGATACAGAGAAAAATCAGCAAGTTTTGCAAATTTGAAAACTAAAACTGTCACCTCGTCTGTTAGAGGTATTGACTGACAGCAGGCTTGACAATTAGTTTTAGTTTTCAAATTTGCAAAACTTGTACAAGTTCTACTTTCTCAGCTATGTTCTCAGTTCCATCCTTAGAAAAGAGATAACTGAATAGATGACCCAGAAAAATCTCTGAATAAGTTGATTTAAGAGTTCGCAGTTTTGATACATATATTTCTATGGGCAGTTTCTTCTAACCTCAGAGGAGCACTCACCTTATACCATTAAAAGTGACAAATTAGAAGGTTTTGGTATAATCATGTGGGGGGGGCTATATAAGATAGCCATACCCAAAACACCCTTGAATCTCTCAGCATAAACTACGAACTGGAGGTCCCTGAGTTGAGCTGAGTTACAAACTCATTATGACTGTGGTCTCTTCAGCCTTTCTAGACCTAGAAGTTACTTTTATTCCGAATGGCTGAGTGGGACACAATGAGCTGCTAGCTTGTGGCAAGGAGTCACATGACATTAAGTCAGGTGACATGACAGCCATGAGAAGAAGTCAGAATCGCTGAACCTGCTATACAAAACAGGAATCATCTCCACTACTGAGTGACCTTGCCTTGCTGTCCAGCTACTTATCTCAGGGTGTGTGGAAAAAGAGACAGGAGGCATAGGACCTGTTCTCTCTATACATACTAGTAGCAGGTTGTTCAAAAAATGGCATCAATATAATGGATTGTGGCTAGGGATGCCAGATCTGCGTTAAGAAATTTATGGAGATTTTTTTGGGGGGTGGGGGGGTTGCCTGAGAGAGCAGGGTTTGGGGAAGGTAGGGACCTCAGCACAGTATAATTAATGCCATAGATTCTACCCTGCAAAACAGCCATTTTCTCCAGGGAAACTGATCTGGAGATCAGTTCTAATTCCAGGAGATCTCTAGGTCCCACCTGGAGGCTGGCAGCCTTACTTCTGACCCAGCAGGTGGGCTCCATGACCCACCTGAGGACCCTGGACCAAGGTCTGAAGACCACTGGACTATGGCAAACCCCTGTCTTTCGGATTTCTCTCATTCATCTCAGATGATCTCTGTACTACAGAGGTGATACAAGCATTATATCTTATAGTGTTGGAATTGGTGAAGTGCTTTGAGCACATAAAGTGCTATAAAATACTGCAATTATTAGCAGTAGCATTAATAAACTAACAAATTGCAGAACAGCATCTCTTGATCCTACAGTACAGGAAGTGCAAAGAAAATGAAGTCCTTCTATTCAAAATCAACAGGATCTCAAAATGCTGTGTGCTGGCTTCCAGGATGTATAGAACAATGCCCCTAGTTAAACATCTGCTTTTTTCCACTACAGTAAGCACATAACAAAGATTTTAAAAGGATTTCCTTATTCAAGCTTTTATATAATGACAAGAGAACAGACATTTAAAAAATCCTACATTCTCTGAATGCATATGTACTTGATAACTAAAATACTTTATGGCACTATCAGTGTTTATGCATGTATTACATTCATTAAAAAAAGCTTACAAATGGTTGCTGTTTTCCCCCAAATACCTTCAGAGACTACTTTCCTCTACCCACATTCATTTGTAGTATGACCACTAGCTTTTGCATCAGCACCCGGTGCCACTCTAGCAGGTGGTCAGTCATTCCTTGCTTACCATCCAGGTTTTATCTATCTCGGTGTATGCAAATGCGCACGCACTCATGCACACCCCATTTTTGCCCCCCAGTACTATACAAGCTAACCTAAGCAACCACCTTCCTGCAGGGATCGACACGCTTGGCAGGAGATAGCTTGTTTTGAAACAAACATCATCAGTCAAGTCATTTAGTAGCTCAGCAACTGCCACTTTCCATTTTTAGTGGGAACAGATGCCATGAAGTGGGGGGTTGGTCATGATGTTTACATTGCTTTAAAGCTGCCGATATTCTGATAAACTGTGTTTCGGAGTATTTGGAAAGTGGCATAGTTACAGTGGGAAAACTGGTCTTTTCTATCCTTCTTCTCTGCATCTATGGGAGATAGCTCTGGAAAAGTCAATGTGTGTGTTGGGGGGGAGAAACAGATCAACAAAGCCAGAATGATACCCAGAGAAAGTCTGTTACAAGACAGGCCCAAAAGAGACAATAACAGAACACCACTAGTGGTCACATACAGCTCTCAACTCAAAACAGTTCAACGCATCATCAACGACTTACTGAATAATGACAGTTCTCTTTCATAAGCACTGGAAGGCAGACCTTTTCTTGCACACAGACAGCCCCCTAATTTTAAACAACTCCTCACCCACAATAATACAACATCTAACTAGAACATGAACACTGGTACTAGAGCTTGCAATAAACCCAGATGCCAATTTGCTGCTACACACACCCAGACGTGATCACTGGATCTAACAACATCAAATTCACCATCTCAGGCTCATTCACTTGCTCATCTTCTAACATTGTTAGTTTGCTGGAAGGGCGGGGTAAAAGTCTAACAAAATAAATAAATAAATAGTATATGCCATTAAATGCCAACAATGCCCTTCAGTTCTCTACATAGGGCAAACAGGTCAAACCCTATGCCAAAGGATGAATGGATACAAACCTAACATCAAGAATCACAAGACAGAAACCGTTAGGAGAACACATCAACTTTCCAGGACATTTGATGGGTGACCTCAAAGTAGCTATTTTATTGCAAAGGAACAAGGAACTTCAGGAACAGACTAGAAAGGGAAATTGCTGAGTTGCAAGTTATTACAACACTCAGAACAATGGAATCCCCAGGACTTAACAGAGATGTTGGTTTCTTATCTCACTACATATGCTAACCTCATTCAGTCCTTACATTTGTATTCGCACCAATCCCCCGGAAGGGCTATACATTCTCTTTATTTTATTTCTTATTTGGAATAGTAAATTGTAATATAATAAATAGTAGAATGTAATGGTATGTAATGGAATGGTAGATTGGAATGGTATGTAATGGAATGGTAGATTGGAATGTATTTCTCTGGTCTGGGGACAGTGGAGATACACTACACAGCCAATCACATCACCTCAAAGAAGATGATGCTGTACTGTTGCCTCCATACTTGAGATGAAATGAATGGAGCATAATAGCTGGGTCTCAATTAATTACTCTCAGCATTCCTCAGTTAAGGGCACATCTGTCCATCAATCTCCAATTTTGCCATATTTATTTCCTTCACTATGTCCCCCCCCCCCGAATTAAACCCAAACAAATGGTAACTGTAGAAACTAAGCTTGTTATTCCTGTTTGGTCCTTTAATCTGTTAAACATCTTAATTATGCTTTATGCTAATTTGCTGCTCACCCTCTACCTATATGTCTGGACTGTTAACTTCCATTTCGATGTATCTAAAAAAGTATGTGTGCACATGAAAGCTTATACCTTGAGTAAAACTTCATTGGTCTTAAAGGTGCCACTGGACTCGAGAGATGGATGGGACCATAAGAACATAAGAAAGAAGCCAATGTTGGATCAGGCCAATGGCCCATCCAGTCCAACACTCTGTCACACAGTGGCCAAAAACACCAGGTGCCCTCAGAAGGTCCAGCAGTGGGGGCAGGAAGCTCTCCCACTGTTGTCCCCTGCAAACACCAAGAATACAGAGCATCACTTGCCCCAGACTGAGAGTTCCTATCTATACTTTGTGGCTAATAGCCACTGATGGACTTCTGCTCCATATGACCAAGTTGGCATCCAGGCCAACCCCTTACTCAACAGTAACATCATGCACCCACCAGTTTCCCACAGAGTAGTCTTTGCTCTGCAAACAACAGGGTGCCACAGTGGAGAGCATATGCACCACAGAAAGGTGCCAGTGGACCAAGTGCTCCTGATGTTTCAGGGAAAACAGGAAAGAGACACCTCTGAGACTGAGTTTATTCCAGCATAAGTTTTTGTGAGTCAGATGCATATGAAATGAACACTGTACGTGAACATTCATAGCCAAATTCACAGGTAAGAAAAACAAAGATGAGATAGAGGAGGAATTGTATCAGAGAGGTCAGTTGTTAATCACTCAGGTGTGAGTTTCTGTGGAAGTAAGGTAAGCCAGTGTTCCCTCTAAGTTGAGTTAGTGTGAGTTAGCTCAGTTTTTTAGCCTCCGGCTCACACATTTTTGTCTTCACTCAGGAAGGATGGCTCCAGAGCAAACGAATTTATGCAGCAGCCAAATCACTTGCTCAGAGATTTAATGCCAGTAGCTCACCAAGTAGAATTTTTGCTCACAAGACTCCACAGCTTAGAGGGAGCACTGGCACACACTATGGGGAGGCAGGAAAAATCAACACATCACTGCCAATCTGACCTGGTAGGAAATTCCTGCCAAACCCCACACCAAGATTTTTAGTTTCTTCCACTCCGTAGGACATTTCATAGTCACTTTTCTGGACATGTTTTACACCAGGCCCAAATCCTGTAATTTTCATTATAAGAGTTCCCAAAATTATTTCCTCTTCATACACCAAAGGAAGTGAGCTCTGACTCACAAAAAGTCATGGTGAAATAAATGTTATTGGGCTTTAAGGTGTTGCTAGGCTTCTGTTTGAAGGATAAGGAAAAACTGGGCTGCATCCAGCAATGTGCCAATAGAACAAAAAGGGGGAAATGCCAGGTGATAGATGTGGACAGTTCCAGCAGTGGGTGAATGTTCTGATTCCCCCTGACGAAGCCTTCCAGGGCGAAACGCGTGGGGACTTTGTATAATAAACCAGTCATCTATCACCTGGCATTTCCCCCTTTTTGATCTGAGGACTTCTGTTTTACAAATCCTAAAGACACACCTTACCAGAGACTGCAGACGTATACCCTTCCTCCAATCCAGTCCAAAACTTGAGTGACGCCTCAAAATTAAGTTTGCATTATGATGCCATATTATTTTCTGAGCAAATTGAATTCCCAGAATGCAGCACTCTGGCAAATCTAATACAGCAATTATAGGGTGACAGAGCAATTACTCTGTGACTGTCTATTACACTATTTATGTAAGGGGGATTCTAGTCCGCCTTGCTGAGGCAAGGGTGATCTCTTAGGGAAACAACCAGGGCAGAGCAAAGCAATCAGCAAGGGGGGGGGGAACCTTCAGTCCAAGGCCAGTGCTTAACAGAAGATTAATCAACTGTAATGCCGTGAAAAGGAATTCTCATTTTTTAAAGTGCCAGGCCACAAGCAGTGAATACCCCAAAGCAAAGAAAACCAGAGCTCCATTTTTCTTTGATGTCCTCTGTCCAGAGAACTCTAATCCCCTTAAGTGACTAAAAAATGGAATACAAATTAGATGCAGTTTTGGAATTTGTATTCAAGGGTCTGAACAGATCAGTTACTGCTTTGCAGACCTTTGATAAGTCTCTTGGCGGCAGACCACTAAGGCAGACCACTAAGGAGTGGTCTAACAGCAGGTTTGTTCTATTCTTTCAGTTCTTGATTATCAGCAGTGGGGATTTTAATTTGCGTTGTTAATTGGGAGTACAGAAGCAAGTTTTTTAGTTGTCCCAGTTTTAATCTGAAGTAAGATTTCCCATATTAGCATCACATCAGCAAAGACCTTAAAGGAAGTCCATTCTTCCAGAATGCTACAGCTTAATGGAAGAGGAAGCATCATTCCATAGCTCAAAGTTTAGCCTGGTTTTTTAAATTTAAACTGGCAACTTCAATGCAAAAACACAGTTTTGGTAAGCAAAATACTACCTGTTGTTTAATTGAGGTTTTATTTTACCTCAAACAAGTTTTGCTATGGCAAAAACAGGTCTTTTGTGTGCTCTGTTTTGCACATAAATTCTCTTTGGAGGAAGGGACAGAGATGGTAAAAGTGAATTGTAAGGCAGAGAGATACTGGGGCCCCAGGTTGTTTGCTAGGTTGCTCATTAAAGAGATATAGGCTGCAGTCACACTGGAAGCTTGGTGCAATCTGGCTGCACCTCTATTTGCAGTGGTTTAAATGGTTGCGGAAAGTTTTGATGAGACATCCCACCCTGAACTGGCTTCACCATGTGCTCGGCCCATGGTCGATTATTCAGATTGTTGCAGCACCTTTTTTTTGTCTTTCACCCATGTGCATAAGCATGTATCCAAAGCTCCGGGTCCTTTTTGACAGCTCCACAATCATTCTGCCAAGTAGTCCGGCCCCTCTCAGTCTCCTTCCCTTCGCCTCTCTTCCTTGGAATACATGGGGGGCAAAGTGCAGATTTGCATGAGATTAGTCCAATCAACTTCAGTGCATGTACCCTTCAGACAATCATGGGATGCTCTCAAATAGCAACTCTGACGCAGAAACAGGAGGGAGGGTTTTTTAGGGTGGATTTGTTGCTTGAAAACAACTCCCCTGGGGACTCCTGATCCAGAATGACTACTTGGCAGCAGTGATTGACAATGCCAGGGGCAACTATGTACTTATGCACACAAAGCTACGTGATCAAAACAAACAAACAAAGGAGGCAGAAACAGAAGGGAAGGTTCAGACTTCCCAAATGGCTTGACTTTGCAGCAGGTGGGTTTAGACATCAGGAAATGAGGGGTGGAAGGACTGACATATGTAAAGACTGAACTTTTCCTGGCGTTGGTAAACACTGCTTCCAGGACGCGCCGGACCCGGGTGCCAACAACTGGGGGACAGAAAGCAGATGTGGTTGTCTGATCATACTCTTTACATCCACAAAGGTATCACAACAATATCAGCGGTAACTGCTAGTGGGACCACAGTCATTGGCAAAAACTGCCAACAATGATGTGGCTTACAACTCTTGATACGTCTTTTCCCCAAGCAGCCAAATTAATCTGTTGATTCTTCAATCTTCTCTAAAGCCTTCACAGAAAATATGAATAAGGCTGACAACAGATGAGCCTTTTGTTTTCAGAGCTGAAAGGGCTCTGTATGTCTGCTCTTTCCACTTCTGTCTCTGGTAAATGGATTTTGCAAGTTTTTGTCATGTTTCAAATAGAGGTACCACAGACAGGGAGGGTGGAAAAATACCTTTTCCTCCTTTGCAAAACAAAGAAGGTTTAACAACTTCTCAGAGCCACTGTAGTATAATGGTTGTATAGAGGTTAGAGTGTCTGACTAGGATCTAACAGACACAGGTTCTAATCCTTACTCTTCTGCGGAAGCTGGCTGGGTGACCTTGGGCCAGTCACACACTTTCAGCCTAACCTACCTCAAAGGGTTGCAGTAGAAAAGAGCAAAAATCCAGTTGCACCTTAAAGACTAACAAAATATGAGGCAAGGTATGAGCTTTGGTGAGTCACTGCTCAATTTTTCAGATACAAAGAAGGGTTGTAGTGAGGAAAAAATGGAGATAGAGAATGATGTAAGCTCCTTTGGGTCCCCACTGGGGAGAAAGCCGGTATAAACAAATTCAATCTATGTGCAAAACCTTCTTCACCCTAAACATGATAGTGAGACAAAATAAATGAGGATGTACTCCGGACAGAGATGTTCCTATTTTAACCACCTCTGACACCAAACTACGTCCATTCCCGAGCTCAGAAGACCAGTCACAGAGGTTTACCACAGTCACCCAATTCTCTTGCACAGAGCAGCTGGAATACAGAAGTCACAGGAGGGCAACATTCTATGCAAACTGAGCAGAGCAGGATGATGATGATGAAGAAGAAAAGTAGGGTTTTATATCCTACTTTTCTCTACCCTAGGGAGCCTCAAAGCAGCTTACAATCACCTTTCCCTTCCACTCCCCACAACAGGCACCTTGTGAGGTAGGTGGGGCTGAGAGTGTTCTGAGAGAAACTGTGACTGGCCCAAGGTCCATTCCAAGGCATCTTCTCAAGCATCAGCAATGCTTCGATAGGGCTCCACTGGCTGCACACAGAAACAGAGGGGTAGTTGTCTGGGCACAGATGATGAAAAGAGGGCTGTCCTACTCTGCTCACACAGCTTCTTTCTTCAGAACGTAAATTCACAATCTGTTGTGCCAACATAATGCCTGGCAAATTGGCAATATTGATGTCCCACCACAGGATGCAATGCATCATCATCTTTTTATTTATTTTTTTGCTTCATTTGTATTCCACCTTTCTGCCCACTGAAGATCCAGTGTTGCTTATGTTATGTCCGCTGACAGCCGCAAGGCGGCAGCGGCATATAGGCCGCCAATAAGATCTCTGGCAAGAAATTCAGGCCCGCGGATAGGGCAGGGAGAAGTCGAGGCTACTGTATATATTTGGGCCCTCGTGGCCAGGGCGCCATTACTCTTTGTGTACCAATAAACTAGTGATAACTACGTCGTTGTCTGTCTCATCTATACCGTGAACCCAGTACACAAAAGTGGCGACAAAGGTGGGATCCCGCTGAGCGAGCCTGTGGTGGCTGCGGAGGAAGCAGATGTCCGCTGTCGCTGCCCCCACCGAGGGCAACCAAGACGCCGGAGGAGAAGTTTCCCCACCGCGCAGAGCGCCAATGGCGACTGCTTCAGGAGTCATTCCGCCCTTCGATCCCGCGAAGCCCCACCACTGGGAGGCCTGGGTCGAAGGGCTACACTCGATTCTGGTCTACCAACAAGTGACCGAGGATAAGCGGAAGAAAGGGCTGCTCCTCGGGTCATGCGGCACTGAGACAGTCGAGCAGGAGTGTCACATGGCCACATGGCTGGCCGGGAGAATCGTTCGGCCCACGGGGCCGGTCTCCTACGAGGTCACGACAGAAGATGGACAGACCTTGCGCAGACACGTTGACCAACTGAGGCGGCGAGTACTTCCCCTCCCCAAGGGTGGCCCGGCTCAAGAACCTGGGGCCATCAACCCGCAGATGGGGATTGGCCTGCCGGGACGCCGGCAACCAGCCCCTCACACGAGGAGGAGCACCCGTCCCTGCCGGAGAGGGTCCTGACAGGGATGCCAGAGGAGAACGTGGGGGGGACAGCCGCGCCCGCACTGAGGCGCTCACTGAGAGAGCGCAGGCCCCCTGGGTATTTGCAAGACTATGTAACCTAGGGGGTAAACCTGAACTATGGCGGAAGGGTGTTATGTCTGCTGACAGCCACAAGGTGGCAGCGGCATATAGGCCGCCAATAAGATCTCTGGCGGGAAATTCAGGCCCGCGGATAGGGCAGGGAGAAGTCGAGGCTACTGTATATATTTGGGCCCTCGCGGCCAGGGCGCCATTACTCTTTGTGTACCAATAAACTAGTGATAGCTACGTTGTTGTCTGTCTCATCTATGCCATGAACCCAGTACACAAAAGCTTACATAATTCTTCTCCAATTATATCCTCACAACAGCCCTGTGAGGTAGGTTAAGCTGAGAGTATGTGACTGGCCCAAGCGTCCATAGCAGAGTGGGGATTTGAACCTGTTTCTCCCAAACACTAGCCCAACACTCTAACCCCTACATCATGCTGGCTCTCGGTAAAGAACAGTGCAAAGATATGAGGATGGTCTCATTTATGAAGCACAGAACCCATGATTTAGTGGCAGACAGTGAGAGCCAGTTTGGTGTAGTGGTTAAGTGCGCAGACTCTAATCTGGGAGAACTAGGTTTGATTCCCCACTCCTCCACTTGCACCTGCTGGATGACCTTGGGCAAGCAATAGCTCTGTACCAGCTGTTTTTGAAAGTGAGCAGTTTCTGTCACAGCTCTCTCAGCCCCACCTACCTCACAGGGTGTCTGTTGTGGGGAGGGGAAGGGAAGGGAAAGGAGTTTGTAAACTGCTCTGAGACACCCTTGGGTAGTGAAGGGTGGGGTATAAATCCAATCTCCTCCTCCTCCCCCCCCCTTCTTCTTCTTCTTCTTCTCTCTGATGGGGTACCTTTCATTAGAGAAGGACTGGCACTTGACAAGGTTTGGTGCCCCTGCGTTCCCTCACTGAGCATCTCAAGTGGACAATTATAAATAAAGTCAGTGTGGTAAAGTAGTCAGATTGCTAGACTAGAATACAGGAGAACCAGGTCCAGCTACTTACAGCGCCGTGAACCTTGGGTCAATCAGTCACACTCTCTCAGCCTAACCTACCTTACAGAGTTGTTGTGAGGAAAAAATGGAGGAGACAGAGAATGATGTAGGCCATCCTGAGCAACTTGAAGGAAGGGTGGAATAATATTGCACATCATCACCATCAAAATCAGGTATTTGGGTTTTGCCACAGAAAGAAATTGTTTCCTCCCTGTAAAGGCAGCCTGGCCCAACTGGGTTTATATGCAAATGAGCAGGAGGATTGTGGAAGTCTCATACTAAGTACTAAGGGGTCATATGGCACACAGTCCAGGCCAGAAGAGGTGGGGGTGAAAGGGACTGATCCAAGCAAGGCACCAGAAGGATGTGTTGCCTGAAGAACAGAAAGATTTTGGATGGAGATGCGTTTAAAAGGGAGGGCATTTCCACCACATATAGCAGATTAAATAACACCCACACACAACATGACGTACTAAAATGCACTTCAGCCTACTGTTTTCTGGACTGGGTAGTACCCAGTGAACATTCCTCATGCATAGACAAATGAACAAAACATACCTGCCTGTCCTTCCATACAGTATATCCCGACCACAATGAGAGCACTGCAGACTGCAGGCAGGCTGGTCGAAGATGCCTATCATCAGATTGCCTTCACAATAAAGGACAGCAATCAGAAAACAGAACAAATACCTCACATAATAGTAATATGAAAAGTGATTTCTGACCCTGGGGAAAAGGACACGTTCCCCACTTTCAATAAAAACTACAAAAACCACTTAATCAGATGCAAGTGAAGGGGGCGGGGATGTAATTTAAAAATGTTATTCTAACCCTTGGGTTAGCCAACTGGAAAATTTAAGAGTGGACATTCCAATTGGGAGATTGCCTGAAAAGGGTAAAATTAGAAAAGTAAAAGTTGGGTATTTTGCCCACGTATCAGTACATAAATGTAATTTCACCCTCCGAAGTGAGAAAGAGAGATTTTGTTCCTGCAAATCTCAGAGGAGCCGTTGCCATGGAGCTCCTGAAGATCAGACACTTGTATGAGCTGCACTTTTGCGAAGGGAGCAGGCTGTCTCTCCACATGGATTACATCCCAAAGTGCCTTTGAAGCTGCAGCTAGCCGAGTCACCTGCCTGCATTCATGCAATGGGTTTCTCCCCTGCTGGTGCCAGGCTACTATCAGGTATAAATCCCCTTGAGCCTCTCTCTCTGTCTATCCTGGATATTCTTGCATTGTTATTTCCGTTGGATTTAGGGCAGAGCCGCACAAGAGATTGGGAGTTACGTGAATGGAAGGAACACCATCTCTCTCCACGGTTGTTGTACCACTTCTCTTTGTGGAACTGAACGCCCTCACACCTAATTTTTACAGGGGTGGGGATACCCCGTGAGTGCAGCATCTGTTTCTATGACATTCTATGAATGCCTAGCCTACAAATGTCTGAATAGTTTGACCGTTTTCAAAAAGAATGTATTGTCTGTACATTTATTTGGATAAAGGGCTAGGAGGTACGGCCGGCACAAGGGTTAAGGCCAAATTGGCTCACATACAAATTTAGCCCCAAAGCTCAACTGCAGTGCATGGTCTCTGCTCTGGATTACATGGAGCAAGAAGAAAATAAGGAGATGCTTCTGAGCACATGCAGAGTACTTTCCCCCTCATTACTGATCAAAAACAGTTCATCTGTACATGCTACACATCTAGGATGATTACAGGGGCTTGTGGATCAGAGGTCATGACAGCATAACTCACTAGTAGGGTAACTAGAATGGGCAGTAAGAATACCTGTCCTAGACACAATGTGGACATGGGTACAAAATGGCCACTGGATAGAGGGGCATGTAAAACAAAAATAAGTGATGTTTTATTTTCAGTATAAGAACATAAGAGAAGCCAATGTTGGATCAGGCCAATGGCCTATCCAGTCCAACACTCTGTCACACAGTGGCCAAAAACACCAGGTGCCCTCAGAAGGACCTCAGAAGGACCAGAAGCCCTCCCACTGTTGCCCTCCCCCCAAGCACCAAGAATACAGAGCATCACTTGCCCCAGACTGAGAGTTCCTATCTTTACTTTGTGGCTAATAGCCACTGATGGACCTCTGCTCCATATGTTTATCCAATTCCCCCTTGAAGCCGTCCATGCTTGTAGCCACCGCCACCTCCTGTGGCAGTGAATTCCACGTGTTAATCACTCCTTGGGTGAAGAAGGACTTCCTTTTATCTGTTCTAACCTGACTGCTCAGCAATTTCATCAAGTGCCCACAAGTTCTTGTATGGAATAATTAAAAATGTTTTAGTTCAGTCAATAAGGCTGTAGTCTTGTTAAACCCAAGTCATGTGTCTTGTGTTCCTTCTCAGGTGCAGGGGCAATAAAATGTCATCTATTGAGTTCCTGGATGAGGCAAGAAAGGGAACTTCTCCATTCACAATTCCATCTCTTAGCTATTACTTTACAGTAGTCCCCTCTCTCTAGTTCTGCTCTTATGACCCTGATACCCTCATAGCAGGGCATCTCATGTGGAAGACCTTCAGTTATATATACCAGGCCACACCTTCTGTAGTATATTAGGGGAGTTAACTGGGAACAAAAACTGTGTTGAGATTATACTTGCAACTAAACTAACAGGGGAAGAGCAGCTTCCTTAAGAAGAACATTATTACTTATTCAAGTATTTATAACCCTTCTTCAACGTGGCCTGCAGCAAATAAGCAGTCATGCCTGTCCCAGTATACAAATAAAATTCAGTGCTATAAAGAGGAGTAAAAGCCTAATGAAGATGAATAAAATCAGTGGTGAAAAACTTGCACAGTCGGGCCTTTTCGCTGACAAAAACAGATGCCTGCGGAAGTACAGTACAAAATTTATAAAATCATGAGCTGCATGGGCAGAGTGAATATATGAAATTCTTCTCCTTCAAAGTAGGCAAGGGCACTTCTTCAATTAACTTACTATTAAGAGTCACTTCTTCCCATAAGACATAAAAGCGAAAGCACTCAAATTGAGCTAAGAGTTGCTAGATAACTGTATGGAACCAGGGGATGGCAGGGGAGGGGCCGTGAGTCAATGTCAGGGCATTTGTTTGGCATGCAGAAGGCCGTAGGTTCAGTCCTTGGCACCTGCAATTAGAAGGATCAGGAAGTAGGGGACATGAAAGACCCTGACCTAAGAGACCCCGGAGTCCAGAGAGCTGCTGCCAGACAGAGTAGACAAAGCTGACCTTGACAGGCCAGTGGTCTGACACTATTTAAGACACAGTTGTGTGTTCATGTGATCTGCACAGTCAGCCTACTCTGCCCCCTCCCTTCTGGATCACAGTAATTATGTCCAAGGATCACCTACATCCCTGGCCAACACATTAGGACTATACACTATTGTTCTAAAACTTGGGCCTATATCGTAAGTTCACATGGCAAATGCAAAAAATCGTGTCACTTTTTAAAAAAGGTTCCTATTTGATATTTATCCTGCAGTAGGTCTGGGTCCAAATGCACCCACAGACTATGGACCTGTTTCTTCAAAGAGAGTGCAACCCCATCCAGAATGAGTGGCATTTTAAATCTCAGGTCAGACCACCTGCTCAGCACTAGCAGTTCCATCTTGTCAGAATTAATTCGGTTTATTAGCCTGCATCCACTCCCAAACTGCCTCCAGGCATTAGTTTGGAGTTTCTATCAGCTGGAGTTTCTATCAGTTTGGAGTTGCGATCAGCTGGAAGTGCGAGGTAGAGCTGAGTGTTACCTGCATACTAGTGACAACTCAGCCTAAATCTTCAGATGACCTCACCTCAGCCAGCAGTTTCATGTAGCAATCAAAGAGAATACAGGATAAGACAGAACCTTGTGAGACCCCCCCACCCAAGCCAAAGGCCAGGGGGTTGAGCAGCAGCCCAGGTAGGACCAGAACCACCTCCGAACAGTGCCTCCCAATCTGCGCCTGGAAAAGCAATCCAGAAGGATACCATAATTGATGGTATCAAAAGCTGCTGAGATGTCTGGAAAAATCAACAGAGTTGCACTCTCACTGTCCATCTCCCGAAGCTAGGGTTGCCAGCCTCCAGGTGGGGCCTGGGGATCTCCCGCTTTTACAACTGATCTCCAGCTGACAGAGATCAGCTCCCCTGGAGAAAATGGCTGCTTTGAAGGGTGGACTCGATGGCATTGTACCATGCTGAGGCCCCTCCCCGCCTCAAACTCCACCCTCTCCTGGATTCACCCCCAAAGTCTCCAGGTATTTTCCAACCCAGACCTGGCAACCCTACCCAAAGCCAGTCAGCCACCAGGGTGACCAAGGCTATTTAGGCCTTAAACCACATTGGAAAGGATCTCAACAATTTGCCTCATCTAGGAAAGCTTGAAGTTGCCCAGCCACACCTGTTCAACCACCTTGCTCAGGAATGGAACATTTGAGACTGGTTGATAGTTATGGAGATTTCCTAGGTCGAGGGTAGACTTGTTTAGAAGTAGACACTTGACAGCCTGTTTCAAAGCTGGGTTGACCACCACCCCCTCAATCATTCTGATATCATTGCTATATTTATCATGGTATGTAAAAAGAACCAGAACAAGCAAACTTAAAATGTATTATTTTTCACAATGTGACTTTGAATATACCCAACAACTGGCCTTTAGAATGTAGAGGATCTTCTCCACCCCAAAATCTCTTCCCATGAAACCTAAAATGGCACCTCTTCATGGAAGGTGGATCTATTGTTGCTATTAGACATTATGGATCTACCCTGAGCCGCCCTGAGCCTGTTCGCGGGGAGGGCGGGGTATAAATTGAAAGAAAGAATGAATGAATGAATGAATGAATGAATAAATAAATAAATAAACCCTCTCCAATAAATTCCATGCTCAGCAAAAGTATGTTTCTGAATACCAGATGCTGTGGATTTACAATGTGGGATGACCTTGCCATGCACATGAAACTCCCCAAAGGATCTGCTTGGCTACAGTCAGCAAATACTAGATGCATCATTAGAGTGACCCAGCATGGGAATTCTTATCATAGCAACTTCAGCATCTGTGAGGAATACTAAGCCCATTTAACAAAAACAAAGTGGGACAGATCTGAAATGCAGCCCACTTATTTTATAATTCCATTGGCAAAACAGGAGACTGCTGCATCTAGAAATCCCTTGACAAAAGCTCTTTGATCTGGCAACATTTAGGGTTTCTGTTTCTCCAGCCGTTCATATCTTTGATTCACATCTGAAGAGCCTCCTGGACATACAGCACAGACTCAAGCAGAGGACTGCCAAATATCAGGCAAGTGTTTGAAATTAGAGCACTTTGGAAATAAGGGCAGAAATCTGAGGTAGAATGGACTACTTAAACCCAGATTAATCAAGCAAATTTGCTTGCTGCTTACATTGTCTGTCCTCATTAATGCGGTGGGTACATTAAGTATCCGTTTGGCGCTGTTTAGATATCCAGGAAGATCCAGTGGACAGTCTATATATCTAATAGCCAAGATGCCTCCTCTGTGCAGATATCTAAATCCACACATTGGGGGCACATAGGGGACAAAGAGCTTTTCCTGCACACTTGGGGCACTCCCCAGGTGTGCAGAAAAATCTGAAAAGTTGAAAAAACTATATGGGGGATACCTTGCCACCATGTGTGTATGGGGGAAGGCTTGGTGGGCCTGGTGGCTGGGAGCAGCTCAGGCCTCACCACCAGTGCTGGGGGGTGGGAGAAGGCTTGGCGGGCCAGGGGTACAGTCCTTGCTACCGGTGCCAAGGGGTGGGAGGTTTGGTGGGCCAATTGGCCCACCTGCTGGGTTCACCTGCAGCCGCTTCCTCCTTCTCAATGTGGAGCTCCTCCTGCTTCTGCAGGCCGGGAGCTGTAGGGAATACTCCCCCACCCCTGTGAGTATTGCGGGTCCCGCTTCTTGTCTATATACTAATAGCCAAGTCGCCCCCTCTGTGCGGATATCTAAATCCGCGCGGAGGGGGCACTTGGGGGGCAAGAAGATTTTCCTGTACATGTGGGGGACTCCCCACGTGTGCAAAAAACTCTTAAAAGTAAAAAAAAAAACTTTGGGGGGATATTTAAATTTCCCTCAAAAAAGTTAAAGAGCATTCCCTGCGCATGCGCAGGGAATGCTCTAGGAACTGCTGCAGGCCTCACCATGGCAAGTGGATGGGGGAGAGATCAGCAGGCCCCATGGCTCTGAGCCATGGGCCTTGCGATGGCAACCAGGGGTGGGGGGGAGAGATCAGCCTCTGAGCTGCGGGCCTTGCCGTGGCAACTGGGGGCAGGGGGGAGAGATTGGCGGGCCCGGGGCTCACCGTCGTTGCCCGGGGGAGGGGAGGAAGCCTTACCTGTGGCTGCTGCTCCATGTGGAGCTCCTTCTACTCCCCCCCCACGGGTCCCGCCTCTTGTCTATACTACACACTTATCCATTTATAACACTTTTAAACTATCATGATTCCCCCTCTGCAGGGGAAAAATGTATCTGGGAGCCATAGTTTGGTGAGCTCTTGAAACTTCATTAAAAATCTTTAGCATTCACTCCTCACCAGTTCCCAGAATTCCATGGGTGGTGTGGGCATCACAGACCTGTTTAAACCTGCAGTACAGATGCGCATGGTCTTTCTGGGAATGTCTGCAGTGGGATACTGTGTTATCTGTTGTGCTCTCTGTTGCCTGCACTGATAAAAACTGGGACTCCAGTAGCCTCAGACCCTAGGAAAAGTCCTCCATTGATGTGATATATGCGACATTTAATGGGTTGGAAGTGAAGGGCTGTCTCTTAGCCTCAGACTTCAGAGGGGGAGTCCAGAGAGCCTGAGCGACTGAGGGGGCAGGGCCTGCATACCCCTTCCTTTCTACTGTTCTGGTGCTGTCCCCTTTGATGTGTAGATTGCGACTCTTAGGGAATCTCCCTTCCAGCTCATACACACACTCTCTCTCCATATTGTAACCATGAGGGCAGGACATGCCTTGTGCATCTTTGTCTATTACAGCTGCCAACCTCCAGGTGGGACCTGAAGACCTCCCACTATTACAACTGACCTCCAGATGACAGAAATTAGTTCCCCTGGAGAAAGTGGCTGCTTTGGAGCGTGGACTCTATGGCACTGTGCCCTGCTGAGGTCCTTCCCCTCCCCAAACCCCACTCTCCCCAGGCTCCCCACCCCCCAAAATCTTCCCAGAGCTGGCAGCCCTACAGGTCCATCCTAGCATAGCCAGTTAGATTAGATTGCTATCTTTATTCTCTCTGGTCCTGAATGCAGTTCCTTTAAATAAAGGAAGCATATTTCTTTACTACAGAGAAAAGCAAGCTCCTTGAGAACTTGATTTCCTCTGCAGCAGCCCAGTGCAAATTCTGCTGTGCCATATGTGCTCTGCTCCACATAACGTAGGGTGGAGGGAGATTGATGGAAGACGCTTTTGTTGTAGGCTGCTTCTGCTTCTGTCCAGGGGCTCCTTCCCTTCCCCTGGATTGTTTGACACTGCCCAGGAGGGCCCCTTCCTCACAGGCTCCTGTTCCTCCTTTGTTCCTGAAACAGAGTGGAAGCTCAGAGGACGTCTTTGAGTTACACACAATCTCTGTGATTCCAGCTGCTCAGCCATAAACATAGCACAGAGATATCTAATAAGCAGGGGGAATCCTTGAAGCTATGTTGGGTGGAAGCCTGTAAATTCCTTTGAGGAATGCAAGGGATGGGGCAAGGAAAGAGTCTGGCTGTTAGAGCTCAAGGACAGGAATCTGTTCCGTTGGCTGCTATTTCTGGCTCTGCTTCAGATATGCGCCTTGCTACTGGGAAGACAAAGAACCTCGCAACCAATTCACACTGAAAAGTACTGGACTCGGGAGGCCATTGGAGTGATTTCAATCATAGCTCTTTTATTAGGGAGTCAGGATCATATATACAGCATGGTGGTTTGTTGCAGGTCAGGATCGAGCATGGGGACAAAGGAATGGGGAAGCCCCTTATATTTACAGGTAAACTGCACCCTGACCACTACCACCCCTTAAGGGGGATTGGTCCACAGGGATTATTCTTCCACTAGGGGCTATCATAGGTCCATTCATATATCCTCAGCCCCTGATAGGGGGACCGGCAGGATCCCTAGGTCCATTGTTCTCTGGGGAAGGAAGCTCTATTATCACATCCCATTACAGGCAAACATGCCCAGACCTGTTCCCTGGCTGCAGACAAAGAGTCAAGCACCGGATATAACACACACAATCACATTCCTACCCTTATCCTGCCCCCACAAGGATTGCAAATGTGGATTGCAAAGTGTTGGAATTTGAGTAACATATTGGGGTAAGACCTTTTCAGACATTTCATTGACGTGTACCAGAACACTTCCAGCCATGTGTGGTGGAGGAAAGTGTCATCAAGTCTCAGCAGACTTAGGGCAACCCCGTAGGGTTTTCAAGGCAAAGAGACGTTCAGAGGTGGTTTGCCATTGCCTGCCTCTGCGTCATGACGTGGGAGGTCTCCCATGGAGGTCTCCCATGCAAATACTGATCAGGGCCAACTTTGCTTTGCTTCCAAGATCTGATGAGATTGGGTTGTCCTTAGCTATCCGGGTAAGGGCTAACTGTGAGTAGATCCTTCTAATAAGTGTGTTGCCTGAACCCAGACAATACACATAATTTTGCATGCACGTACAACTTTGGTACCACTGATCGGTGGATTTTTCAGCGTTGTGGTTTGAATGTACCAAAGTTGCATGTGCATGCAAAAGACACATTGCGCCTGTTCAGACAATATGGTGACCACACGCATCAGGAACCTAGTGGGTAGTATGAGCTCCTAATTAAGGTTGCCAGGTCTGGTGGGGGATGGAGGGACTTACCTGGAGAAACAGGAAGGCCCAGGCAGTGTTGCTGACATTGCACAGGGAGTGACATCATCAAGCTGCAATGCTGCTGTGACACTTTGGTATTTGGGCAAAAACTGTATGGTAAAAATCGCTTCAACCAGAGAGTTTTTGCTTAAAATGCCAGAGTATCACCCGGATGTTGCTGGTGCGATGATGTCAGTTCCTGTGCGATGTCAGTGACATGGCCTGGGCTTTCTTTCTCTTTCTGCTGGAAAGCCCCACTGCCAGGCAGCTGAATGGTGGCTGGGGGCAGGGCTGGCAGCGGGGGACCCTGCCTCCACTGGCAGCCCTACTCCTAAAATATGCAGTTGTTGAGCTCATGGTATCATGGAGGTAATGTCTGAAAAGGACTATAGCTGTCTTGATATCACAGGGCAATGTGCCCTGCTCTTGTAGGATTCCTGTTCATTCAAATGGGGCTGCTGCAGGAGAACTTGCCATGGACTGAGCCCAAGTGTCCTGCAGGAGATGTATCCTTCCTAACCTGTGAGTCTTGCAGTAAAACTTGCAAATTCCTGTGCAAATTCTGAACCTGATTCCTCTTTGAAAGTTATGTCACAGAGAATGGAGCGTGATTTAGACCATTTTAGTCTCTGGACTGCTTGGAATATAAAACTATAAGCCATAACAAGTTTTTTTTTAAGGTATGGATTGGATATATATTTATTGAACTTTTCAAAGGCAGTCAAGAGATAGAATTTTTTTTTTAGGATCAACAGTAAGCAAAAAGAATAATTCTAACCAAGAAACTTTTTTGGCCAGAACCATATGAGGGGAAAGAAGTCATCTGTTCAGTGCTGGAAAACCCAAAGGCAAAGTACAAGGGCTGTTTCAGCTTATGTGTGATGAGTTATTTGTTTTTGTCTCTTGTTTGTTTTTTAAAGGAAGAGAAACTGAGAGCATCTGTGTGCATAGAAATGTGCAGATGTCGCTGGAGTAATGCACCATAGGAACTGGGACCCAGCAAGCTACCAGAAGACATCGTGATTTCTCTGTTTCTCCTGCTCCAGAGTACCAAGCTGCCGGTTCCGCAGGGACTTAATAACATAAGAACATAAGAGAAGCCAATGTTGGATCAGGCCAATGGCCCATCCAGTCCAACACTCTGTCACACAGCGGACAAAAACACCAGGTGCCATCAGGAGGTCCACCAGCGGGGGCAGGAAGCCCTCCCACTGTTGCCCCCCCCAAAAAACCAAGAATACAGAGCATCACTTGCCCCAGACTGAGAGTTCCTATCTATACTTTGTGGCTAATAGCCACTGATGACTTCTACTCCATATGTTTATCTAATTCCCACTTGAAGCCGTCCATGCTTGTAGCCACTGCCACCTCCTGTGGCAGTGAATTCCACGTGTTAATCACTCTTTGGGTGAAGAAGTACTTCCTTTTATCTGTTCTAACCCGACTACTCAGCAATTTCATGGAGTGCCCACAAGTTCTTGTATTGTGAGAAAGGGAGAAAAGGACTTCTTTCTCTACCTGCTCTATCCCATGCATAATCTTATAAACCTTGATCATGTCACCCCATCTTGGTCCCATTTGCTCAGGGGTCTTGGCGTGCTTCTTTTCAGAATCATCATTTGTTCTCTCATCACATCACCTCAGCTTGTGTTTGCTTGCACCCCCCCCCCCCTTTTAGACTATTAGAAATGTTCTGCTTTTACAATCCCTGATGTCTGTCATGCCAGAGAAGAGAACTCAGCAGAAAGGAAAGAACCAGAGGAACTTTAGAGCCCCCAAACCCCTTTTCCATTGTCTGTTTCGTTGATCTAAGAGCAGCTTTTCCGATTTACAGAGACAAAAGTGTGCTTTAACCTGACAACACGGATGCCACTTTCAATGGAGCTGCTTCATAATAATAAAAAGTAAAGAGGAGATAAGTAACAGGAATCTGCGTATATAAAAGTCAGCATATATCTCTGTGCTGTAATGCTGCAGGACTTGGGAGAGGGAAATGGGAATCAACTTAGAAAACAGACCATTTCGCCCTTGAAAAAGATGGCGGCCGGACAGCTCGAGTGCGGGTGGATGTGAGCTCTGCCTGCTAAAACTTTCAAGTTTTTTCTTAGTCGTTAATATCGCCTCACCCCTCTCTTGTAGAGGGAAGGGTGGTAGAGGGCTCTTAGCACCTAGAGGGGTGAGTGGCGACTCCCCTCGAATAAAGGTGTGCCCTGAGACGGAATTACTTGAAGAGCTCCTGACGGAAGACGCCAGGAGAGTGAGCAACCGATCCAGCCAAAGAGCCAAGCGAAAAAAAACAGGAAGAAAACTGAAAACCAAAGCTAAGTATTAACGGAACGGCTTAGTATAAAGAGAACTAAAATAAAATAAAACATTGGGGCATACAAAATAGTGTACAAGGCCTCTGAGACTTAAAAAAAAAAACCCCTTAGAGTATTGAAGAGTAGAAGGTGGGGCTCCCGGTACTAGTGGCTACTTAAATAAAACTTGCTTAGATAGGGGAGGGGGCTGAGTCGAACTAAGGTGTACATCGTATAAACAAGCAGCTGAAAGGAGAAATAAAATAAATAAATACGAACATACTGCAGAAATTTTTCTTTTCTTTTGTGGCTTCTAGACTGGTCGTCGAGGTTCCTTTAAGAGAATTCTTGGAGCTGAGTCACTCAGAGAAGCCGTGGAGGCGCAGACGGGAAAAGCAGAGCTTCTCGGAAGGAACTGCAGTGGCGCGACGGAGAAGGCTGGCCCAATCAACAGAGAACAGGGAACTACGCGGCAGAACGTCTGACGTCTGACGAGGCTACGTAAAGACGAGGCTACGGAAGGAGCGTGGGGCCATACGGAAGAAATGTAAAAGATTAAGACTGCAGCGGATTAGCCGCCACGGGAAGTGGAACGAATACAAGCAGTGGAATAGCACAGAAGGACATAAAGACATTAAGAAGTTAAAAAAAAAAGAATAAAAGAAGGGTTTAAAAGGCTTAGAAAATTATAGAAGGTTAAGCTAAGGGGGCTAGTAACAACATATATACAGATTAACGTGGGTGTAGGGGGAAAGATTGATTGGTGGGACTAACTCAATATATTATTGTGCTGGTTCTTGGGGGTGATAGAACACATGTAGTGAGATTTGTGTTATCTTAGGGGGAGATTATTGTTTAAGGATCATAATTTTGGTTCTTATTGTTACTTCTGTTAGTTTGTGGATTATGATTATCTACTTAATGCTGGGAACATTGATTGATTATTACTTGATGATCTAAAATCAACTTAGCTAATAGGCAGGTTATTAAGATACTAATTAATTAATCGAGTTTAAATTAGGTAGAGTGATATAGCAAAAATTTGATAAGTAATTTGATAAGTAATTTGATAAGTAATTAATACAAATTGGCACAAATAAGGAGATTATGGTTATATATATTATTCAATAATAATTAATAGTTATCAATAAATAATAAGCAAGGGAATAATATAAATTGAAATTTTTGAGGGGCAATTAATTAATCCTGAAACATAGTTATATAATATCTAAATAAATAATTAGAAATAAGTAAATTTAGCTTCTTATAAACTTAACTTATAAGAAACGTTATATGGCATCAGGAGGAAGTGGCGCCCCTAGGAAATCTTCTTTACCTTCTCTACCTTCGCCAAATCAAATTAAAGCAATGAGTCAATTTAAATCACAATCATCTAATATTCCAGCTATGTCTACAAAAGATTTGAAGGCAATGATTGAGGAGAGTGTAGCATCTGTTCTAAAGAATACAGTGGAGAATACACTTCCCACACTGATTAAAAAGGAAATAGAACCGGTATTAGCTATGAAAGCTCAGATGGAGGAGATGTTCCAACAAATTAAATCAGAGAATGAAGAAATAACAATAAACAAATATCAATGAACAAACAAGAAATTCAGAAAATTGCAGCAGCCCAATCCAAAGCGAATAGAAGAACAACAGAGACAGAATTAGATATTCAAGAGTTAAAAGCTAAGAATGAAAGAATGGAGGAGTCCCTGATTAATTTAGAAATGGAGAGGGCCTCGCTAATTATACACTGCCAAAATATTCTGGAAAAAATTGGTAACAACCTAAAAGAAGAGGTGGCAGAATGTCTAACTGACCAGCTGAAAATTGGATCTAAAGACGAACTAAGCTCAGAAATTGATGCAATCTTCAGAAGAAATTCTGCATATGCAAGAAAAAATAACATCCCACGGGAAGTTCACATCAAATTTCATAGAAGGGAAATGGAAGATAGAATATTAAAAGCAGCAAATGAGAACAAAGTAACCATACAAGAACAAGAAATTAGATTCCTAAAAGAAATTCCGTGGCGGGTTAGAGAGAGGAGGCTTAAATATCAGACATTAACGGAATTATTGAAAACAAAAAACATCACGTATAGATGGTTGGTTCCAGAAGGTTTGCTTTTCGAATTCCAGGGAAGAAGACAGAGAATAGATTCAATTTTTAAATTGGATAACTTTCTTGAGCAAAATGGAGAAGATCTTGGCTGGCAAGGGGAAGAGGATAGAGAGGAAGAAGAAGAAGATCAAGGGGAAGAAAGAGAGGAAGAGAACAAAGCTCAAAAGAAACCAGAACCAAAAAAAAATAGAAGAAGACTAGAAATACCGGCCTCACAAATGCTAACACGATTTAAATACAGGAGTAAGAACACAGAAGAGGAAGGCAAGACTGGATCACAGTAATAAAGGAAACCTTAAAATTATTTCGATCAACGTGAACGGTCTAAATAGCCCACAGAAAAGAAGAAAAATCTTCCATCAACTCAATAAGGTGAAACCAGAAATAACCTGCCTTCAAGAAACTCATATAAAAAAAAAAGACACGAAATATCTTCAAAATCAAAAACTAGGGGACGCATTTATAGCATCAGACCAAAAAAAGAAAAGAGGGGTAGTAATATACGTAAAACCACATTTACAACCAAAGCTAATTTCTGCCTCAGAAGATGGAAGAATAATCGCACTATCCATAATTAGACAAGGAATAGAGACCTTGATAATTAACATATATGCACCTAATCAGAATCAGGAACATTTTTATGACGACCTTTTGAGAGTTTTAACAATAAAAGACTTTAAAAATATATGTATTTTAGGAGATTATAATGCCATATTTGATCCTAAAATTGACAGAAAGAGTAAGAAACCATCTAAAAAACAGGGCTTGAAACTGCCTAAAAAATTCTTTAAATTAGCGGAAGAATTTAATTTAATAGATGTGTGGAGGACAATGAATTTGGATAAAAAAGAATTCACATACTTCTCGTCAAGGCATCAATCTTGGTCGAGAATAGATATGGTTTGGACATCAGTATCTATGATGACAGAAGTAATCGAAGTTGAGATTTTGGCAAATACATTTGCTGATAACAGTCCAGTAATAATTATGTTCGCTGAAGCAAAAAGAAAAACTAGATGGAGATTAAACACCAATATTCTGAAAGATCAAAAATTTGTAGGCAAAGTGAAAAAAGAGTTGAAAGAATTTTTTGAAAGAAACATCCAGCCCGACATTTCTATGAGTACAGTATGGGATTCCTTTAAAGCCTTTCTGAGAGGGATATTTATTAGTCAACAAGCCTGGAAAAATAAACAGAAAAAACAGCAATATGAGCAACTGTGCAAGCAAATAAAATTGGAACAAGATAAGGCCGGTCTAGACAGTGACTATGGCTCAGCTAAAACTAAACTAAAAATGCTACAACATAAAATGAACTTAATTCTCACTCAAGAAATAGCTAGGAAAATAGAATTTACCAAACAATATTGGTTCAAAAATGCAAACAAGCCTACAAGATGGCTAGCATATAGGTTAAAAAAAGAAAAAGAAAAGAGAACAATTATTACACTAAAAGATAGAGATGGAAGTGATAAGTATTTAATTGCTGATTTTAAAAGGATTATAGAAAATTAGTACCGAGAACTATATAAGCAAAATCCTGAGGACGAAGTTGTAATAAAACATTACTTAGAAGAGAAAACCAAAATTTTTTTTACTGAAGCTCAAAAACAGATTTTAAATCATACGATATGTATGTATGAAATAACAGAAGCAATCAAAAGACAAAAGAATAAAAAAGCACCTGGTATGGATGGTATACCAGCAGAGATATATAAAATATTTGAAGATCAGATAAGCTCACCGTTTAAAAAGCTAATAGAAGAAATAGCTAACAAAGGGAAGGTACCAGAGACATGGAAACAAGCTGTTATAACTTTAATTCCTAAATCAGAAAGTGAGAAACACCTAATTAGTGCTTATAGACCTATTTCGTTGTTAAATGTTGATTATAAGATCTATGCGAGTATACTGGCTGAAAGGTTGAAAAAGATATTAATAGAGTCAATATATCAAGACCAAGCAGGCTTTCTCCCCAAAAGATATATGAAAGACAATATAAGAACTCTTATAGATGCGTTAGAATTTTATGAAATCCATACAGAAAAACAAGCAGCTATGATGTTTTTGGACGCTGAGAAAGCGTTCGATAATATCTCTTGGAAATTTCTGCTTAATAAGCTTGCTTTAAGTAACGCCGGTACACTCTTTCAAACAATGATAAAAGCCATATATACTAAACAACAGGCGAAAATTATTGTTAATGGAGATTTATCAGAAAGTATAGAGATTCAAAAAGGAACCAGGCAGGGATGTCCCTTATCACCATTGTTATTCATATTTGCTTTAGAAACCCTAAATGACCAGGTAAGAGAAGATGAACATATAACTGGACTGAAAGTGAAAGGCTATGAATTTAAACTGCGAGCATTTGCTGATGATCTTTTATATATTATAGAGAATCCTGTTAAATCGCTTCCACAATTATTGCTACAAATTAAAGAGTACGGACAGATGGCAGGGCTTCGAATTAACTTTAAAAAAACTAAAATCGTGACGAAAAACTGTTCTCCTGAAGTAAATAATATGAAATAATAAGATGACAAGACCAAGATAGAAGTAGCTAAAAAAGTTCAATATCTAGGAATATGGGTAACAAATAAAAATAGTGCGCTTATAGAAAATAACTATTGTAAACTCTTAAAAGAAATTAAAAATGATCTTGAAAGATGGCAAGGAATACAACTTTCGCTGATGGGCAGAATAGCGGTAGTTAAAATGAATATCCTACCTAGATTTTTGTTCCTAGCCCAAAATATCCCTATCCTTAAGAATTACAACTTCTTTAAAGAATTAGATAAGATAATCAGATACTTTGTCTGGTTTCCTAAAAAGTCAAGAATAAAATGGAAACTAATGCAAGATACTAAAGAGAGAGGAGGCTTTGGTCTACCAAATTGGAAACTTTACTATCAAGCGGCCTCCATGGTTTGGATCAAAGAATGGATTAAACTAGAAAACACAAGAGCTTTAGCTCTAGAAGGTCATGATCTTTACATGGGATGGCACACGTATATTTGGTACCAAAAAGATAAAATTCACTCTAATTTCCACCACCATATATTAAGAGGGGCGCTTATAAAGGTCTGGCAAAATATCAAAACAATTTACTATAAAAAAATACCTAAATGGATATCACCCCTCGAAGCATTTATAAAGCCAACATTAATTGATGAGGGTAATAGAGCTAGATATGAAACTCTACTAGATAAATTCAACAAATTAAAGAGTCAAGAGAAACTAAAGGAAGAATTTGATTTAAATTTATCCTGGTGGGAAAGGATTCAAATACAATCCAGATACGAACAAGATAAAAGAATTGGCTTTCAGGATGTTAAAACTGAACTGGATAAAGCATGGTTAGAATCGAATTTAGAAATAATTAAAAAGATCTATAGAATATTATTAGCAGATGAGATGCATGAAGAAACTGTAAAAATAACAATGATATCCTGGATGAAAGATTTGGGCCATACTATTGAGCTGGAAGATTGGTCCAAGGTGTGGAAAACACTTAAATATATGAGTGCCATCTCATATAAGGAAAATATGTATAAGCTGTTTTATAGATGGCACTGGTCTCCGGACAGGATAGCCAAATGTTTTGTTAATGCATCCAATATATGTTGGAAATGTGGAAGAAATATAGGAACTTATTATCATATGTGGTGGAAGTGTAGGAAGGCCCAAAAGTACTGGAAGAAAATTCTGAAAATGTGTTCTGATATACTTAAGTTAGAATTACCGTTATCACCAAAACTCTTCTTACTAAATATGCTCCCTGACTGGGTAAACAAACTTTATAGTCTGTACTGTTACGGCTGCACGAATCATGTGGGCAAAATATTGGAAATTACCCGAGGGCCCAATAATTAATGAGGTAATATATAAAGTGATGGAGTTGGTAGAAGCTGAAAAACTAAGCCAAATATTACATGGAAAAAAGAATGAATTATTACAGGATAGATGGTTGAAATTCTATGAATGGTGTAAAAGTAAATGAATGGCTCAAAACATGGATTATTGAACGTATGAACTTAGGGTTTGCAGATTTTAGAAAGAGCAACAAGAAACTACAAAAGAATCTTTACAAAAACAAGAATTATATGTGATATAAGAAGTAGGGGAAGATCTTTAAAGAAAAAGAAACAAATAGACCAATTAAATTGCAATATAGTATGTGGAGGTTCCATGCAGTCCCCACTGCTTGATGCATATAGTAAAACTTAAGGTCTATTGGAAAATAGTACAAGAATATACGATCTTGTAAAAATGGAAACTGTTGTAGTGGATGTACAAATAATGTCTTGTAGTTTGGAAGTCTCGAAGGTGGAAAAGAATGTATGTCTGTGAAAATAAAATAAAAATCTTATCAAAAAAAAAAAAGAAAGAAAGAAAAAAAGAAAACAGACCATTTCATTTTCGTTTCATAGATACTTTGTGACTTAGAGCCTATCTAGACAAGGATGGATTTTTTCATAGTGCCGTATTCACATTAGCTCTGGTCCATTGCCAGCTGCATGATGTCCCATCCCAGATAACAGAAGGGGGGGGGGGTTGGCAGAGGATGCTGGTCTTGCAGTGGAGTGAAGGGGTAACCAGGCTACTCTTTACAATTAGAAGAAGGGGTTAAATTAGACTGAATGATAAATACAGTGCTAGTTTTGCACATCCAGCAAGGAATTTTTAAAAACCCAGAAAAAAATCTTCAAATGGGCATGCATGTATGTACTGTGAAGTTGAAACCAACTTATGGCAACCCCAGCAAGGGGCTTTTAAGGCAAGTGAAAAGCAAAGGCCCTTTCTGCACTGACAGCTTGCTCCAGAGAATCCGAGGAATCAAGCCTTAAGGGTTGACTCTGCAGGCACACACATTCCCTCCGCACTGGTTTCTCCCCCCCTCCAGTTTATTTATTTGTGTACTCTGTATGCATTCTGCATCTACAAGCAAAACCCACATTTTTTCAGCTAACTGGCTGCCAAACAAGACTGACACATTTGGGAGCTGGGAATCCCCTAGTCCTTTATATTTACTGATTCCTTCTTATCCTCTCTCTAGCTTTTTAAAATCCAGACCCACACATCCAGACCCAGACCCAGACATGGAAGACTGACACATTCGGAAGCCGTTTTGCATGCTGCGTCCAGCTTCAGTTCTTCTATTGCCATGAGTTTGCGGCAGAGTTTCTGCTCATGGACACCCCAGATGAACTGGGTCAGGAGAGTGTCCTCAATGGATGGAAACTCGCACCCTGCAGCTAGGCACTGAAGGTCAGGCATGAAGTCGGCTGTTGACTCACCGGCCTTTTGGGTGCGGGAGCAGAAGGTTTTGGCCCAAAGTATGTCGTGAGCGCCATGATCAGCTCATCATAGGATGCATTGTCCAGCATCCTGGGTGTAGTTAAGCTTTGCATCAGGCGAATCGTAGAGATGCTGCAGGAGCTGATGATCCAGGCTTTCTTCTTTCCTGTGTCAGTTGTCTCCTGGACCAGGAAGAAGTACTTTAATTGTTCGACCCACACTTCCCAGAGCTTGGGGCGAGCAGGGTCGAAAGCAGTGAACTGTCCTGGAGCGGCTGCCATGACTCTGGAGTGATGCGGTGAGTGATGTCCTCTGGGGCGGACAGTGGTGCTGAGAAGCGCTGGAGCTTAGTGCTGCTGAATTGCTGGCAGATCAGTGCTTGATGAGGTGCTGGAGTCGGCATTGATGTTGCTCATCGGGATCCCACCTTCGTCGCCAGTATAAAGTACTGAGTCCAGAGACGCGTTGAAGCAAAATCAGCTCATAAGTTTATTGATGGTACAAAACATGACTGCTGAATGGGGCTCAGGGGTCTGCTTAAATATACATCTAAACAGCACCCTCAGCCTCGCCCAAACATCCTGATAGGATTACTCATGAGTCCTCATAAACCATAGGTCCCCTGGTGAATCCTGATTGGTCTAATTTACAATCCGGCCGGGCTATTGCCTCCTGGGGCAAAGCTCGGTGGCTCGGCCAGCCACATGCGTTTTCCTGACCATGTGCATGGTCGCCATTAGAACACAACAAGAAAGCTAACACTTAGGCAGAAAGACTCTCTTAAAGGAGACCAGTTTCTTGACACAGAGTTAGAACTCATCCTAGAGGTCACCTACTCCAACCTCCTTGCTCAGTGTCTGAATTAGTCAACTATAGCACACCGCTTTGCTTAAAGGAGTGCATGCCTTTAAAAATGTTTTACAATGATTGGAAAAAAGCATTTATCGAAGAAATTCTTGTGGGGCTGTGCCTTTAAGAAAGCCCACTGTAGCTACCGGCCTGTTGTAGGTCCATTTCTAAACCTGAGCAAGTCTTTGCTGGGACAGGAAACAGTTTAGAAATCCTTCATATGCTACCTGGAACTCCTACATGTATTGTCTTATGGTTTCCTGTTCTCAGGAAAACAGTCAGCTAGGTAAACAGAGCATAAATAGAGCTCAATGTTTTTACAATATATAGCTGTGTACAATTGTGTACAGTAGAGAAAGGTATCCAGCAGAACTCACACAATGCACCCATTGCCTTCAATAAATCACTGCAGTTTTAAAATGTTCTGTTTGTTGTACCCTGAAATGATTAAAATTTGAGTCACTAATGGTGGGAAAGACCATGCAATAAATAACATTTTACTGAACTTCAATGGAAGGGATTAAATTAGATTGAGCAGCAGAGCAGCATAGCGTTGCCAGCCCCAAGCAGGACCAGGAATTATCCCAGAATTATGACTGATCTCCGGACCACAGAGGTCAGTTCCCCTGGAGGGTAAACAAATGCAATTCGTGTGGGGCTCCTCTAGGGCTGCTTCCACATGGAGGTTTCTCTCCACCTTTGCTTCCAAACTGGAGTGCTTTTTTGTGTGCGGGGAGGGAAGCATCCACATGGCATTGTGCTCTAATGGTCCCCGTTCCAGGTCTTCTCCATTCTCTGTACACTTTTCCCCAACCAACTTTACTCCAACCTTTTAGGAAGGAAGGCAGTCCAAGTATGTTGTCACCCTGTGTGATTGGGAAGGTAAAAGGCTCTATCCACATTTGGTGCCGTTTTCCTGCTGAAAGCCCCACAAGTATTCCACTTTCCCCACCAGAGGGCATTTTGAAGGCTTTAAAAAAAAACAAAAACCAGTAATTGCTATAACGCTATAGTAATTACTGTAACATTGTAGCAATCCTACTTTTTCTTAATCCTCAAAATGCCCCTCAGTGATGTGGCAGGGATGACAGTGGCCACAAGGGACAGTGCAGAAAGCTCCTATATGGAAGCTCTGTGGCCAGTGTGAATGCCTCTGCGTTTGCCTCAGTGATGAAAGCAACACCAAGAACCCTCACCATGTGGAAGCAGCCTCAATGTGAAAGGAAGCAGGCTTTCACTGATTTCAGTATAGGGACCTGGCCCTCTCCCTGCCTTGTTTTTGGTGCCGCCTGAAGTTAACAAGCACTAATGAGAGCAGATTTCTCTGATCTGCGGGACTATTGATTATTTTTCTCAGGACTCCTTTATGCATAATGAGTTCACGAAAATCAAAGAAAATGTCATTGCTATGAAAGCATTATTCCTAGGAGAAAGAGGTTCTGAGAGCCCTGATTGTGTCAATGGTGAGAGTTGGAGCTGTGTGTATTCACAAAGCATACGTCATGCCTGCCCCACAGTTTAACTAGGGAAACAAAACATTCAGGAAACAACACGAAGTAGGTTACATAAATGAATGTGGGGTGAAATAAGGATGTAGCAAAACTCCATAGCCATGCCGTATCACAGATCAAAGGTAAGTGAAAGATGCTGTGCCATATCAGTTCCACGAACTGCTAAGAATCATAATTAATTACTGCAGGCAACACGGTTTGGTGACACTGAAGTTGCTTGTGCAAGTGCTGTGGTAGCATGCAGCACCTGCTTGGTAAAACCACCCAAACTTAGGCTGCGATCACACACACTAAATAATGCACTTCTAATTCACTTTATTTTTTTAAAATATATATTTTATTGATTTTTCCAATATTTACAATTTCCACTTTAGATAATATCTGTATTACAATTTTGTATAAAGAAATGGACTATGTTACCAATATACTATCTCGTATTAGTACAGCATCATACCCATAATTAAGACAGAGCCCCTACAAGCCGCTCTCTCTAACTATCTGAGTATTTAACAGAACCAAGAAGAGAAAATGGGGGGGGGGAAGTACATTACTAGTCCGTTCCCCTAGGTCAGGGTTGGGCAAACTGTGGCTCAGGAGCCGCATGTGGCTCTTTCACATACATTATGTGGCTCCCGGCAGGGCAGCTGGGGAAGCTAAATATCATTTACCAACTAACAAAACTACAAAAGAAATTCTGCACAACAGCTTAGACAGAGCAGCTTGCCCTGTTCCAGTTGTGTGTGTGGGGGGGAGTTTTTATTAATTGTCCAGAATTATTGACTAAGGAAGATACAGGCAAAAAGCCATAAGAACATCTCAAAATGTTCTCAATAGGCTTGACATCAGATGTTCGCATCACGAGGAATGCTGTGAGGAAAAGGTTTTGAGATAACAGAGCTTGAAAAAAAGTTTATTTTTAGAGTATCCTGACAACCAGGGCTATTTTGGGGCAGGAACGCACAGGAATGGAATTCCGGCAGGCTCCTGAGTTGGCCACACCCAGCAGGAACTCATTAGCATAATAGGCCACACCCAACAGCAGAAACTCATTAGGATTGGCTACATTAGGGGTATGTGGCCTAGCATGCAAATTAATTCCTGCTACAACAAAGTCCTGGGTTTTGACAACAAACAAGATAAACAGAATAAGAAGCAAAAGGTGGGTGTGGCTGGATGACCACTCTTCTGGTAACATGTGGGTGTGGCCTAATATGCTAATAAGTTGTGCTGTCAGTGGTGTGGCCTAATATGCTAACGAGTTTCTGCTGGGCTTTTTCTACAAAAAAAGCCCTGCTGACAACAGTAGCAGTCTCAAGGGCTCAGTAATTAACAAACGATTCCTCCAATACCACAATCCTTTTCTGAGGTCTTTCTGCACATACCCACAAAATAGAGAAGGCAATGGCTATTAAGAATGTAATTAGCTTGTTAGGTCAAGCCTGATGCTCCCCAACTGTCGACCCAACCCTCCCTTAGTGCATCTCAGGACTATCTGCCCTCTTCACTTCTTTGTCCACAGATCTTCAAGCTCTGAAGGTTTCTTGTCAGGCCAGTGCCTTCTTTCTTACGAAACATGAATCCTCTGATTCTGTGGTCTTGAATGTGGCCCAGCTACTGTTTCTTGAACCCTGCATCCCTCCGCTCTAAAGTTTTCCCTTTTCTCTCTACTTCCTCTGCTCATCTTTTCATCAATCACAAACTTTTCATGGAGAAAGAGGAGGAGGAGAAGAGGGGGCGATTGGATTTATACTCTGCCCTTCACTCGGAGTCTAAGAGCAGCTTACAAACTCCTTTCCCTTCCCCTCCCCACAACAGACACTCTGTAAGGTAGGTGAGGCTGAGAGAGCTCTTTTGAGAACTGCTCTTTCAAGAACAGCTCTGACAGAATTATGGCTTGCCCAAGGTCATCCAGCAGCTGCAAGTGGAGGAGTGGAGAATCAAACCCAGTTCTCCCAGATTAAAGTCCATGCACTTAACCACTACACCAAACTGGCTCTCCTACATACCCACAAACACGTATTGCCAGACACTCTGCTCTGTTTTAGCTGCTCTACTTTCTGCTACCTCCCCTGAAAATTGGTTAAAGGACCTCCTGACTCAGGGGTTTATTTTTCTCCAGACAAACTGACCTTTGCTTCCCTTTCTGAAGTTGTACTACAGGCATTCTATTGCTTGCAGTTTCACCCTTGGCTCAGACATTAGAATGTTCATGAACATTCTATGGCATTGCAGCAAGAAGAGAACTCTTCTGCAGGGCTGGCATCTTGGAAGCGAAAGGGAATGAAGTAAAGAGATGGCATCTGAATGGAACCCCAGATTTTTGAAGGAATGTGTTTGTGTGTACTGAAGGTGGAAATGCTTGGGAAAACATTCATGTTGCCTCATTCACACAAAATGGCATCTGTACATATTTGGAAAATTGTACATAGCTCATGCTCCCATTTGGGGCGTGAAAACATGAACATCTGAAAAGGGCTCAGGCTATATAACAATGTGTCAGGCATGCTGGTACTCTCTGTGGCAGTGCAATTAACTCTCCCTAAGCTAAGGCATCTCTCTGTTGCGGGGAGTGAGGGTGGATACTGTCATGACTGGGAAAGTATTTAGTTGCAGAGAAGACAAGTGAACTGGAAAGGTAAAAGGATTCATCAGGCATCCTGCTAGCTCCCTCAGATTCTTTTTCTCAGGCGAGTAGGGCACTGACAAATCCTAGCCTTTTTATTTATGCTCCTGAACATGCTAATGGTTAACGGTTACTAAGAATGATGGATCAAGGTTTAAATGGATGAAGAGACCAGCCGTCTATGAATCACTCCATTCAGACTGGATGACACATTTGGTTGTGTCCTGACTCATGTCTGGCTGGCATGAATCAGTCCAAAAAGAGTAAAAGGAGGTGGGGAGGGGCCCCAAATCTCAAGGGCAAGTGATTCAGAACACCAGTTTGGGTGAAATGATAAGGACTTCACTTCTTCTAATGGGCATGCATGAGCCCAATGATAGCTCCACTCTTTACAGACCAAGCACAGTTAAGACCCTGCAAATACACAGTTGTTACACTTGCATTTTCTTTAGAAAACACATGGCTCCCAATCCAGCTAATGGTAGCTGTGACTAAATAGCACTGGAATTAACAAAAGACCTTAGTACCAACTAATTTACATCACTTTCAATACAACTAAGCCATTTCTAGAGATGCAATGTTTTTGACATTTTGAAGCCATGAAGGGGGGGAAGGTTGTGTTTCTTCCCCAGGGTTTTAACAGAAATTTTTTTGACTTGGGATAGAATTGAAATATATGCAATACTTACTGTCCTATCAAACCTAAAAAAATGTTACTACTTTAACAACATAAAATGCATCATTTATTACTTGGCATATAAGTGTACAAAGTTTTAACATATTTATGGAATTTAATTTTTTTAATGCATTAGTTTTTTACAAGCAAAACTGCAAATATACCCAATACGTGAGGATAAACTGCAAGCTGATGCACCCTTTGCTATCTTGGCACATGTATCTTAGTTCCAGCTAGGTGCTGCCATTCCAGGGCTGCTGACAGAGGGGGGGGGGGCTGGGGGGACAGAATTTGGGGGGCCTGGCCCAAGTCTGCTGGAGTGCCCTTGAAACAAACTTCATGCTGCATCCAGCTGAATGCAGTTCTGGGGGTGCCACTAGGGGTGCAGGGAGGCCTGAGCATAGCAAAAGGCACTCTGCTATTGGTTAGACTTGCTTTTCTCTAAGAATAAAGCAAATTTGCCTAACAGATCATGTTAAACCCATCAACCAAGCCAGCACTGCAAGACAAGACAGCACGCTGATGGCTGATACAGTAATTGCCAGCCTGCGGGTCATTTTCTCCAATAGTCCCTAGCCTTTCTCCCTTTTCTTGCACCCAGCTCAGGCAGATAGAGAAACCAATGTTGGATCAGGCCAATGGCCCATCCAGTCCAACTCTCTGTCACACAATGGCCAAAAACACCAGGTGCCCTCAAAAGGTCCAGCAGTGGGCCCAGGACACTAGAAGCCCTCCCACTGTTGCCCCCCCAGCACCACGAATACAGTGCATCACTTGACCCAGACTGAGAGTTCCTATCTTGCAAAGTGGTAGTTAGAAGAAGAGAAGAGAAAAAGAGATTGGATTTATACCCTGCCCTTTACTACCCAAAGGAGTCTCAGAGCAGCTTACAACCTCCTTTCCCTTTCCCTCCCCACAACAGACACCCTGAGAGGTAGGTGGGGCTGAGAGAGCTCTCTTGAGGACTGCCCTTGAGAGAACAACTCTGAAAGGACTTATGACTGACCCAAGGTCACACCAGCAGCTGTATGTGGAGGAGTGGGGAATCAAACCTGGTTCTCCCAGATTAGAGTCTGCGCTCCTAACCACTACACCAAACTGGCTCTCTGAAGGGTGGACTCTATGGCATTATACCCTGCTGAGGTTCCTCCCCTTCCCAAATCCCAGCCTCCCCAGGCTCCACCCCAAAAATCTTTCCCAACCCTGATCTGGAAACCCTATCCCCATTGCGGAGAAAGGCAGGATATTAAATAAACAAACAAATATATAAAAAAATAGATGAACAGGTGGGCCAACTCTTTTATTACTACAGGCAGGGGTCATTTCATAAAAAAAGAGGTGCAGGAGCTCATTAGCATAACTCATTAGCATAACTTATTTGCATATGCTACACCACCTGACATCACCAGAAGTATGTCAGAAAGGAAGGAAGGAAGGAAGGAAGGAAGGAAGGAAGGAAGGAAGGAAGGAAGAAAGAAAGAAAGAAAGAAAGAAAGAAAGAAAGAAAGAAAGAAAGAAAGAAAGAAAGAAAGAAAGCTGGCAGAGAGGGGGCAGCTACTAATCCAAGCCTCAGAAATACCACTATGCTGGGAGGATAGCTTCAGTGGTGGCTGAAGCCTTCAGAAGGCTGGCTGGAGGAACAAGGATCTTTCCAGGGGACGGGGTCATTTTGCTGCAGCCATGACACAAGCAGGCATTCCCCCGTGGGGGGGGGGCTGGCACCAACTCCCGGAGCTGAGCTCCCCCAAGCTCCTGCTCGAAATGACCCCTGACTACAGGTGCATGGTAACAGCAAGCCAATGATTTGTTTTATTATGGTCTTGGTTTGGATCAGGGCATAAAGGGGGCCAGGTGGAATCTTTGTCCAGGAGCCAATAGTAGCCCTCTGTAGCCCTGCTGTTATCTTCCTTCCATGGCTACTGTTTAGAGAAAGCTCAGTTTTCAATGAAACTTTCAATGTTTTCCTCTGAGGCTTTGGTGCAGTTTCTGCCCCACATCCTTTCGATCTTTTTTCCTTCCAGCAAAGTAGCACAATAAGCTACCTGTTACTTAGTCTGTGGGTGTATGTGTCGCAGTGGTTTGAGGGAGAGGTGAAAAGGTCAACCGCAAGGGAAGCAGGGGGAGGGATTTGAGGCGTGTTATTTTACCTCCGGTACTTAGCTGGGATGTTTGAACTATTATTGTAAACTGCCTTGACCAGGAGGAAAGGTGGGATATAATCGTTTTAATAAACAAACAAACAAATAAAAGCATCAGATCAAAAGGGTAACAGAAGGCATGCAACAGTTGAGAAGCATGCTCCCTTCATGAAGATCTGGTATCCTTGCAGGTGCAGAAATGCATCTTTGACTTAAGCCTTGTATGTGTTTACAGCATGCCCACCCTGTCTTTCATTCTAAACGGGGGGGAAATGTCTCATAGGAGGGAAAAGATCTTGGAAAAAATGGTTTCCCTCCCAGATTCCCCTCCCTCCCGGGTCTTCACATCTCTAGCCATGACTATTTTTGGGGTCACAAAATCTGATTGACATGGAAGCATCCTTAAAAATGAATGTGAACTTGCTAAGGAGTTCTGCGCCAGTCAGTAAAAGGAAGCAGCAACACTGCAGGAGGGCATAAGCAGTTGCTTGAGTGACCCTGTTGGCTAAACTATAACAGACATTAATAAACAAAAATCATTTTTATTTTACAGGCTGAGAAACAGAATTAGAAATCTAAAAAACTGAAGAGACCAGAGGTGTTGAATTCATTTTTTATGAGGGCCAGATCTGACATAAATGTCACTGTCGTGCTGGGCCATGTGGGCCATAAAACATAATGCCAGGTACTGGAGATATAAACTGTACGAAGGACAGCAGTTCATAAACTCTGAGTTAGTGTATCCTCACTGCAAGGCCCCAAGGACTGGGAGGGGGTATAGAGGAAAACCCGCATGGGTGGACAGGAGAGCCAGTGGTGCAACACTGGGCAGGCGTTCCCACGCTGCTTGACTGCTGCAGACAAGGTTGTTATGCCATGCTGAAGCCACAGATGGAGTGGCTCAACTCACTCCCCTCCCCAAGCAGTCTTCTGTCCCTTTCCTTGCACCCAGGCATGGAGACATGGTGGGGCACTTAGGGGCATGTGTCTTATCCAGGGGTCATTTTGAGCAGGAGCTCAGGGGAGCTCAGCTCCAGGAGTTGGTGCCAGCCCCCCCCCCCACGGGGGAATGCCTGCTTGTGTCATGGGTGCAGCAAAATGACCCCGTCCCCTGGAAAGGCCCTTGTTCCTCCGACCAGCCTTCTGTAGGCTTCAGCCACCAGTGAAGCTATCCTCCCAGAATAGTGGTATTTCTGAGGCTTGGATTGGCAGCTGTCCCCTCTCTGCCAGCTTTCTTTCTTCCTCCCTTCCTCCCTTCCTCCTTTCCTCCCTCCCTCCTCTCTCACTCTTTCTCTTTCTCTCTCCTTTTTTCTTGCCTTCTGGCATACTTCTGGTGATGTCAGGTGGTGTAGCATATGCAAATAAGTTATGCTAATGAGTTATGCTAATAGGCTCCTGCACCTCTTTTTCTGCGAAATGACCACTGCCTGGTCTTATCACTCAAGACCCAGGCCCCACAACTCCCCCTGCCCCCCAGCCATGCTCTTACTTGCCAGACCGGCAATGGGCATGGAGGCGGAGGCTGTGCAGCTGGAGCATGGCTGGAGTGCTTGTTAGCTGCATTGCTGAATATTAATAGCCCCAGCCGGAATGCGTCAAGGCGCTTTGCAGCAGTAATGATGGCAGCAGCAGCAACCATTGCTTGCCTTCTTCTGCGCCTCCAGTGCCCCCCCTCCCTCCTCCTCAGGGCCTGCTGGCTTTGCTGCTGAAAGGAGGTGGTGGTCACTTATTCTTCAACCCGTGAGTTGGGGGAGACAAAAAGGTAAGAAGTCTTCCTTCACAGTTTCCCTTGTCTCCTGCTTGCCCACCATTCCATCCCACCCACACCCCCACCTGAAGCCACCAGCCAAGCCCAGGTTGCAATGAGCCGCACCATGCCAAGCCCCAGCTGGAATGTGTCAAGGTGCTTTGCAGCAGCAGCAGCAGCGGTGGCAGCAGCAATAACCAGGCACCTGTGAGTTGCTTAAAAAAAAACTTGCTGGTCGAGCATTTTGTTTTGGAAGGATGAGCAAGTGATGAGCAAGTGCCCCACAGGATCTCCCAATACACTACCAGCGAAAATTTTCTGGCTACACCCCTTCTTGCTCCAGTTTCTCACGGACCACAAAAGAGCCCTGGGTGGGCCAGTTCTGGCCCCCGGGCTTTAAGTTTGACACCCCTGGATTAGACTTTGCTTTATAATGAAAAATAAGATGCCTTTAAATTTGAGTAAACATTCTTGTATGCCTATGTGAAATACAATTCTAATTTTCAAAAAAAGGTCCAAACTCATAGTAAGTTAATTGATACTTAACATAAATTGGCAATTCGAATTTTAAGTAATTCCATATTCAATGGTGAACTTCCCTACCAGCACAAAGATCTGACATTCACTTGTTTAATTGGAATGAAAAGATATAAACATTTCCCACAGACTAGCTCAGTTTCTCATTCTTCCTTCTTTCCTTTAGTACCATTCATTACCCTAAATTTCTCCACTGGGGCCTGGAATAAGCCTTCCTTTGTCCTTTCAATTAAATGCCACTATAAGGCTCTATCTCTCCTACAAATGTATACCAGTTTTATACCACATTAACTTTCATGGATTCCACCAAAGAATCCTGGGAAGAGTAGTCTGATGAACTGTTTAGGGTCCACTGTTGGAGAGTCCCAACTCCTGCTTCCCACAAAATTAAAATTATGAATTAAAGGGGAACGACTGTGCAACCAGTTTCATTCTAGGGTTGACAGCTCCGGGTTGGGAAATACCTGGAGATTTTAGGGGTGGAGCCTGAGGAGGGTCAGGGTTTGGGGGAGGGGAGGGACTTCAGTGGGGTGTCATGCCATAAAGTCCACCTTCCAAGGCTGCCATTTTCTCCAGGTGAACTGATCTCTGTCGCCTGGAGGTCAGCTGTAATTGTGGGAGATCTCCAGCTTCTACCTGGAGTTTATAGTACAAAAACTGAGAGTCACGGTGCTAGGAAGATATGGAAAAAATATGACACTGTGTGTAATAGATGTATGCTTATGGCAGATCTACCTTAAGCATACATCTATTATACACAGCGTCATATATTTTCCCATATCTACCTGGAGTTTGGCAATTCTATCCGTAGTGCAGATGTGTCCTAACTGTGACACACCTTCATTTACATTTATTTTTGCAACATTCATACTTTGGCTGCTATATATATCTCGTGGGATGGACTATTTAATGTGTCCCTCTGAGCTTCATTGGTCATATCAGGGCTAGCTAGTCAAAAACAAGATCTTTATCCAGCTCCTTTTGTCCAGAGCCCTTGAGGGACTATGAATGGCTGGTTTCCCTTTTGTAAATACTTTTCATTCCCAGTAAGTTTATTATATAAAACTCTATGGTTGGAATGTATCCAAGGGTCAACTAGGCCAAACTATGGGATGCTATCTGTGGCTTCCTACCTTGTGGTCCCAATTTAATTCTACTAGACTTCAAAAGACAGTAATGCAACATTTTCATCATGCCACTTGTTTAATATACATAGACATGCCCTCCATCCTTTTTAAAAAAAACATTATAGAGCAGGTTAGAATTACTGTGACTCTGGCCTTTGAAACCATTCATTCATTACACACACAGCACAGGTTGTGAAACATTGTTCAGTAAGGTGCAAATTATATTCGTCTGTAAGACCCCTGACCTCTCGTCAGTTTAGATACCTCCAATTTGATCCCCAATCTTCTCTCAATCGTTTTGAAGGGCAGCCCTTGAAAGCCAAAGCACATCTGGTCTACCATATCCAGAGCACGTTCTGGCATGGAGGCAGGACATCATTGGTATGCATAAAGTATTTACATACCCCCTTCTCCAAGGCATGCATGATACCATCATATCCCTTGCTTCAAAGGGTGCTTTATCAATGCAACATGGGCCATTTTCAGTTGACTGGAAAAGTATCACCTCCAATCCAGCTATTGATCAAAAGAGCCCAATAACCAATCCACCCAGGATGGGCCATCAAATGGAAATTTTACCTTCATTTCGAACCCTCCCCCCCCCATTCCTAAAACACCCATCAGTTGCCTCACCTTGGAATGTCAGCAGTGTTCCTTCTAAGCTGAGTTAGTGTGAGCTAGCTCACCGTTTTTTAGCCTCCGGCTCACACATTTTTATCTTAGCTCAGGAAAGATGGCTCCAGAGCAAACTAATTTATGCAGCAGCCAAATCGCTCGCTCACAACTTTAATGCCAGTAGCTCACAAAGTAGAGTTTTTGCTCACAAGACTCCACAGCTTAGAGGGAACATTGAATGTCAGGTGTCATTTCCTGATCCTCACGGCAAATTTTGATGGCAGTTTACCTTCAGATTACCCAATCAAATTCAGACTTTACTCACTTTATCCAATCCTGATCTTGGGAACAAAAAGCCCCATGTTGAGCTATGGAATAAAAGAATCAGCCCAGGTTGGTGAAAAGTATGCCAGGTTCCCCCACTCTGTGGATACCCCTGCAACTGCTTTGCAAGCTCCTCTCTCTTCTCAGTACTCGGCTGTTGGAGTGAGTGGCTCAGCATGTTTGGACATTGGGGGGGCACTACATCACTCTAACTGTGTATAGGTGTGTTATCTTCCTGAATGGGATGCCTCTCCTTGTCTTAACCTGGGAGCTGCCCTTTGACCTCTCCTCGGTCTCTCCCTTTGTCTTCTCTGTTTACGTGGCCTTCCATGGAGACACATGTCTCTGCAGGTCTCTTCTGTAGATACAGTGCCCTCATACTGCCACACACATGATGCCGGACAAGCTGGCCATTTGTGGTAGCGAAAGTACTCTTTAGATTAGGCTTCTTTCTCTTCTTTCGACTGCAACCTGAATGTGAACTGGATCTACCTGAATCAATGTAAGTTTACCTTTTTTGCAATATTTGGAAGATTTATTTACTTCACTCAGTATCACACTTTTATGACTGGTCAAACTTTGCTATATTAACCAAATATCCCAATACTTGCCACCTTGGATTTCATTTGCACGGACTTTTCGTCATTCTCAAGCCTCTCACAGGTAGTATCAGGTGCCTTGGATCAGGTAGTATCACCTTTCAGACCCTCCTTCCCTCCCTGTCCTTTTCTCTTCCCCTCATCCTCTCTCCTTGTCAGGTTTGTGAGCATACATGTGCTTATTTGGGAGGAAGAGGGTGGTTTTATTCTTGGTTTTACTTTTGTAGTTGTATTTGTAATTTTAAGGGTTTGCAGTTTTGCTCTGCTTCTAGTTGTGTGTCTGAGTGCTAGTAAATAAATGTTTCATTTAGTCTGAAATTGGTTGGTCTCTGTTACTCTTTCTCTTGGGAATATTACGCATAAATAAATAATCTGGATACATTGGAAAAAGATTGTTTATCTGGCTGGAGACCTTGTAACAAGCTAATTTACCTCTCTCTGGGTCCACTTCAGGTAACAAACCCATGCTGTTAATTTCAACAGGAGCATTCATTCATTCATTCTTCACTTGTCTTCCCAATGGGCACCCAAAGCAGCTTACAACATCATTCTCCTTTCTTCCATTTTATCCTAACAACCATCCTGTAAGGTAGGTTTGGCTGATAGTGACCAGCCCAAGGTCACCCAGCAAGTTTCCATGGCAGAGTGGGGATCTGAACCTGGGTCTCACAGTTTCTAGCCTGGCACTCTAACCACTATACCACCCTTGCTCTATTGAAAGAAATACAAGGGAGGGGTGCCTTGCAGATACTGGGCTGTATTTACACCTTACCTTGCGGTGCATTCACCTGGAGTCTCCACTCCCAGCTGGGCAAGATAGCATGGTAGAAAGAAATCCATATATCTATTTCCCAAGTGTGCCCCTACCAGGGACTGGGGGGGACACAGAAAACAGATATTTCTGCAAACTTGGGGGGGGGGGCACATTTGCCAAAAAAACCCTGAGATCCTTAAAAAATTACCCTGGGGGGATGTAAATCCCTCCCCCCCAAAACCCGGAAGCATTGTCCGCACATGTGCAGGCAATGTAAAAACTTACCACCTCTTTCGACAGAAGGCTGCCAAGGCCTGGAATCAGTAGCAGAAGTGGCAGTGGGTGATGTGGAGGGCGGGGAGGAAGCCTCAGCAGGTCTGGCAGCAGAGGCCAGGAACCTCACTGGGCCCGAGATCGGCAGTGGCAGCAGTGTAGTTGGGGGAGGAAGCTGTAGTGGGCCTGGGAGAAGAGGCTGGGAGCCTTGCGAGGCCCAGGATCAGTGGCAGCGGCGGCATCGGTGTCAGGGGGATGAGGATGCCAAAGCAGTCCTGGCAGCAAAGGCCAGGAGCCTCATCAGGCCAAGGATCAGCAGTAGCAGGCAAAGATGTTGGGAGGGGCGTAGAGTGCTGAGTGGAGGACTCAGAGAGCCAGGCTCAATGGTACATTGTGGGGCCTGGAGCTTATGCTATCCCCCCCCCTTGTGAGTATCACAACCCCTGATTGAGCTGGCGAGGAGGGAATCAGGCAGGGGTGCAAAAGTTGCTGTCCCCCCACCCAGCTGACACCAGCAGTGAAGGATTGGGAAGGTACAGCTGTCCTCACTGCTCCCCGTCTAGCCAGCAAGCCCCCCCCCCCCCCCGGTGCACTGAGCTATAAGAAGGGAATGGGGGGGGGGTTTTGCAGGAGTCCTTGCTGTCCTCTTTCTGCTGCTGCCCTGCTGGCAACTTGGGAGTCAGGTGGGGAGATGGCAGCAGTCCTCTCTAACTCCCCCCAGAGAAGAATAATAAGAAGAAGAGATTGGGTTTATACCCCGCCCTCCACTCCCCAAGGGAGTCTCAGAGCGGCTTACAAACTCCTTTCCCCTCCCCTCCCCACAACAGACACCCTGTGAGGTAGGTGGGGCTGAGAGAGCTCTTTCCCAAGTTGTCCTTGAGGGAACAGCTGGTACAGAGTTATGGCTTGCCCAAGGTCATCCAGCCAGGTGCAAGTGGAGGAGTGGGGAATCAAACCCGGTTCTCCCAGATTAGAGTCCGCGCACTTAACCACTACACCACACTGGCTCTCAGAGGGGAATGAGGGAGACGAACGGTGGCAGTGACAGTGGTGGGGGTGGTTGGGGGATGTGCTGGGCCAGCAGCAACGGGGGTGGAGGGATTATTCCCTGTGAATATCATGGGTCACCACTTGTACTTTCTAATTCTATGTCCCAAACACACAAAAATGCATTGAAAGCATTCTTCACTTTATCAAGATGTTTATCTCAGCTATTGTACTCACATTAAAAGGAACAAGTAGAGCTTGAACCTGACCCAGGCAGTAGGACATATGACATCATCCTATGGGCTGATTCCTCACGCCACAACGTTTATGCTGGTTGGGTCCCCCCCCCCCCCCCCACACCTTTCAGAATATGACACTACAGAAGCTCTTAGTCTTGCATGACAAGCAGAAGCTCTTAGTCTCACAAGCCACTGTGCACCAACTTGGTATGTGTTGCATCCCCCCCCTTAGTCATTAGATCAGGAAGGGTCTGTGCCAAACAGGAGATAAAAGACCGAATGCCAGCTCTAATTCCTTCTTGAGAGAGCTGTTTGTAACCCTGATGACTCCATCTTTCTCCTGAGAAACTTTTTTCACTACTAATAAATATCAATGCATTGGACTACATGGAATTCATCCAGCAGCTACTAGCTGCTCGGAATGGACAGAATCCCTTTGGGTGCAATCTATCAGTCTCTTTTGGCCTGGGCTTGGCTGCCACCATCACTGCAGAATTAAGAATGAATCCATCCAGAACCCTCGGGACAATAGATGGGACTCAGCAAATGCGACTGCACTCATTATAGCTGTCCCAAGTGAGGGGTTTCCACCACTTCACTTAAATTGTTTCCGCGTTTCTTGATCTACAGTTTCTGGCACCAATGCCATTAGTCTGTCGCCAGTCTCTATGGATATTTTATGCTTCTTCAAGATTCGCAGTTGTAATTGCCAATTTGCTACCGAGCATGCTGTAGCACCATTCCTCAGCTCCCAGGAAAGTCCCACTCTGCCAACTGCATTTACAAGATTTATTTGTTCCACCAGCTCCCCATGGTGGCATCTGGCAGGGCAGGGAAATGTTTCACGAAGCCCTTGGGGACTCATCCTTTGCTTCTCTTCCAGACTGCTGAATGAAAAACTGTAACAAGACAAGTCTTTTAAAGTACCAAAAAAAAAAAAATTCTATTGTCTATGAGTTACCAACATAATTCCCAACTCTATAGTGGCCTCTGGATTTTTCAAGGAGCAGACTTAATCACCCATTTCTACTGGATTACCATCTTGCCCTTTACTTATTGAATCGCCACATCATGAAAATAGCCTTATTTAAAGCCATGATTTTGAGGGCAGTTTTGTGCTTTGGGGAAATGGCCCTGCTGATGAATAAATGTGCCTTGCTCATCCCACTGGGTGAGAGCAGGAGAGAGAGCTATCAGTATCCATTGAATATGCAATGAGCACATAGTTTGAAACCTCGTTTCCCACTTGTTCTATTTGGATTATGCTTAATAATGTTTCTCTGCTATTCTTGCATTTCAGGCCTGCACAGCTTGTGACCCATCAACCATGTAAGGCAGCCCAGCAGGGGTTCAGTACACACTCTCACTTTGCAGCTCAGTAAGATCAAGGAAGTTGTCAAGCACCAGAAAAGACTGCAATCCACAGTACTTCAGCCACAGTTGGCTCAGCGAGCCAGAAGGCATTTTGTTTGTTTGTTCGTTTGTTTATACCCCTTTCTCCCCAATGGGCACTCAAAGAGGCCTCTTGCAAAGGAACTTCAGGAACAGACTAAAAGGGAAATTGCTGAGTTGAAAGTTATTACAACACTCAGAACAATGGAACCCCCTGGGACTCAACAGGGATATTGGGTTCTTATCTCACTACATATACTAACCTCATTCAGCCCGTACATCTGTATTCTCATCAATCCTCCAGAAGGGCCATACATCTTTATTTTGTTTCTTAATTGGAATAATAGATTAGAGTAGTAGATTGTAATGTAATGTTATGAATAGTAGAATGTAATGTAATTTGGAATGGTAGATTGAAAGTATTGCTCTGGCTGGGACAGGGGAAATAACTCTACACAGCCAATTGCCCCACTTCAAAGAAGACGATGCTGTAAGGTCACCTCCATGCTTGAGATTAGATGAAGGAGCATAATGGCAGGATTTCAGTCAATTACTCTGTTCAAGTGTTCAAGAATTAAATCTCAATTTAGACATATTTATTTCCTTCACTATGTTCCCTCCCCCCAGAATTGAACCCAAACAAATGGTAACCATATAAACTAAGCTTGTTATTTCTGAATCTGTTAAACATCTTCATATTATGCTGTATGCTAATTTACTGCTCACCCTCTATCTATATGTAATTACTGGTAATTTCCATTTCATTGTATTTGAGGAAGTGTGTGTGCACATGAAAGCTTGTACCTTGAATAAATCTGTGTTGGTCTCAAAGGTGCCACTAGACTCAAAAATTGTTCTGCTGCTTCAGACCAACACAGCTACCCACCTGAATCTATCATCATACTAGCTTGTTCCTTCCAGTTCCAACGCAGAAGCCATTTTCCATGCCGAGGGAGGCAGCAGTTGAGTGGCTTCATCTACTTTTCTTGGTGCACTCTTAGGTGTTGCTTTCCTGTCTTTTCATGGCTGTGTCTAACAGTAGCAATAACTCATATTTTTTCACAGGCCAATTCACCTCATTAATCTTCTTCTCATAGCTATGTAGCAGCCAAGCTTCCTTGAGGCGTGCAATTTCACTTATGCTAACTTGACATTTTCTAAATCCATCTTTTACCAGAGCCAATTTATCCTTGTGTGCCATTACCTATACTTCTGTTCCTAGATTTTATGAGAAATGAAAATCCACAGGAACCTGTTTTACCCAATGAGGTTTTGTATTTTTCTGAAATCCAGCTAATACCATGTCCCTCCTCAGTCATGAAGCAGAGTTCAAGTGATAGAGACACATCCGATTTTGGTCCCCAGCTTAGGCTCCAGAGACAGAGAGGACAAGCTAGCTATGGAGGACCCACAGAGCCCAGTAGGAGTGGAGTGGAGTGGTTCATGTAGTGCTACCAGTTGACACTTCAGGGGGCACTCAGGTCTGACTTGACCAGCAATGCCAGTAATTGGTGAGAAGGAGAAGGAGGAGGAGGAGACTGGATTTACACCCCCTCCTTCACTACCCAAAGGAGTCTCAGAGTAGCTTACAATCCCGTTCCCTTCCCCTCCCCACAACAGACACCCTGTGAGATAGGTGGGGCTGAGAGAGCTCTTTCCAGAACTGCCCTTGAGAGAAGAGCTCTGAAAGAACTTTTGACTGGCCCAAGGTCATCCAGCAGCTGCATGTGGAGGCATGGGGAATCAAACCCGGTTCTCCAGGTTAGAGTCCGCACTCCTAACCACTATACCAAACTGACTCTCACTGGTTAGCTCACCCGTTGCTTCCTCCTACCTCACCACCAACTGGCCACCAACAGTCAGCAGTGCAGAAGAGAGCCAATACAGCAGGGAAGCCAAGCCCCCATTGATGATGCGGCTGGACAGGCAGACTGACCAGTTAACTGGCCACAGAAGGCAATCGCCTGCTCCCACTGCTCCACCCTCGCCTTTGCTCAAAGGGGGGGAATCACATGATGCTATGACATCACTCCCACTGTGGAAGTGACATCAGAATATTGCACAGTGCTCTAGGATTTCTCCCAATCTGAAGTGACATCAAGACATCATGCAACATTATTTTCCCCCAAGCTCCAACCCCCATATCCTCCTGACAGGCAATGAGTGACTAGCTAAGTGCCTGAGGCTTGGCTCTGCTTGCTCCTGGCTTCCAGCAGCCTCCAGGGCCTTGGCCCACCAGGAACTTCCCTGTAAGTTAAATGGCCCATCTGCCCCCATAGCCCAACCAAGCCAGCAGCACAGTCCTGAGAGGAATGGCCAGGGGAGAAGCGGTACAACATGTAAAACTCTGAGCTGGCAGCTTAGCTCGTCTGAGCAGGTGGAATCATCTCAAGGACATACACAGTGCCGCCTGGCCCCACTTGGGAGTGACACCAGAGATTTTTTAAAGAGGACCAAACTGATAACAGAACTGAGATCCTAGGACATCTCCACTCACTGTGTCTTGTCCTCCACCTGATGATCAGGACAGCCAGTGTGGTGTAGTGGTTAAGAATGGTGGACTCTAATCTGGAGAAGCAGGTTTGATTCCCCACTTCTCCACGTGAAGCTTGTGGGGTGACCTTGGGGCCAGTCACAGTTCTCTCAGAACTCTCTCAGCCCCACCTACCTCTCAGGGTAGAGGAAGAGAGAGGAAGGGAAGACTGCTCTTAGACTCCTTAGGGTAGAGAAAAGTGGGAAATAAAGACCAGCTCTTCTTCAGGACAGAATATATCTCTTGATGTCACTCCCAGATCTGGAAGTGAACCATCCATTGGTGCTCACTCATCTAACACCCACAGCTGGCAGATAGTACCTTCCAATTTAGATAGTACCTTCCAATGTAACTGGCCCTGATAAGGCGATTTTACTTGCACTCTTAGGACCTGAACTGGATGGTACATATTGGCACTCTGACTGTCTCCAGTGCATGCAATTGCTTCTGACGCCAAGGCCAGATACATTTGTGCCCCCCCCCCCCACAAATTTCTGTGTGTCTCATTCAATTCCAGATTGGAACATTCCATTTTTGGTCCTCTATCAGTCGTTTGCTGCCTGAGAAGTGTAACGGGGGCTTTGTTGCATGTTGCATTCTGTACTATTTGACCTCTGAAGAAGGCTCTTGTGGGCCGGAATGAATCAGGTCATACATTGTTCCTTTTTGTGCATTTGTTACTTCCATTATTTTATGAGGCTTTATTTGTGCCCCTACAAGGTTTTTATATGTTTTTGAACTAAACATGTATACTTTTGCCTGCACTTATTGATGTTTTTAACTTTTGGCTCTTAACTGCTTTTCTGAACTGCCTTTGGAGGTTTTTGCTTGGTTGGTTTAGTTTTTCTTCCCCTCTCTTTGTGGGTACATTTGCATAGAGGCCAGGAGGAGAGAGGAATGCAATCTGACCACCCACCTCCTGCACCCACCCCCTATGCACACCTCTTTCTAGAACAAGCTCCTTCCACGCAAGTGCTGTCCAACAGCTGATTTCAGGGGAAGGGGGAATAACAGATATACTATTGAGTAACTTAACACTGAACAACCTTTTGGGCAGGTGTGCCACAGTTCATGCCCAAAATATTGGATGGTGCCAGTACATGTGGCTTTGATGCATTGGATTGGTTTTGCTTCCAATTCGCAAAAGCCGAAGAGCAGGAAGCAGCCCACCATTGGAGAGAAAGGTGGAAGCATAACTCTGATTCTATGCTATATCCAGATTTAACCACCTTCCAATCACTGTCCAGGAATAATAAAGTCCTTCTGCACAGGCCACGTGTGGCACTTGTGCTTGAATGTGTCCACGTCTCAGTGGTGAAACCAGGGGTCATTTCGTAGAAAAAGAGGTGCAGGAGCTCATTTCCATAACTCATTTGCATAACTCATTTGCATATGCCACACCCCCTAACATACCGGAAGTGTGTCAGAAGGCAACACCCACCCCTCAGGCTCCACTCCACAGGTGAGTGAAACTGACCTGCTCTTCCTCCATTCCCTTCCCCATCCAATACTTTGGGCAATAAAAATAAGCGTAAAGAACACACCCTCATTCTCTTCCTGCTCCCTTGAAACCACCAGGTTTCAAGTAGACTTGAGACACCCAGGACACGTGCACCACCCATCCCTTCCCCTTCCCTGCCCCACAACAAGACCCCCTGTAAGGTAGGTGGGGCTGAGAGAGGTCTTTTGAGAACTGCTCATGAGAGAACAGCTCTGAGAGAACTTGTGACTGGCCCAAGGTCACACCAGCAGCTGCATGTGGAGGAGTGGGGAATCAAACCCGGTTCTCCCAGATTAGAGTCCAACTCCTGACCACTACACCAAACTGATAAGGTGGAAGCTGCTGAAGGGTTGGTGAAATTTCTCCAGTACTTATGTGCCACCTTAGAAAATTTATACTTAGAAAATTTATATGCCACCTTGAGCAAGTCTCTGGAAAAGCAGCACACAGTCATAAAAGGAACAATGATAAAATTATCAATATTAAAACAAAACATTAAAAACAATAAAGACCCTAGCAGGGCTTTCCCTGGGGCGCTGCGACTCTGCACTGCTCGGGAAAGCCGAGGAGGGGGCGGGGCTTGGTCATGTGCCCGCCCCCTGGGCTCCTCACTCCCGGAGCTGCGCTCCTGTGCGCTCCCGCTCCAATGGACCCCTGGGTGAAACACCTCCTTGCATCAAGTCCCAAGTTCAGTCCCTAGCCTCTCCAAGTAAAGGTTCTCAGGTAGCAGATACTGGGGTTGTGAATTCTTGATCTGATGCTGCATCAGAAAACGAAAAGAAAAAAATGGCCTGTATTAAATGATGGTAGCACAAAGCAATGATTTTGCTTCTGTCAGCAGAATGAGCAGCAGTGCCACTGGAAGACTATTGAAAATCTGTTCATGGTACAGGGAAGAACCGTAAAGAGCTTGCAAACCTTGTTAACTTTTGCAGCCTCATAAATCGAACAAATGATGCATAGACTGATCCAGTACTTGGGAGGTAAAGCCGGACACATTCAATTTATGAAGGGGAAAAAAAGCACAATTTATTCTTCAAGTGGGATTGATTAACCATCAAAACTAGTTGCAGAGGGAGGTGGAAGATTGACTATCACTACTTGCAGGCATCAAATCTTGATTAGACTTGCTTCTAAAAGAGATAAATTTAGCCAAATGCAATTTTGCCAAGCTTGATCTAGTAAAGAGGAGACAGTGCTTAGTGGTCCCTCCTGGCTCATGATTTCTGAAAGCTTGGATTTATTTGGTTATTATCTGATTGAAGTTGAAAGAAATTACTTGGATTGTAATTAGAAACACAAGCATATTAAATTGCAATCCATTCCTCCTCTCCATTGAGTACTGGCCAGGAGCAAGCCTTTGGCAATAACCCTGGGGCAAAACTTCACTCTACAATCTTTGGCTGATTCTTAGGGACCTGGGGATCTCCCAGAATTACAGCTTATCTCTAGACTACAGAGATCAATTGCTCCAGAGAAATGGATGCTTTGGATGGTGGACCACACGGCATTGTACCCCACTGAGGTTCCTGTCCTCCCCAGGCTCTATCCCCAAATCTCCAGGAGTTTCCCAACCTGGAGCTGGCAATGCTACCCCCCATCCCACACTGGTGGCTGGGGGGAAGGGGGATCTGGCAATCCTACAGGTTCTCCAGAGCTGTGGCTCCTCAGTGTTTCAAGGCAAGCTGATGCCCTGAGTGTATATTTTCAATCACAAAGTGACAGTGACTCCTTATGAGTGCATTCTCTTTTCTAAATCTCATATTGAGGCCTCATTAGACTTCAATGTAGGATCAAATCCCTTTTAAAGGATTGACCCAATTCCCACTAAATTAAACAGGAACTGAACCAAGTCACAATTCATCTCAGACACAAGGTTTCAGAGTGTGCCTAGACCCACATTTGTGTCACAGTTTTTTAAACTTTCTCACTGTCTAAAAATAAATCTGTTTCCTGTATATATGTTTTCTTTTCCTCTTAATAAATGTTTATTTTGCCTCCATAACTCTCTAGCAGATTTGGTTTGGCTTGCCCCTCCCTGGTGCCTTTCAGAAGACAGATCATTGGGGGGGGGGGGCTTCTGCCATTCTGTTTTTCCCCCCTCCTATAATCATTTTAGTTCTTGTTCTGGTTTTATTGCTTTTTTATGTTTTAAGTTTTAAATTGTTCATGACTCTTTTAAATTGCTTTTCGTTATCATGCCACCGGCTTGGGAATCTTTGGATCAAAACGGTGTGATATCATTTAAAGTCAAATGGTACACACAGGGACAGACTTGAGACAAGATCAGGATCATGAGAACCTGAGAACAATGAACTAGTCAGGTTTAGCTTCTGCAGAACAAAATAGCAGAGAGATAACAGCATCTTGCTGAATGGTGAAGAGCTACACTACAGCAAGTCATGGTTTCAAAGGAGGAGAGCTGCTCTTTCCTGTAACACGTGGCATTATCGTTTTTGTGCCTTTGCTCCCTTCCGCCTCACATTATAGCCTGATGCTGATGTAGGCATGGGAAGTAACCTCATGGCACAGGGTGCCATTTAGAAGAAGCAGCCCTTTTAGAGGAGCACAGAGGCTTGCTTCTGCACCCTAAGGAAGCAGGGAGAATTATGCAGGGGGCTGAGAGTGGCACTGGCACCCCAAGGAAGCCAAAACCAGCACTCCTATCATGGTGACAGGACCACCACCACCACTACCACCCCCGCCTTCCCTTGCTCATTGTGCAAACAGGGTGAGTGTTTGCTGGGGAAAAACTCACTGAACAACAGTATATGGTGGAAATCACTTCTGTGGGCACTGCACTAAATGAAATGACAAGCGCTGTTGCGCTCAACACGGAAAAATAATGATACTAATTCTTCGGGTAATAACTAGCAGACAGGACAGAGTACAGAATTTACACTGGAACTACGCAACTAACACTGAAGGGAGAAAGAGAAATCTCACATTTAGCTAAAGAGCAAGACAACACTCTCACACATGTCTGTCACATAGCAGCCATGCAGTCTGCAAAGCATCAGGACCTATTAATGTACACTTCATATTTTATCTGTTCAGACATGATGAAACTGCGGTTTATTCTAACTATGCTTGGTTTGTGAAACCAGGGGTTGCCTTGCAGGTCAGCATTCAAATACTTGTTTGCCTTGACAAATGCTGCTTTCATCTCTTCCCTGTTGAGATCCAGCTGGTTCCCAGCCTACATTGTGGTGAGGGCATTGCTGGAAAACAGGCCAGGATTAAGCCAGGACATTCACATTTGAGTGCAATAACATACCCAAGACTAACTGTGATTAATGATATCAAACCTTAGTTTCAGACCCTGAATTGGCATACCCATCCTAGCCATAGTTAGTGGAAGGGCCCACGTTCAGATGACCACAATAACCACAATTATTACATCACGGTTTTATGTGACTGCTGAACCGAGCCTATGAAAACATTACTGAGAAAGGCAAAGTGACTGGGAGCAGGGAGAGCTGTTGCTTATATATTTATTTTTATTTATTTACAGAATTTGTATCCTGCCTTTCCACCTTTACAAGGTTCACCCAGATGGCAAACAATTTAAAACATATATTTTAAATTACATTTTAAAACCATTTAAATCATTCTCCCAACACATATAATTAAAACAATAAAATACACATGAGACAGAGATAAAATACATACAAAACACAAAAACATTTGTTAAGAAAGAGGGATCATTGAGGGAATGCCAAATGAAATAATAAACTCTTCAGCTGCTGGTGGAAGACTGCAACAGAACAGGACAGACAAGTTTGAGAGTGGTGCCATGATCAAGAAGTAGGGTTGTCAGGTCCCCCAGGGGGTGGGGGGGTTTGCCCACTCAATGGGCCCCTTACTCACCGGCTTGGATTGGGCTGCCGGGGGAATCCCACCTCCAAAGTGTCAGGATTGCGCTGGGCACATTGCAGGGAGGATGCTCTATCATTCAAGGGGAAACTCTATGGTTTCCCCTTGCATGATAGTGGTCCCACCCCCAATGTGCCCGATGCAATGATGTCACTTCATGTGCGTGCCAAAGTCCTGGAGAGGGGCCGGGGCTCCTCTGCCACAGTTAAAGGTAGGACCTGGCAACCCTATCAACGAGGCCCTCTCTTGGGTTGCAATCCAGCTAATCTCAGTAGGTGGGAGAAGCCGAAGCAGGGCCTCAGGAGATGACCATAGTGGTTGGGCAGGTTCATAAGGGAACAGGCAGTCCTTCAAGCATATTGGACCCAAACCATATACTGGTTTGAAGGTCAACACCAGTACCTTGAATTGTGCCTGGAAACAAGTTGGGAGCCAGCGTAGATGGGCCAAGACTAGAGTGAGATAGTCCCTACAACACACTCCAGTCAACATTCATGTTACAGCATTCTGTACCAACTGATGTTTCCAAACACTTCTCAAAGGCAGGCCCATGCAAAACACATCGCAGTAATCTAATCAGGTATAACCAGGCCAAACACTACAGTGGTCAGATCTTTTCTGCCTAGGAAAGGCAGCAGGTGGCTACCCAGTGAAATCTGATCAAAGGCACTGCTGGCCACAGCTGCCACCTTCTTATCTAGCAATAGACATGTGTCCCAGAGCACCCCCAGACTATGGACCTATTTTTTCAAGGAGAGAGCAACCCATCCAGAACTGGTGACACCTTAAATCCCAGGCCAGACCTTCCGCTAATCAGTAGTACTTCCATCTTGTTGGGATTACGTGTCAGTTTATGAGCCCACATCCCCTCCAAAATAGCCTCCAGGCACTGGTTTAGAGTTTCTACAGCCTCCCTTGGATCAGCTGGAGGCATGAGCTAGAACTGTGACATCTTGATATTGGTGACAACCCAGCCCAAATCTCTGAATTTCACCCCGCAGTTTCATGTAGATGTTAGAGAACATATGGGACCAGATGGAACCTGGTCCACAGGTCAAAGGCCAAGGGGCTGAGCAGCAAGTAGGACCAGAAACCCTGCATAAGGGTGCCTCCCAATCCCAGTCCAGATAAGCAGCCCAGAAGGATATCATGATGGATGGTATGAAAAGCTGCTGAGAGGTTAAGGAGAATCAAGAGTCACACCCCCTCTGTATGTCTCTCAGAACTCTCTAAGCCTGAATGACTGATGGGAACATTGTGGAAGAAATAACTTCCTAAGAAATATGAAATTTCTCTTGCAACAATTGTTATAGCCTGCTGATGCCCCCGACAGTTTCATTGTTTTTTTCTTTCCCTCTTGCTTTGAGTTGGAACTCAGACTGAACGCTCTAAAGCAGGCAGGTTTCTAAATAAAAACATCAATAAATGTCATTCCTTAGCATTTTCATTATAATAAGGATTATGATGAGATTTTTTTAAAAAAATCATTTTTGATTAGTTATTAAATAAATATATGTCTGTTATCCATGGATATAAAATCTCAGGAAAGGACAAGGAAAAATGACTTAGAGGAATCTTCAAGGTGTCCGCTATGTCAGCGAGGAAAGAGAATCCAGCAAGGGGAACAAACTGCGCCACTGAATCATTGTGGGTGGAAATACTAGGCCAAAAACATATTTTAGTACTGGGAACATACTATCACTCCTTAATTAAAATTAAAACTCTGATGGTGATTTTGAGATGGGGCAAGTAATCTAGAAGGCAGCTAAAGAAGATAAACATGGTAATAAGGGTAACAATCCTTACATCCTATGGGTACATGTGTTTAGGCTGTAGTAAAGAGACAGCAGCTTGGATCTACTAGAGAACATCCATATGCACAAGGATGTAGCAGACCTCCAATTTCTTCCTCACACTGGTCCTGAGGGGGGGGGTCCCCTGTAGGGTTGCTGGGTCCCTCCATCTACCAGCAGGGGATGGGGGCAGGGTAGCCGGATCCAGGTTGGGAAAACTCCTGGAGGTTGGAGATCTGGTGATTGAACCTGGGGAGGAGAGGGACTTCAGTGGGATATAATGCCATAGGGTCCACCCTCTAAAGCAGCCATTTTCTCCAGGGGAACTGACCTCTGTAGTCTGGAGATGAGTTGTAATTCCAGGGGAACCCCAGGTCCCACCTGGATGCTGGCATCTCTAGTCCTCTGTCTCCCCAGGAGGAGCATTTCAGTAGGGACCTTGTGGTACCCGGGAAGACCTTATGTTCACCATTAATACTTCCTACAGTGGGGGTGGGGAGTTGAGCTACACAGAAAGAAATCCTTTTCATCCTTGCAGTGGATCCAAGCCAAAATTTCTCGGTACAATAGCTGATTGTGCCTTGGAACTGTTAGTCATGGAGTCAACTAGAAAAACAATGCCATAATTCTGAGTAGTGTCAAGACCTGGTGAAGGATACAACTGGTCACTGAACTACTTGTGAAAAATTATAATCATGCTACCTTTCAACATATACGTAAGCAGGACGTCCAACACGGTCACATTTAATTTCAAGAAAGGAAACTTCTTACAGGTGGTTGAGAGAAAGAGTTAGGAAGGCTAAATCAGGATGCATGCAGGCCATTTTAAATCATTACAATAGAAGCAGCCCTGCCCACTTGAGGACACAAACAGCAACTGTTTGAGTAGGACTGAGTTCAGATCACCACTCAACAATAAAACTCACCAAGTGACCTTGGGCCAGTCTCTCCCTCCCTTCCTTTCTCTTTCACTCGGCCTAATTTTCCTTTAAAAATTCTTGTGATAACAAAATGAGGGATAAAACATATTGCACAGCACGTTTGACAGGAGAGGCGGGATATAAACTGAAGTAATAAATAAATAATGTCGAAATTATGTACGCCAAATCTACATATCTAATAGTGACATGTGGCTCCCATATATGGATATCTAAATCTGCTGACTGGGGCCACATGGACACTAAACAAATCGTTCTGCAAACTTGGGGGCCTCCCCTCGTTTGCCGAAAAATCTGAAAACTTTCAAAAAATGTATGGGGTGTGTGTGTGTTCAAATCTCCCCCAAACATATCTGTTGTCTGTGCATGGCAGACAATAAACCTACCTCCTCCGGCAGCTACTGCAAGGGTGACGTTGATGGGAGCTGCAGTGGGCCAGGCAGCAGAGGCTGGACGCTGCACCAGACTCACCATAGCTGCACCAGGCTTGCTAGTACTGGAGACCGTGTGGGGGCAAGAGACATGGTGGGCCGGGCAGCAGAGGCTGGGTGCCACACGGGGCTTTCTTGGGGAAGCCAAAATTGCACTGGGCTTACTGACACTGGAAACAGATAGGGGGAGTAGAAGATGCAGCAGGTCCAGTGGTGGGGCTGCGCCAGGCTTGCTGGGAACAGAGGCAGTGGAGGGAGCCAAAGCTGTGCCAGGGTTGCCAGTAGTGGAGACAATGGGGGAGTGGGAGTTGCGGTGGGCTCCCCGGGAGCAGCAACAGTGGTGGGGAGGAGCCAGGCCTAAGAGGGAGACGGGATCCCACCTGTGAGTTTCATGGGTTCCAACTTGTCAGGTTCTATTCTGGAGGACTGGCAGTTAAGCAACAGCAGTTTCAAAGGGAGGTATGGGAGGCAGAGGGAGGACAGTACAGCCCTGTTATCCTAACTGGGGGATCGTGCACTAGGTATTTTCTTTCACTATACCCTGAGACAAGCATGAGGAAATAAGGCAGTTACCCTCAATCATCTAGCTGCCCCTGCCCATCCACTTGCTGCTGATCTCATTTTGCATCTTGCACAGAATGGTCAGTTGATACGAAGGGGAAGGCTATTCCAGGTAATTGCACTGTCAACACAACCTGATTAAAGGGCAGATTAATCTCTCCCTGTTCCAACTGCCTGTCCTCGTGGTTTATACAACTGAACTGATTCTAGAAGTTACTGTCCACAAATGTTTCTGTGCAGAGTAGCAAAAACTGCATGTTCCTCCATGAGCTGGATTTGAAGCACAGCCTCAGCTTCTTCCTCCTGTGTCTCATCCAGCCCTACATGCAGGCTTGATTGCTGCCATTAAAATGTCCAGACTGAATCATACCAGTTACGTGTTGCACTTTGACACGGAGTGTTGTGTATTAAGATCGCGGTCGCCATGTGCTCACGTAATGGCGACTGCCACGTGGACATTCACTCATGGCCTGAATCTACCTGAGCTTCGGCCAGATAGAACAATAGCTGGTCGGATTCTAAAATGACCACCAATCATGAGCCTAGGTTTCCCCCCGGGGACCTATGAACTGTAACCACTATCTTAAAGTCCTATCAGGACACTTGGGCGAGGCTGGAGGATTATCTCCAAACAGCATAAAAGAGGGCTCTGAGCCCGGGGTTTGTCATGCTTGTTCCTGACCTACAATAAACTTGATCATGCTGAAACTCACTCCACCAGCCTCCTGACTCCAGTACTTATCAGTGGCGATGAGGATGGGATCCCGATGAGTGACTCATCAGCTGAACCGAGCAGCCAAGCACCGAGTACCAATCCGCTGGCACCAGGCTTCGCCGAGCCCCTGAGCTCCAAGGAAACGCTGCAAGCCCCTGAGGACACTGCTCGTCATACCGCTCCTGCTCCGGTAACTATGGCTGCTGCCGTGGGACAAATCCCTCCCTTTGACCCCTCCAAACCCGAGACCTGGGACACATAGTCCAGGCAACTTGGGTTCCTTCTGACCGTGCATGGGGTCACCGAGGCCAACATGAAGCGAGCCTGGCTTTTGGGCCACTGCAGCATAGAAACCATGCGCCTTGCCCAGAGCGTAATCTCTCCCTGAGACCTGCTGGACCTCACCTACGATGAACTCCTCAAGCAGCTCAGGGACAACTTTGTGCCAAAACCTTCCATGCTGGCACTCAGAGTACAGTTCCTCCAGAGGACCCAACAAATGGTGAGAGTGCTGCCGCGTTCTTCACCGACCTCCACCGGCTGGCAGTCGGGTGTGAGTACCAACACATGGAGGACCATTTGTTGGGCAGTTTTGTGGCCAGGGTGCGGGAGGCCAAGCTCCAGCGGCGGCTGATCACACTCTCAGAACTGACTCTTGAGAAGGCACTGCAGACGGTGATCACATTTGAAACGACCCAGAAGGATCGCACGGCTACCCACTCACACTGCACCCCGACCTCGGAATCGGACGTTTCGGAGGAGGAAGATGTCTGCCAGCTGCGCCCTCACTCTCAAAAAGGTGTGTTCTGTTCCTCTGGTTTCCGCTCCCAATGCACAGCTCCCGACACCACTGCCCCCACTCCTATTTCTCAGCACAGGCCACCCCCATCGTGCACTAGCTGCAGAGACCCCTACGAGCGCCGTTCCTGCCGGTTCCGTGAGGCGACGTGCTGTGCCTGTGGAAAGACGGGGCACATCACGAAGGCCTGCCGCTTCACGGACTGCTGTCACTTACCAGCCATGCACTATGAGGCGGCAGACAGCATCTCAGCAACAGCACATAACCAGGTACTAAGCTTGTCCCAGCCCCTTCCCAGAAAGATATCAGTCCATGTCCGGATCGAAGGGGCCCCTGTTCCACGGAACTAGACACCGGGTCCTCACACTCAATAATTTCAGCTGCAACCTTCAGGCAACTCTGCTCACAGGGGGGGCCCAGGTTGTGCAAACCCACGGGACTGGTGTTCTGGGATTTCCAGAAGAACCTGGTGGCAATTAAGGGGCTGGGCAAGTTCAGGGTCCAGTACCAGGGCTTTAGCAGGCTCCTAGACCTCCTGGTGGTGGAGAGAGACCTCATCAGCCTTTTGGGACTTTCATGGTTCCAGCCCCTGGGCCTAGAAGTCAGGGGGGTGCACCGCATGGGCTCTGCAGACTTTGAGTCAGTCTGCATGGAATTTTCTGCCATTTTCAATGGCACGTTGGGCTCCTAATGGGGGCCTCCTGTCTCACTGGACTTAGATCCTGCTGTCCACCCCATCTGCATGGCAGCTCAGCGGCCTCCACTAGCCATCCAGCTGAAGGTAGAGGCAGAGTTGGACAAGCTCGTGGCTCAAGGTGTGCTCGAGCCGGTCCTGCACGTGAGGTGGGAGACCCCGATCATCACCCCGATGAAAGCGATTGGGGAGATCTGCATTTGCATGGACTATAAATGTACTTTGAATTTGGCCCTACAGGACCACGCGTACCTAGTACCAGCGGTCAGCCACGTCTTGGCTTCACTAGCAGGGGCCAAGGTATTTGGAAAGCTGAGCTGGCCCAAGCCTACCAGCAACTTCCCGTGGACAACGCCACAGCGGAGGCCCAAACCATAGTCACCCACAAGGAGGTGTTCAAGGTGAAGCGGCTCCAGTTTGGGATCAGTGTCGCTCCAGTTCGGGATCAGTGTCGCCCCAGAATTCCAACAATTTATGGATTCTGTGTTGAAAGGTCTTCCAGGAGTGAAGCCGTTCTTTGACAACGTCCTGATTGCAGCCCCGGACGTCACCACCTTCAAGACCCAGCTGCGGTCCATCCTCCAGTGGTTCCAGGACACCGGCCTAAAGGCGCGCAAGGACAAGTGCATCTTAGGCGTCCCCTCAGTGACCTTCCTGGGCTTCACAGTCAATGCCCAGGGCATCCACCCCACCCTGGAGAAAGTGGCGGCCATCACAGAGGCACCCCTACCCACTTCGAAGGTCAAGCTGCAGGCGTTCCTTGGCCTCCTGAACTTTTACCACGCCTTCCTTCTCCACAAGGTGGCGGTAGCCAAACCCCTCCACCAGTTGCTGGACAAAGGGGCCAAATGGGACTGGGGGGCCACACAACTCAGCAACGTTTAAAGCAGTAAAAGACTTGTTGGTTTCTAATGCTGTCCTGGCTCACTTCAATGAGTCCTTGCCGGTGATCCTGGCTTGCGACAAATCTCTTTATGGGGTGGGGGGATTCCTGGGCCATCGGCTTCGCATCAGGCGGGAGGTACTGGTGGCTTATTATTCCAGAACTCTATCAGCAGCGGAGCAGAACTATGCCCAAATCGATAAAGAAATCCTAGCCATAGTCGCGGGAGTAAAAAAATTCCATGACTACCTGTATGGTATGGCATTCACCATGGACCACAAGCCGCTCCTGGACCTCCTTGATCTGCTCCGCCAAACCCCACACACATGCTGTCTCCACAGGAACTACAGTAGTCCATTTTTCTGTCGGGGTACCAGTACTTTTTGGTGCACTGCCCCGGGAAAGCTATGGGCCATGCTGATGCCGAGTCATCTCCCGCTTCCGCCCTGCGACCCAGACCCGGTGCCTGCCTTCCATGTTGCTTTCATCGAGGAACTCCCGGACCAGCCTGTCCAGGTATCTGATGTGGCCCGCTGCACAGCCCGGGAATGAGTCCTCTCCCGAGTCTCAGACTGGGTGGGGAGGGTGTGACCTGATTATCTGGGCCCTGAATTTGCTGCTTACACCACACGCCGCAATGAACTGTCCACCCACAAGGGATGCCTGCTGTGGGGGATGAGGGTGATCATCCCGGGGCTGCTCTGCACAAAGGTCCTGCCCGCGCTTCATGAGGCTTATCCCGGAATTGTCTGGATGAAGGCCCTGGCCCACAGCTATGTGTGGTGGCCTGGCATGGACAAGGAGATTGAGGACCATGTCCATCGATACAGCAGATGCCAGGAGTCGCGTCCCAAACCTCCTCATGCCCCTGTCCGGCCTTGGGAGTTGACCAACAAGCCCTGGTCTCGACTCCACCTAGACTTTGCTGGGCTGGTCCAGGGGCAGCTGTTTTTTAATCATTGTCGTTTGAGCGCCACCCACAGACTACCGGACACCCTCATCATGGAGAACAGGATGGCCTTCACCTCCGGGGAGTTCCAGCGCTTCATGGACTCCCTCAGCATCCAGCACATCTGCTCAGCTCCCTTCCATCTGGCAACCAACGGGCAAGCGGAACGAATGGTAAGAACTACCAAAGAGGCCATCAAGCGGATGGACCAGGGTGACTGGGAATTCAAGCTGGTGAAATTCCTGTCCAGCCAGCAGTCTACCCCACATACCGGGACTGGACACAGCCCAGCAGAAATGCTAATGGGCCAGTGCCTCGGCTCCATGCTAGACTGGCTCCAGCCCAACTGTGCCACCAACGGCAACACCAAGCCCGAGTTCTGGCCAGCTCCCCAAGATTTCTTCCCTGAGGACCCTGTCTACGTCCAGAACTACACCCAAGGTCCGGCATGGGTCCCCAGAAGAATTATCTGTTCCACAGGACCGGTCTCATATGAGGTCCTCACAGAGGAAGGGTTGGTGTGGTGGTGCCACATCAACCAGCTCCGGCGGTGTCTCCTGAGCAGTGCACCCAACATTCCCAAGACTCCTGCAACCGCAGAACCGGACCAGCTTCCGCTCCAAGAATCCTGCCCCGACACAGAGCCTGCAGATATCCTGTCACCTGATAGTCCAGGCAAGTCAACACCACCGGCACTGCTGCCAGAATGCCCCACAGATACTCCCGAACAATCGCCTGCTGCCCCACTCCCAGATCCGAGCACTGGCCTGGGACCTGAAACACCCTGGTACTCGGGACGCAAATGTCGCCAGCCGGGGTACCTAGAGGACTATGTTTGCAAGGGTGAAATGGACTATGGGGGGAGAGGTGTTGTGTATCAAGATCGCGGTCGCCATGTGCTCGCGTAATGGCGACCGTCATGTGGACATTCACACATGGCCTGAATCTACCTGAGCTTCAGCCAGGTAGAACAATAGCCATTCGGATCCTAAACGACCACCAATCATGAGCCTAGGTTTCCCCCCGGGGACCTATGAACTGTAACCACTATCTTAAGGTCCTATCAGGACATTTGGGTGAGGTCAGAGGATTATCTCCAAACAGCATAAAAGAGGTGCTCTGAGCCTGGGGTTTGTCATGCTTGTTCCTGACCAACAAGAAACTTGATCATGCTGAAACTCACTCCACCAGCCTCCTGACTCCAGTACTTATCATGGAGAGAGAAAAATATCTGGCCACTGGGTTGTTCATCATGCCCCTTATTATATTTGTTACTTTTTTATCCCATGGGGAGGGGCTGAGGCTCAGTGACAGAACATCTGCTTGGCATGCAGAAGGTCCCGGGCTCAATCCCCGGCATCTCCAGTTAAAAGGACCAGGCAGTAGGTGATGCGTAAGACCTCTGCCTGAGACCCTGGAAAGCCGCTGCTGGTCTGAGTAGACAATGCTGACCTTGATGGACTAACAATCTGATTCCGTGTAAGGCAGCTTCGTGTATCTTTTCTGCAAGGAGCTCAGGGAGATGCACACTGTGCCCTTCCCCAATTTTTTCCTCACAACCACCTTGTGAGATGGCTTGAAGTAAAAATGATTGCTTTCACAGGGAGCTCGCCAAACTGCAGCAGCTTTAAATGGGACTTCCACTGAATGTCACTGTGCAGTCTCCAGTCTTCTGGGTTTTCACCAGTTTCACAATGTGAATTCCCAAAACTATTTGGGTACAATCTTCCTTGAAAGGTTGTACCCAGACTGAGTTTGGGGAGCATGTGGTTAGGAAGGTGTGGATTTGAACACCTGCCTGCCCACATCAGAATAAATATAATTTAAATAAATATTTGGCCATACAAAATATTAATATACCAAAATATATGTATATCTGTTGCAGGAGTCTGTTTCTGTGGGATTCAATAAACAATTGTTGCCTTTCATTAAACAAATTATATTTTACTACCTTTGTTCTTATATAATAAATTGATCTGGTCATACTGGCACATACTTGTACATTATTCTCCAATTCTGTTATGACAAGTATAATATAATTTCTGCCATATTTGGCATATTCTAGCAGCTGTCATCATGTAACTTCACATTTCTCTTATTTATTTTGCTGGGTGAACATTAGTAAGAACAAAAGTGGGTTTATGGTAAACCCAGTCTAGGAATAACTTTTGTTATGTATCTGAAGAAGTGTGTGTGCATACAAATGCTTATACCCAGAATGAAACTTTGTTGGTCTTAAAGGTGCTACTGGACTCAAACTTTGTTCTGCAGCTTTAGACCAACACAGCTACCCACCTGAATTTACTTACGTTATGTATTTTTAACCAAAATAGCATATGGACAGTTTCACTAAAGGTTCAAGCATAGAGGACTGTAATCTCCCATTATTCTATGTAGTCTTAGTGGGTTTATATACCATTTGGTCGTAACTTTATAGTGGTTTTATCAAATTAGTACAATGTGAAAACTGATACTGAAGTTACATACCACACATACCACAAATCACTATTCATGCTTTGCCCTCTAGTCTAATGTGTGCCTGTAACACCATGTGATTTTTCAAACTTCACCTATGTTATCATCTAGTACTACTAGTTTGCATCTGTGGTCTTTCTGTCAATGGTGTTCTACCAATATATGCTTAACTAGTGGTCTTCTAATTTATGCTACTATATCCGCAACAGCCAGATATGATGCAAGTTCAATTCTTTGTATTCCTGAGTCAACTTAATGCTAGCTCATTTTACCATAACTGATATTTTGGGTTCATGGAACAGAGAGATAGCATTTGTAAAAAAATAATTAATTGTTTCCTGCTGCCAGCAAAACAGGGCAAATTTCCATGCTTTTTTGCTGGGCAGAATTCAGTCTGGTTTATCATGAAATAGTGTAGCCACATCTTAGGAAGATGGATAACATGACAGAGCCTTTATGTGGCTGATGGTATATTGATTTAAGAAACTCTTCTGTAACTAGGAGAACTTTTATTAGTGGAATCCTCTTCTCTTTGGGGTTAATTCCTATAGCCATTAGGAGAATTGCTGTGCCATGAGTGCACATGATGTACAGCTGAATCTATGATTTATCACACAGGATGTGAAACAATGTCATAACCATTTGCCGGCTCTGCAGGTCTTCAGAGTGCTTCAGTCATGATGAGCAAGGCCCGTTTGTCTGAAGATGACAGTGGCATGAAAGAGATGCATATATGCACCATAGAAAATGATGTCTCTATCATCTCCCCTTCAGCTCTCCTGAAATCTATGGTCTGTCTCCAGCCTAATACAACCTAATGGCCAATGTTTAGATGAGATCATCACAGTGAGTGGAGCTGAAGCCAAAGAAGATGAGAAACTGTCTAATGAGAGACAGGAAAGCAATTAGAAAAGCTTGCAGCTACAAGGTTGTCTCCTGTGTAGGGTTGCCAGACCCTCCAGTGGTGGTGGTGGGGTCACCCACCACCAGCCCCTGCCCCCCCCCCCCAGCCACCACTCAGCTGGCTGGCAGGGGATTTATCAGCAGAAAGAGGAAGGCCTAGCTCAGGGGTGTCAAACTCATTTGTTATGGGGGCCAGATCTGACATAAATGAGACCTTATTGGGCCAGGTCATGTGCATCATAAAATGTAATGCCAGGTAGTGGAGATATAAACTTTACAAAGGACACAGCCAGTTCTCTACCAGACACTCTCAATCGCACAGGAGAGGTTTGCCTGTCTATCTCTCCTGTGTGATTGAGAGAGACTGGCAAAGCAAGCTCTGATGTGGCAGCAGCAAGAGAACTGGAAAAGGAAATAGGAAACAGCCAGGGTCTTGGGGGCCGGATTGGGGCCCTCCAAGGGCTTGATCTAGCCTACAGGCCATATGTTTGACACCCCTGGCCTAAGCCATGTTGCTGGTGTCATACAGGAAGTGACATCATCAAGCCAGTGACTTCTGGAAAACACTCTGGTATTTGGGCAAAAGCTCTATGGTAGAAGCCAGTTTTACTATAGAGTTTTTGCCCAAATACCAGAGTGTTGCCTGAAAGCCACTGGCATGATGACAGCACTTCCTGTGTGATGCCAACGATGTGGCCTGGGCCTTTCTCTTCCTCCTGGTAAGTCCTCCCCATCCCCCACTCCTGTGGGGGATCATTGCTGCAGAAGTCAATCAGGAATGCTATTCAGAAATACTCCAAGAGCCCCATTTGCTCATGTTCCTATCCCCACCATTTCCCTCCCCCTCTCCTCTTTGTCTCATTTGATTTTCTTTTTTGTTGCGCACAAAAAGATATGAATGGCTCTGAGCGCATGCAATCCTAGAAATATTTCAGATGAACCAATGGATTCCAAAGGCTATCGTCATTCATTTTAGTATTCTTGGGTGCTTCCTCACTGTTCTGAGTGGTGAGGAGTTCCAGAGGCTAGGGTTTACATAGGCTGGTATCCTTTGGAGGGGAAAGCACTTCTTTCTCAAGCAAACACTAGGGATGCTCAAGCATTCAGCACGTGTCCCAAACAAGAAGCCAATTTGTTGATGGACTGTTAATCTGTTTGTTGATTGGTTCGTGACTGTTCTGCAGGATGCTTCATCATATTCTTTCCTAACAGTACAGTACAGTGCAGTGCAGTTGGCTTTTCATACATGCACATTCTCACACTACCCAACTGAAATCTCCTCCCCTCTTTACTTGCCACACCATTGCTCTGCTCAGCAGGCAACTTGAACAGTTAAATCAGTCAAAAATCATAAAACTCAATCACAAATAAATGCTGTGTTTTAAAAATCCTACCATATGGTGTTAGTCTAAGCAGTCTCTAGTGATGTTAATGCTGCTGATCTGTCTGGATGTGCAAGGTATTTTTTTTGGAGGGGGAAGGCATAATTTTTAAATAAAACTGATTGAAACCTGTGTGGCAGGTGTTCCAATTATTCAGTGCTGAACAAACAGACCTGCTAATCAGCTCATGTTTGGTCATCACAGTTGAACAAGGCAAGGATGACTGGTGAACATGTGCAACATAAAATTTACGACATCCATAACAAATCCCCACCTGACCACTCACCTCCTCGAGGCAGGAAGCTCACTTCTTGCAGCCTTGATGGGCACTTAAACAAAATAGTTTCCCAACAACTGAGGGCCACTGAAAGGTTATGAGAAATGGAGAGAGTGCTTCACTGAGAAGCATTATCACTCTTTTTCTCATGGGTTCTCATATCACCAGGCATGCCAAATTTAAGTAAAGTCTGAGGAGCAGAATCATCTACAAATACCAAGTATGTAACAAATGTAGCACTATAGAGAAGCTGCAGTACAGAGGAACTTTTCTGCAAGGTTGAAATCATAAGAACAATGTTGAAGGGAAGGGCAAAAGTTAGGAAACTAAATGAGGATAAAAAGATACTTATCTGTCTCAGGTAGCATTTGTTGGATATGTTTTGTATTAATAAAAATATCAAAGTATGGTATTTTCTGCAAATATATATATTTGCTCTGAACTGGATAGCCCAGGTTAGCTCAATCTGATTCTCGTCAGATCTCGGAAGCTAAGCTTGGTCTGCCCTGGTCTGTATTTGGATGGGAGACCACCAAGGAATACCAGGGGGCATGATGTGGAGAAAAGCAATGGGAAACCGCCTCTGAATGTCTCTTTCCTTGAAAACCCTACAGGGTCACTATAAATCAGCTACAGCTTGATGGCAGAAAACTCCACAAACTTTATTTGCATTACATCAATTTTGCAGTGTTTTGTGACTTCCATTACAAAGGTCTCTTTTTGTTGGCAGAGGCTGGAATAGTAATGGAAAATGTGGGAGGAATGGGTGGGAGAGGTTGAAGAGCCAAAAGAGCAGCCATGGTTAGAGAGGGCATATAAGGGGGCGGGGGGAAGGGAAGCAATTTATAATAACTGCAGTCCTTCTGGTCACTTATCTGTCATATACTTTGCTTGAATCTGAAGAGGGTGAACCTGAATATGGAAACTGTTAGTTATGTGCTCTGGAAGAGTTCACAGAAGGAGGTGGCAGGGCAGACATTTCCCTTGCCGTCCCCTTCCCCAAGCAGCATGACATTAGTCCTAAAACACCTCTCTGAAGACGTTTCTGAAAACATTTGTGACCACAGAAAGGCTCTATATGCAAAATGTGTTCAATCACCTTCTACAAGATTCTCATTCCAGTTCTGGTCAAAAATGAATTTAGCCCTAATAATCTATGCCCTTGCCACCTACCATCTTGGGGACAGAACCTCAGTAGCTTTGGAATATCAAAAATTTTGGATCGTGGCACACAGCCATTAGCCAGAGGGACTTCTGTGTGCACACCAGGCCTGTTGGGTCCTTAGACTTGCTTCTCACAGAAAACTGAGTCACCTATGAGGTTGCCATTCTTGTTTCCAAGGGAGAGTTGGCTCAGCGCCAGACAGTTTAACAAAAGCTTCCTGATAAGAATCTTGGATGGTCATGATACATTTTCTCAGGTATCAGGAAACTATCTCAGAATCAGGTAGCAGAACATATTTTTAGGGAATCTTAGGCTGGCTAAACAAGTACAACTACTGTATGGTGGATGCTTCAGCTTGCAAAGCAGGAAGCCACAGTGGAGACTCGGGGCATTTTCGCACTGGCTTTTTTCTGGGGCGAGCACCGGAGTGAGCACCGGAGTTTCTGGTCAGTTTCACATCAGTTGCTCCGTGCTCACAAACTCCTCCGGAGTTTCACCGCACTGCTCAGGAGTATCCCTGGAGCAAGAAAATCCTGTTCCTGGCGGTGTTTCCTGTTTACTCCGTTGGAGAAACCTAGATGAGAACACACCCACTCGCCCGCCCTCCATCTGGCCCGCCCCGTGGTGGGCGTTTCTTGAATTTTTTTTTTTCAAACGAGCCCTCCTAACGTTATATCGAAATAAGGAGGCAGGGAGGCAAGATCGCACCACAGGGACTGCGTTGGCGAGGTGGATTTGCTGTTTCTTGGGAGCAGGAGCCGGGCGCCATTGGCCCGAGAGCTCCATGTGCTTGCTCCCCGGTAACTGCTGCCCTTTGTTTGGGCTTCCCCGGCAACAGCCCGTGCAGAGCTGGTGGTGGGTGCTTTCCTCTAGCAATCCGTGGGGAAGCCGCGGCAAGCGGGCGGGCGGGCTGGGGAAACTTGCCTTCCTTTCCGCTCCCTGTGTGCGGTCCCACGATCCTGAAGCAACACTTCCCCCCCTCCTTTTTTTTTTTTTTAATAAAAAAAGGCCCTTATAACATTATAACATCATAATGAAATTTTGATGCAGCAAGGGAAGACGGCACAATTGTTGTCTTTATATAATAAACACACGTTCACATCTACTATGGGGGAGGTTAATTTGCTGTTTATTGGCAGCCCCTGCAGAGCAGGCTGGGCGCGCTTCTTTGCAGAAAAGTCACAGAAATGGATTGAACTGTTTTCAAGGGGCTATAACTATTCCTGCGGAGCGGGGAGACTGCTCTGCGTGTCATGCTGCTCCTCCTCAGCTGCCGCCACCACCACCACCACCATTTATGTAATTTTTTTTTCTTAACACGGGCCAGCTGACGCCATGTTGCCCATCCTCCATTTTGTTGCCTTGATCGGGTTAAGCACACGACATTTCAGTTCACATCGGAGAATCCACCCATGGGGGGGGGGGTCCTCCTTGTAGCCCGCCAATCGTTTTGCACCAACCCAGAACGGCGGGAAAATTTGAATACTGAGGAGGGACTTGATGAATTCTGGGAAGAGGAAGGCGGGTGATGCACTGTCGTCATTCCACTATGACGTTATAACGTTACCACGCATGCGTTTAAAAAAAAAAAGGAAAAGCGGGGAACGAGGGAGGAGCTGGGGGGGAGGAAGGGGAGGGAAGGGGAGGGGAAATGCAAGGGGCGGGCACAGAGAGCATCGAAGCAACCCAAATGGGAACAGAAAACTTCGGGGGGGGGGGTGGAGAGGAGCAGATTGCTATAGTGCGAAAACGGCAGGTTTGCTCAGGAGGAGTCGCAGAGGGGGAAATGAGGAGGAAGTGAGAGGCAACTGGCCAGTCTGAAAAGGCCCTCAGTCTGCAGTGATCTGTCATATGAGAGAAATCTACTTTTGCCATGTCATTGCATGTGTGGCAACTGTTGGCTTCTCTATATTTTCTGCTGCTCTGAATATGCAGTCTTACCTCACAGAAAATATGGCAGACAGTATAGTATACAACGTCTGAGGAACAGACACTCCTCCACCAAGAGTGCAATGTCCTTGAGAAACTATGGTTGCAGTCAGACGGGCTTTTTGTGCCAGTGTTGCCACTGCTCTCTAATGGATTTGAAATGCTTGATCAGACAGCAATGTCTATATCCCATCCTGAACTCATTGGCTTCCCACAATCACTGCATGCTGGTTGCAGTTTTCTCAACACCAGGAAAATCAGGTACCTTATGGTTGTTTCTGGCTTCACCCCACATTTCCGCCAGTCTGGACTGCCTCCTAGCGATTTGAAGCCATTTAAGACATCTGAATGTTTCCCTTGCACTTTTGCCATTTTTTTAAAAAGTTGGCAATGTGTGCATGACTGGATCACTGCTCTGTGGGTTTCAGCTTCCTCCTGCCTACAGCTCTGTGGCCCATGGAGTAGGGAAGGGGTTGATTGACAATATGAGTTTGTTCCAGAGAGGGAGGGAGGGAGGGGAATGGAGTTTGAGACCAAAGCCAGTGACTCCAGCTTCACTCCAAGCTTTTAAATAAAAACACCAGCAGCACACAGGATGAGGCTTCTCTATTCTCTCCCCCCCCCCCCCCCGCTTTTAAACATTTGAAACATGGAATTTCTCAGAAGCACAGTTTCAAAAATGCTACCCTCACACTGGACTCCATTTCCCAGCAGCCTCCTCCAACAATCCCATTGGCCACCAGCTGCCACCATTCTGCCAAGCATTTGAAGTGCTGATTCTTTCATTACTTATGTGCATGCTTGGAAGACTAATGATTTTAAAAAGCTGCCCAGCTGCCCCACTCCCTAGCTGCTGCATCTGATTGATCAAGGATGGGGTGAAAGTGTGGTGAGGAGGGTTAAGGGGGTGAATGTGATCAAAACACTTCGTTACAAAAAAACCCCTGGATCAATGAGAACTGGGGCCACAGTAGATCAAACTGCCCATCTGACAACAGCCTACCTCCAACTGATGATGTCAGTTTGGGTCCCCAGACTGTGGGGGGGGGGGATGTTTAGCATCTAATTTATTGACTGGCTGGGTGGGGTTAGAAGTTTTAGTCTCATGTTTATGAGCAAAATGCCTGTCTTTAGGGGGATGGGGTGGAGGGACAGTTCTATACTGCTTGGACCCCAGGGTATGTTGCAGCACTTCCTCATGTCTCTGTCTCAAAGAAGCTTGGGGTATATGGCCTCAGGGCGGAAAGGCAGGTTCTGTCCTCATCACAATTTTGTCCTTCAGTTCTGCACTTGATTGCATTAAAAGAAAATAACTGTATGCTTGCCTTTCACTTGATCAGATGGTAAGGATACAAAGAGAAGGGCTTTAAAGATAAGTTAATTTGGGCAGATTTATAAGAAAGAAGGGAGCAATTCTACTTTTTGTAACAGAAGTGAATGGAAGCTGTACATTTGGGGACCCTTAAACATCTACTCTGCTTGTGGGTGGCTCCAGAATTAAAGCTGCTCTAATTTCTTAGTGATCCTATCCAGAACTGTTGAAAAATCTCATTTATCTGGTTATGTTACTGATAAAGATGTTTTGAAATTTTTCATTTCCAAAGATATCATCAGAGTAAGAGGATGAAGAAAGAAAAATGGAATGGGGTGCTTAAAAGAATCCCCTTTTTGGATGGCTGGAATTTCCAGAATATCAAATGGCAGGTCTGTCAGAACTACAACTGAACTCTCTTACAATTCATAGGATTTTCTCCCCTGGATATTTTACCCAGAGGGCTGTGTGTGTGTTTAATCCACACTACCCTTTCCCCCTATATTCATCACATTGGTCCTTTCAAGAAATGGCAAAGAAAGATTTTGTGTAGGGTCTATCTTCACAAATGATAACCCTCAAAAATTTACTTAACTCAGAAACTGGATGCCTGAACATAAAAATAGTTGGGATCCATTTGGTCTAGCTCTGCAAACTTTGCTTTCTCATAAGATGCTATACTGAATGCTCCATGACCCTTTGGAGACTGCTAAGTAAAAACTAGAGGTATTCTGGAACTTTACCTTGCTCCCTGCAATTCCCTGTAGGAAAAAAACAATGCCTTGTTACAGACTGGAAGAGAATTTAAGAAGATTTATATCTCTAGACCAACATAGTTTTTCCCATCACATTTTCCTCTAAAAGCTCTATTTAGGTTTCTGCTTCAGAATGGATTTGCAGTGTTAAGGACCCAAGTTCCTTTGCAGCAGGAATGATGGATGTTACCTGTGTTTGCTAGTACAATAGGGACAAAACAAATTTATGTTAGTTAATTATTTATAGAACCTGTGCAGGACCTTTGTTTCCCTCATATAATCATGAGAATTTTCAGGGAATTTGGAGTTTCACTCTGTGACCACACAAGGAACCTTAGTAAAGCTTTAAATTATGTTCTTAACAAATTGATAAAACATGATGCAACTCCACTGATTCAAACTCAACATTGCTAGGATTGCTGGTAGCTAACATGGGGCCCACAGGGCCCAGCCCCCTAGCATTTCTTCTGGGCCTCCTTACTACCTGGCTGGCCCCAAATTGAATTAAGACACTGTCTGGCTCAAAATCACACAAAATAGATGACAGCAAGAGTCAAGCCAGAGGCATGCCTGAGAAAATTTTAGAAGGTGAAGTCTGGCGATTGGCTAACGACGTCGCCCCAGCCTTAAGGAGATGCATAATTAAGGAACAATGGAGATAGGTCAAGATGGGTAAGCTGTGTTAGTCTGTCTGTAGTAGCAGAAAAGAGTTAAAGTCCAGTAGCACTTCAAAGACTAACAAAATTTTGGGTATGAGCTTTCGTGAGTCACTGCTCACTTCTTCAGATATCACGAGAGACAATGTCACTGGAAGCAGGCAGAGAAAGGCTCCTCATGTTTAAAGTGGAATCCAGAATCTAGGTATGGTAATTCTGGAAAATATTTCCCTAGGTCAGATCAACTTGAAGGACATCCTGGATCAACTTTCTTGAGATCTGGATAGATGGGCTTTCTTGACAATGAGTCTGTGGAGAAAAAAATCAGTACTAAGTGAACCCTCACGCATCATCTACATTGAAAGCGGGCTGCTTGTCCATATTTATGTTTTTTATTAAATTAGATTCCACATTTAGAAAATGTATATGAGGCCCAATAGATAAACCCCAGATCTGCTTATAAGCTGCTTCAACTTCCTGCAGGACAGGGAGGAATTTAATCTTCTTAATACATGCCAATATCATTTAGCCCTCCTGATCTCTAGAGTCAAATACCAACTCCTGAATGCAGCTCAAGAAACTACCGGTGGGGGGGTGGGGGGCTTATTTGGAAATGATGAACCTAAACAGACATGACAAAGATCACAATTGTTCAACAGTCTGTAAAAAGCAAACTGTAGGCATATCCATCCACTATTCAGATTAGTGCCATGCAGGAAGAGAAGAACAGATTTAACTCTTCAAGCCCCATTTTGGTTTTACCAATGGAATTCTGAATTGAAATTGAAATAAACAAATTTTCAGGCTTCCCACACTGTCAGTGGTTTTAAAGGGGAAAAAGACAGGTCCTTTTAAAGTTTGCCTCCCCTCCCCCCTGAAAAATGCTAGTCATAGCACAAGAAACCCAGTTTCAGTTAGTGAAACCAAATAGGAACAGAAGTGTTAATTCTCCTCTTTTCTCCCTGCATGGCCCTGATTCAAATTTGATTGCATGTGTGCACAATTTTTTTACAGACTGACCGAGCTCCGTTTTTAGCCTTTGGGCTGCATCCATTTGAAATATCCTTAGATACGTTGGCCTGGCATGTGGCAGGTAAACAGCTGCACTTCGTACATGTATGGACCTCATTTTTTTGGCAGAACTCTGAGACCAGGTTAAGGGACATAACAAGCTTTTGGGAAAGATTCTCCAGTTTTGCTTCTACTATTCAGACAGAAAAACAATTTCAGGCTTTCTGATCCATTGCAATATAAACCCAACTTCCTGGCTAGGGTTGGTAGGCTGCACATTTGGCTGATTTGGCCCTAACACATCCAAGGCTTCAGAAATTCCCCTTCTTTTTCTACCTTTTGAAAACCTTCCAAAGTTGACAATATTAATTAGACTTTTCTTGGAAATCAAACTAAGCCTGACATTCTGCTGCAGCCTGATGAATTTGGAATGAAATATTCCAGTTCAGAATGGCAAAATGCTTTTCAGTCTATCAAATTGCTTCAGGCTTAGTTCTACATGAGCATTTTATTTAGAAGTGGCACAATTCATTCACCTTTTTAAATGGAAATCCAGATATTGTGGTCAATAATTGTTTCCCTGGGCTTCCTAGGTTGTTCTTCCTTGTTGATTTGTTTTTGTGACTGTTTTTATGACTGATCAAGAGCTGATGAATTATTCAGTCACAAGCACCACAAAAAAGCCAGCCAGCCAGCCAGGAGAAGTAATTAACTAGGCAAAAACAAAGGGATGAAAGGGAAAAGGCAGAAGAGCAGCAGGAGCTTTATGAAGAAGATTCATCTCCTCTCGGGTCAGGCATCGCTAGATTTCCAAGGGGAATATAGTGCTCTTATGTATAGTGCTGCGTAGACCCTTGGTTTAGTTCTGCTCACCTCTTAATACCAAAAAGAAATCCTTCAGCAGCACAAAAAAGGTCAACACATGGAACTACCTTAGGTCTACCCCAACTTTCCCTTTCCTTCTCATTCTTGTCTACCCAGCCTTTTTTTCTCTCTTATCTTTTGCTACATCTGGCTGCTTGCTCTGGCAGCCTGCCGCCTTTTTAAAAAATGTTTTTCATCTTTTCCTCTGTTGGTAGAAGAGAGGGTGGGCTGTATGGGCTGCTGCCATGTCCTTATTCCTATTTTTAATAATACCAAATAAAGTCTTAATAATTAAAAAATAAACATAGGCGAGACGGGAAAGGAATGATCCTGTGTCAGTCTCTCACACATACCCACACTGGTGCATAGACCTCTCATAAACTGCAGGGGTTTGCATCAGATTCTCTTTTGCTGTTATTACATTTCCACTACCCACTTCCTTGTAAATATACAGGCACATTCATCTGAGTTATAAGAAATATATCCAGGAGACATCCCAGTCGTGATTCTGCTGTTTCAACAACCACGTCATTTCAATTCTAAAACCAATTTCATATCTGCTACTTAAAGCAGCCCAGTTCCAGACATTTTTGGATTAAACAAATTATCCAGACCCATGTCAACCTAGTTTCTGGCCTGCTTTTGGAACTAAAACAGCCCCGGTTGCTCTGATTAATCACCTCCATCAGTAGAAACCCAAGGCATGAGCAATCTAGTGGTTGACCGATCTCTCGGCAGGTTTTGATACTGTCAACCATATTCTTCTGGATCACCTAGGAGACTTGGACATTGGTGGCATCACATTCCACTGATTCTGACTAGTGGGTTGATTCCACAAGGTGATGCCTGAGTCTTATTGCTCTGCATGGTGGCATTGAGAGCCAGTGGGGTGTAGTGGTTAAGTGCGCGGACTCTAATCTGGGAGAACCGGGTTTGATTCCCCACTCCTCCACTTGCACCTGGCTTGATGACCCTGGGCAAGCCATAGCTCTGTACCAGCTGTTCCCTCAAGGACAGCTTGGGAAAGAGCTCTCTCAGCCCCACCTACTACACAGGGTGTCTGTTGTGGGGAGGGGAAGGGAAAGGAGTTTGTAAGCCGCTCTGAGACTACAAGTGAAGAGCGGGGTATAAATCCAATCTCTTCTTCTCTTCTTCTTCTCTTCATTTATGCTATTGAGTTCCAGATGGCTCTTTTTTGTTTCCCCTGCTATTCCACCTGAAACCCTTGGAAGAAGTCATCAGATTAGTGTTGAGATGCCATTGGCATGGATATACACTCATTTCTGTTTTGCCTTCTCATCTAACCCAGATAAGGCAGCCAAGATTCTGAATCAGCATCTGGAGTGAATCATGGGGTCTAAGAAACTGAAAACAATTTCAGAAAAGGCAGAAACATTGTTCATATGCAACTTGCTAGACCATGGAGATGGTATCCAAGAGACACTGGATAAGGTTGCACCGCCCCTAAAACATCAAGCTCACAGTTTGGAGGAATCATTATATATGATATTACCTGTGGTTGCACAAGTGGTGTCTGTCGTTCAGAACATCATCTTCCAACATTGCTTGGTATGCCAGTTATGAATCTTGTTGGAAAAGGATGATCTTTTTGCAGAGATCTCCACCTTAGAAACATCCAGGCTAGATTACTAGTGTAGACTAGATTACTATTGTATCTGGTTGCATGGTGAGTAGACTGCCTTTAAATCTTGTTACAGAGGCTGTCCCAGCAGAACGCTCTGAGTCTTCAGGTAAAGCAAGAGTTTCTGAGAGCCATCATGGACAGGAAAGAGCTGCACAACTAAAATGCTGATCTACAGAGGAAGGTTGAAGAGAAGACTCGACATGTGACAGCATACTAAAAGGAGCTGGGCTAATAGGCTCAATGCTTGTACCAGCATGCTGCCGAGAAGGATGAAATGCTGGGGCAGCTCTCCAGACCAGCGACTACCAGGCAGAGCTAGAACAAAACCTGGTGGACTCACAAGCTGTGTTGATTCAATGTATGTAGAGGAAGTGGTAGTCTACAGCACCCATAGTTGTAAGTTGTTACAACAACACCTTCCTCCAGACATCGGGGGAAAGAGTGGCTTCCACAGCACACAGAGAAACCAACAACCTGCAGCTTGTTCATGGAACCTTGCAGAAATTGTAGAACATCTTCAGTGGCCACAACCCCAAGCACCAATTTACTGACAGCCAAGAGGAAGGCATAGCCAGGCTGATGGGAAGGCTGTATCACATGGAGATACAGAAGAGGCAGGAGATAAAGATCAAGGGAAGCTGCCCGACAGTTATGCAACAAACAAATACTGAGACTTCTGGGCCTCCAACTCCAACCTGCCGTATTCTCATAGTACCTGCACCACCTGCACCAAAGTGTTGTACTTCACAGATTGTTCCCTTACAACTTTCATGGTCAACAACATACCAAAGAAGTTAAGTGAGGTGATGGACTTTAAAGCAGCTACAAATCAGGAAGGAACATAATGGCATCATCAGGCAAGACATTTTCCAAGATGATGACATCATTCCTGGTGGGAAGGAGAAGATTGTGATGGAGGAAGAAGACCATGGGAATAAGGTTTTAGATGGACAGTCCATCTTTTTTTCAGTTATAGGAATCAGCAATGATGGTGCCTGAAGCAATTACCCTTAAGCATCAGAAAGAGAGAGTGAATTTAGTAGTAATCCCTAAAAGATTGGCTTAGAGAATGTTTGCATCAGAAAGGAACTGTAAATTGAAAATCGATCGGTGAATATGCCATATAGTAGTAACAATTTTGATATATGAGGGCACTGGAAACCTATTTGGATGTTTTCTGTATCTCCCCATACACCCCCCCCCATATATATATACCATATATATATACACCCCATATATATATACCATGTCCCCAGTCTTCAAGACTTTTAAAGATTTTGTTTTGTTTTGAAGGGTGTACAAGCCCTGGAGCACATAGTAATATTTTCATTTTGAACAAATAAATAAACAAGGCACTGTTGAGATGGAATTGACAAGACTGCTTTCCTTGCATATATGGCAATTGTTTTGTGTTGCTAGAGGAAAGGGGTGTGCAGGCAGGCAGGCAATGTAGAAAAAGTTGGGTTACACACTGAATTATGGGACTGCTTCCAAGCCTAGTTGCAAGTCATTATGGACCAATATCTGGGATAGGCAAAGGGACTGTCTTCTCTTGTACTAACTCTGAGATTGTTCTGATACTTCTCTCCATCTTGGCTAGATGACAGTCGGAGGGGAGGAAAACGTACTGCCTGTGCTGTTCCTCCTATTTATTTATTTAATATATTTACCTTCCATTCCATCAATGTAAAACATTCCCAGAGAAGTGAACAATTATAAAACACATAACAAAAATAAGAACCATATTTAAAACAGATACCAAAGCCAATAAAATACCAGAACAAAGCCTTCTAAAATAGGCAGTCAATAAAATTTCTCAAACAGTCAACTAGAACTAGCAAATAAAATCTATAGGCCGAGTGAAAGCATCCATTAAATACTGACGACACAACAGCTAAAACTAGCCATAGGTTGCAAGAATCAACCAAATGCTCTGGAGAATGATGTAGTCAATTATTGCTCAGTCTCTAATCTACCTTTTCTGGGCAAGATAGTAGAGAAAGCAACTGCAGAACAGCTCCAGTTAGGGCTGCCAGATCCCCCAGGAGGGCGGAGGTTCCCCCGCTAAAAGGGTCCCCAATCCGCTGGTCTAGATCCGGCCGGCGGGGGGAACTTCACCCCTGAAGTGGCCAGATCGGGGTGACAGTGTTGCTGAGGGACTCCCAGAGATGGTCAGGCGTCCCCCTGCTGCAGTGCAGGTAGGACTTGGCAACCCTACCTCCAGTCTTCCTGGTTGACCAATCTACCCTGGACCTTTTTCTGTTTGGTTTCAGGCCAGGCTATGGGACAGAGTCTGAAGTGGTGGCCTTAACTGATGGTCTCCATTTGAATATAGGCAAGGGCCATCCTTCTTTTTTGCTCTTTCTGGATTTATCAACAGCTTCTGATACTGTGGACCATGCCGTCTGGGAGATTTGAAGACAGCAGTAGACAAGGGGCGTGCTTTGGTTTAAATCATTCCATATGGATTGGAGTCTGATTAGGCCTCCTTTGATTCAGTGGTAGAGTATCTGCTTAGTATTCAAAAGGTTCCAGGTTCAAGGGATCAGGTAGTAGGTAGGTAGGTAGTAGGTGATGTGAAAGACCTTTACCTAAGACTGTGGAAAAGTGCTGACAGTCTGGGTAGACAACACTGATCTTCATGGACCATCAGGCCTGATTCAGTATAAGGTAGTTTCACGTATTCATGTGGACTCAAAGGGTTGCTATTGGTAGACCAGGTGTCATCAGTATACACTGTACACCCCACCACATGTTTCCTTGATCTGGGCCCTTTGTGGCTAATTAAAGCTGGCTGTGACAGGTTTCGAGGTGCCCTAAGGGAGATTATCAACAAGTCCCTCTCGGAGGGACTGTTCCCTAGGGCACTCCAGGAAACGATGGTCCGTCCTCTCTTGAAAAAGTCATCCTTGGATCTGGGCGAATTGGCAAACTATTGGCCAGTCTCCAACTTGCCTTATTTGGGCAAGATAATAGAGCAAGATAATATCTTATTTGGGCAAGATAATAGAGAGGGCTGTGGCAACTCAGTTACAGAGGTTTTTGGATGACACTTCCATTTTAGACCCCTTCCAGTCTAGTTTTCACCCGGGCCATGGGACAGAGAGAGCACTGGTCGCCCTCATAGACAATCTCCAGAGGCATCTGGATGAGGGCAGATTGGCAGTGCTGTTGCTGTTGGACCTGTCGGCAGCATTCAACACAGTTGACCATCAGCTACTGATCCACTGCCTCACCGACACTGGAGTCCAGGGGCTTGCCTCGTCAGGGCAAGGTCAGGGACAAGGGTGGCACTTGGGGGAACAGCTACCCCGAAGGCACCTACTGAACTGTGGGGTGCCCCAAGGGGCTGTGCTGTCCCCGATGCTTTTTAATATCTATGTGCAACCCCTTGCCCAGATTGCCCTGGGGCATGGGCTGGGATGTCACCAGTATGCAGATGACACCCAGCTCTATATGTTGTTGGGTGGCCAGTCTGACTCCAAATCAGAAGATCTGGACTGGGCATTATAAGCCATGGCTGGATGGCTTAGACTGAGCTGACTGAAACTGAATCCGATGAAGATGGAAGTCCTGTGTCTGAGCCAGGGTGGCCCAAGAGTAGGGATCCCACTCCTGACTTTTGATGGGGCTCAGTTGGTGCCAGCAGTGGGGGTTAGGAGTTTGGGAGTGCTCTTGGATGCCTCCTTAACGATAGAGGCCCAGGTAGCAGCCACTGCCAAGTCGGCCTTCTATAATCTTCGGCTGATCAGGCAGTTGGTTCCCTTCCTTGAACGCAACGACTTAGCAACAGTGATTCACACAATGGTCACCTTGAGATTGGACTACTGTAATGCTCTCTACATGGGGCTGTCCTTGTCTCAAATCCAGAAGCTACAGCTAGTGCAAAATGCTGCGGCCAAGCTTTTGATGGGTCTCCATATGCGGGAGCACATCCAGCCTGTGCTGAAAGTCATAGGCGTAAACTATGGTGGGGCTCGAGGGCTTGAGCCTCCCCCGAAATTTCCCGGGGGGGACTGAGCCCCCCCGGGAAAATCTAGCGCCTGCCGCCACGCCTCCCGGGGCCCTTCCAAGGCCGGCAGCTGCTGCTGCTGGTGCCTCCCCCCCCCCCCCGGCGAAGGGAGAGGGAAGGAGTGAGGGGGAGAGAGAGAGGCCCTGGCAGCAGCGGCTGGTGGGCCTCGGAAGGGCCCGGGGAGGCGCGGAGGTTTTCCAGCGGGGGGGGGAACATCCCCAGCGAGCATGCGCGCAAAGCACGCACGCTAAAGAGCCCCCCCCCCCCCCCGGATTTTACAAAAGTCTAAGCCCCTATTGAAAGTATTGCACTGGCTGCCGATAGCATACCAATTTCACTTCAAGGTGCTGGTTCTTACCTTTAAAGCCCTTTATGGTCAGGGGCCTACATACCTGAGGAACTGCCTTTCCCCACATGTTCCTCAGAGAGCACTGTGATCAGGGTCCCAAAATCGACTGGCCTTCCTGGGTCTCAAGGATGCCAGGCTGGCTATAACCAGGGCCAGGGCTTTCTCAGTGGTGGCTCCGTTCTGGTGGAAAGAGCTCCCAGAAGAGATCAGAACCCTGAGGGACCTCATGCAGTTCTGCAGGGCCTGCAAGACAGAGCTCTTCCACCAGACTTTCAGTCAACGAGTCGCCCCCAATAGCTGAAAGATAGAGAACACTGCCCACTGGAGTCACCAACAACAGCCTATGCCAGCGGCATAAAGGAAAGATCTATGAGCCGACTGTGAGAATAGATCATTGAATAATGGCTGACATCGTTAAATAATAATGTTACTAGCACTTTATAATGTCAGATGTTTTTAGGAGGTTTTAGGACTGTTTTAACTGTTATTTATGTTTCTTGTTTTTATGTAAGCTGCCCTGAGCCAGCCTCAGCTGGGAGGGCGGGGTATAAATTTGATAGATAGACAGACAGACAGACAGACAATCAATCCACCAGTGTGGGATTTGCCCTGTGGGGTTGTACAAGGCACAGTCTTGTCTTCCTTGTTAGTCAATCTCAATGTAGAGCCCTTAGGAGAAATCATTCATAGTTTTTGAGTAGACTGTCATCAGTATGCTGATGACACCCAGATCTATATTTCTTCATCCAAATTGCCTGGTGATGTGGTAAAGGTCTGACCCTGACTGCTGTGGTTAAATGGCTAAGAGGGATCAGGTTGCAACTGAAATCTGACAAGATGGAGCTAATATTGGCTGGGAAGGGTGAAGTCTTAAAGGACATTGTGCTTCTCATATTTGATGTGGCTCAGCTGGCCCTTGCTAACTCTGCTAAGAGCCTAGGACAGGGCCCCCCCAGCCTTTTTAAGCCTATGGGAGCCTTTGGAATTCTGACACAAGATGATGGGCACAACCACAAAATGGCCACTTCAGGAGGTGGAGCCAACCACAGAATGTCAGGGACAGAGATTGTACATAACTCTAATAGTAACTTCAGCATTTTTCAGGCAGCATTTTTCAGGCAGAAGCTAATTAATTTAGGCAGAAGCTGATTTTAAATAAATATTTAAATATTTAAAATATTTAAAAAAATATTTAAAATATTTTTTTGCAAGTACACACAGCTTACCCTCAGTCACGCAGTGAAGAGTCTTGTGCTGTGGTGGCAGCTGCTCCCAAAGCAATATTTTAAAAAATCTGCTCAGTCACATTTGGGACCCCTGGCCTAGTTGGGATCCCATGCTATTTCTGGAGAAGCAAGTCAGTTCAGTCGCAAAAAAAGAAAAGAAAAAAAGAAGCTTTCTACCATCCTCATTTAGCCCAGAATATGGCTCCCTACATTGACTCAGCTGATCAGGCCATTTGGATCCATTCCACCATTACATCAACACTAGACTACTGTAAAGTACTCTATATGGGTTTGCCCTTCATGTCAATTCAGAAACTGGCACAGAATGCTGCCAATCCATTACTATTGAGAGCTAGGCAGAGTATGCATATTCACCCATTCTGTAGTCACTATGGAAGTGATGTCATCACGCCAACACAATGCGAGAGGGCTGTTTGGGGGTGGGGCTTCCCCCACTAGCCAGCTAGCCAGCGGTGGATTGGAGCCCCTAAAATCCGGGGGAACCCCACCCCGACCGGGGTCTGGCAACCCTATCAGTCATTCCATTGGCTATCTATCAGTTTCTTGGTTCGATTCAAGGCACTGGCTGTCACCTACAAAGCCCTTCATGGTCTTGGACCCACATATCTGCAGGACCACCTCTCCTGCTATGCTCCACTGCAACAGTTTTGCAACATTCAGGAGGATACTTTCTATAAAAGGAATGGGAGAGCAGTCTGTTCCAGTGTTTATTGTATGTATTATCATACTCTTACTGTATGTCCTTCTACTTTTATAATTCCATTTTCTGCATCGCTTATGATATATCATGTCTGAAACAGTTTCCCTTTTGCACTTTCTCCTAATTTTTGTAATCTTCATCCTGTTGCATTGTTATGCTGTCTGAGTACACTGTTTTTATATTGTGTGATCCACCTTGAGTCTCAGTGACAAAGGTGGGGCTACGAATAATATATTTTTTTAGAAAAGTAAAACCATCTTAGCCCAGTGCCCATGCAATATCAAAATGATCCAAACTAAATTAGCCTAATTTGGGGGAGAGGTGGCTTTGGACTCATTAAGCAAACAAGCAGGGTTTTTTTTTAAAAAAGCTAGTTTTGTCTGCTAGCAGAAACTGAGGTGTGATGCATATTCAGCAGCAATAATATTTTTAAAAGACAGTAGAGGAGAAGAGGTAGGGATGAGGCAATGCCTAAGCAGAGGGAAAGTGTAAGATTCTTCATACCATAGGCTGGTGCTGTTTTCAGCACATCTTCACATTTTTACCCTCCCCTTCCTCTGAGGCACTCAAGGCAATACACAGGGGTCTCCTTTCTTCTGTGTAGTGCTCACCAACACCCCTGTGAGGTAGGTAAGGCTGAGAGTGAGAGGCTGGCCTAAGATCACCCAAGTGAGGAGCATGGCACAGTGGGGCTTTAGCTCTGTCTTTCCCCATTCCTTGTCTAGCCACCACACTGCAGCAAAGGCTGTGATTTTCTGTACAAACATGAAGAAATTAAGCTAAAATAATGGCTGTTTGCGCAGTGTTGTACAATTACAATTCATTCTAGTAGAAATATCAACAAGCCAAGCAGACTGTGTGGGAAAAGTGCTCATGCAGACACAGTTGAAGGCTCAACTTGAGGTGTCTGTTAATAGACAAATATGCTCAAATGGGCCATCCCTACAGCTGCCCTGAGCCATTAAAGGCAGGAGGGCTAATTTTATTTTAACTCTGGATATTCTCTATCTTATTATCACAATAGTCCTTTGGAAACCCCTGGTAAACTTTGGGATTCAATGACCTTTTTTCATCCGCTCTCCAGAATAGGGCTGAATTCTTTATTTCTTTATAATCTTCTTTATAATCAGATTTACATTTCCTATCTCTCATTTTCATAGAGACAACGATTTTAAAGATTGAAGGGACCATTATGACCACTCTCAGACTAGCATCCTGCTTTAGCATAGGCCTTAATAGGCAAATCAGGTTAAGCAGACATGGAGAATGATACAGGATCTTCATCTGCAAATCAGAAGGTTCTAATCTGCCATTCTTTTTTTAATTTATTTTTTAATTCTTTTTATAAGTACAATTACAAATATATAACGCAATCATACATGCACAGGTATCTCATCACCTGATGACATATTAAGGATGTGCATCCCAATAGTAACTAAGCAAAATAAGGCATGCTGAGAACTTCCACACTAACACAATTGCCAGGCAAGCTTACCTTAGTTAAATGTCCTTTATCTTTATCCACATGTAAGGTGAGCTCCCGATCAGATCATCATGATGGTTTTTGTTGAAATTAGCCTCGTGTAGAGTGCTGAGCAGCTTTGCACCTGTGCAACAGCCACTTGTGCTACAGGACAGGTCATGCCTTGGTGATAAGTAACAGATAAACTTGACTAAATCTTCTCAATTCCTGGAGAAGAGACACTTATCACCTAGGGTCATGGTGGTGTCATTAAAGCAGCCGGCTTTTAAAAACTGTCTTCAAAATTAAAAAGTAATCGCAGATGGGGTAGTAGCCGCCGCGAGAAAGTCATCTAATCACGTCACAAAAGCAGCCTAATCATACAAACAAGCACAATCAAACCATCTGATGAACAACCAGCTCCCCAATTTGTGACGAGAAAGCAGAATGCAAGCCGAACTGGTGGGCAATCAACCATAACTGATCGAAACCTGAACTAGAAATGTCTCTTTCACATTGAAACACTAGTGGTGTTCTGCAATATTTGTATGTTTTCAGACCTGGATATTATTCTGGTTACACGGATGTTTAGCTCATGAAGGTCAGAAAAAAAGGAAGCCAGGCAGTGCTTTAAAGTGTGCATGCTGTAATCATAACATGAGGGTAAGATGGAACCACATTTAGGACTAAATAATAAAATACGAAAGAGACCAGCAATGAGAATCTTTCTCTCAACATCTTTAATGTTCCTTAAAAGAAATGTTCCTTAAAAGCCATCCTGGGCAGGTTCCTGGTGAGGCAACATACAAATTATCTAAATAAATGAATGAATAAAATGGGCATGTGGGTGAAGCGCAGGGGATCTATTTTTAAACAAGTGAAAGTGCATGCACGTGAGGTGATGCCCACGCCCATAACTGACCTGCTGCACTCTGTTTTTAGCTTCTTTTTCCTCCCTGTCAGGCTGTCTCCCTTCCAGTAACTGAGCTGCGCTTGTGGAAAAAATGTCTGAAGCTCTGTAATGCTGTGAAGAAAGGTATGGGATAGGGCAGGGCTTGAGTTTCCTGTAGTGGTTAAATGCGCGAACTCTAATCTGGGAGAACCAGGTTTGATTCCCTACTCTTCCACTTGCAGCTGCCATAGATCTGTCAGAGCTGTTCTCTCAAGGACAGTTCTGGAAAGAGCTCTCTCAGCCCCGCCTACCTCACAGCGTGTCTATTGTGCGGAGGGGAAGGGAAAGCAGTTTGTAAGCCACTCTGAGACTCCAAGCGAAGGGCAGGGTATAAATCCAGTCTCTTCTTCTTCTTCTTCTTCTTCTTCTTCTTTCCCCTTGCCCATGTGCTCCATTTTTGTTTAGAGACAAACAGCCCCTTTCCCACCCCCATGCTTTCATTACACTTTAATGGGCAGACACATGGAAACACACATTTATAGATTTCCATGCCTAGATACCTATTATCTGTGCCCCATGCATCATACTTTCTCGCTTTCTTGCATTGCCAAACATTCTGCAGGCCAGGGTTTTAATGGCCCCTCAAATGAAAAGGCTGTGGGCTATCTGCCTAGACCTTGGCAGCGAAGATTCTGAGGACACCATCCCTGAGAATTTTATTCCCATTGGTTGTGGGGATAGGTGGGGAGAGTAGCAGTTTAAAAGGACAAAAGACACTGGAACCAGGGCTATTTTTGGGCAGGAATGCACAGGAACAGAGTTCCGGCTGGCTCCTGAGTTGGCCACACCCAGTAGGAACTCATTAGCATAACAGGTCACACCCAACAGCAGGAACTCATTGGGATTGGGTATATTAGGGGTAACATGCAAATTAATTCCTGCTACAAAAAAAGCCCTGGGTTTTGACAACAAACAAGGTAAACAGAATAAGAAGCAAAAGGTGGATATGGCTGGATGACCACTCTTCTGGTAACATAGGGGTATGGCCTAATATGCTAATAATAATACTCTGAAACAAGGAGCCTTAACTGGAGGAAGATACAGCTCTCCGTTTATGGGCTTGAGCTGGGTTGAGTTTTTCACCTATCATCTGATGTTGCATTCATTGCATGATGTGGTTGTGTGATCTCAACTTTAAGGCTGCAAGATGATCAGAGTAAGGTTTGTCCAGGGTCCACAAGAGTTGGTTTTGGGGGGTGGTTTTGTGTGTGTGTGTGTGTGTGTGTGTGTGTGTGTTTGTGCACACCTAGAAGTTATGGTTGAAACCTGGACGTTTCAGAGAGGTGGCTTGATATTGCCTGCCTCTGCATCCCCGCTCTGGTATTCCTTGGAGGTCTCCCTTCCAAGTACTTGCCAGGGTCGGCCCTGCTTAGTTTCCGAGATCTGGTGAGATTGGGCTTGCCTGGACTATTCAGGTCAGGGTGAGTCCATGAGAGTTTTTGTCATTACAGAGGCATCAAATAATAAGATACATAATGAAGCAGCTATCCTTGAATACTTTATGATTCAATCTAATAACTTCTCAGCAACAGAATTCAAACCAAGCCCATACATTTCCCTGTTGATTTATTTATAAATTTATGTGCCCCTTTTCCACACCAGTGCACAAAGCAAAGAACAGCATGTCCCTTTGTGTCTCTGTTTTGCAAATAAACACTGCTCTTTTTTCAGTTGCTGAAATATTAACTTTCTGCCAAGATTGTTCCAGAGAACAGTGACGTCATCTGTATTTCCAGTGCAAGGGGAGGCGATATGGAGACTGAGGGGGAGAGAATTGGGGCTGTTTTCTTGTCAGTGTCAGGAGAGGATGCTAATCTAACAACCAGACTAGACATCACGCAGGCAGTTCTGTGTGTTTAAACATGGAACCGCCTGAAGCACATAGCAAGAAGGGAACCTGATTTTAAAAGCAACTTATTTCTAAGTGTTTGGTTTTTCTTGCCATTTTTATGAACCATGGTTTTTCTCAAGGAATCTCTCTCTCTCTTCTCCCCCCCCCCCCCCTTTGAAATTACCTAGCAGAATATGTAACAATATGAGTGAGTGATCAAGGCTGCAGTCCAAGGGGAAATACACATGCTTACAAATACTGTGAATACATGTTTCCCAGGGTTGAGCCAGGAGCTGGGATTGTGTCAGATTCCTCAAACAGGACCAGTCATCTTTTGGGGGAGGAACTGGAGAGCAAAGGGCTGGCACAAGTCTTCCCAATCCCACCAAACAGGTGACTGGTTCTATCAAAGAAAGCACCTCGAGGCTCACACTTTTCAGTCCTGGGAAGTTTATCCGCAGCGCCTGTGCTGTCTGTTAGATCACAGAAAGGATCTGCATCCCAGAAGTCCAAAGGTTTAGGGCACACAAGGCATAAAACGCTTTTGAGACCGCCTGCTATGTATGTGAATGCCTAAATGCTGATTACACAGCAAGGAAAGCAGAACAGAGTCCCTCGTCATTCAACTCTGTATTGTGGCTAAGGTCAGCCTGACACTCTCATTGCAGACTGATTTGTGCACAAACAACTATAATTCTCAGGTGTGGAGAAACCTTTAGAGAGCCCACTGAAATACAGTATTCCCCCGATGAGATTTATTAAGAATGAACAGTTGCATGGCACCAGAAAGGGATTTGGAACAAATGGCAAAATTAAACACAAACTGTAGCTATTTTGATCACTTTGACAGGACTTCTAGGCAAGAAGTATCTAGCAGCCTCCTGGCATGGGAAACCATAGAAGGGCATTTGGCTTCTTCCAGTGTAACATCAGTAGAACCAGAGTGGCACAGTAGATGGACTGTCAGCCTTGAACTGGGGGTATCTGGGACCAAACACCCTTTGATATATTATGCTGATTCTGCATCTTCCTCAGGTACACCCCAGGCCTTGCCTATCCAGTTGTGTGCTGGCAGCTTTGTGTACAGAGTGTCCAGTGATTATTTTTTTACATTCTCAGATGCACAGGAGTTCCAAATTAGGTCAGGAACAAAGTGCATGGCGAGAAGGGGATTAAGTGTCTCCTCCACAGTGTTTTCACAACTTGAAACAACCTCAGGGAGTTCCTGTTTTCCCCACAGTGGAGACGGTTGCATAGCCCACCACTACAGTTTCCCCCTGAGTTCACTGAATGGCTTTGTGGCCACTCATTCTCTCATAATTGATTTTATATAGTTGTTGGAAGGATAAAATCCAGAGGAGGGGGAGGGATTTACATGCCCTAAGCTTCTTGGGGGAAATGTGAAATGTAAAAGTTATACCTGCCTAAGCCTGGACCCAACCAGTTACCTGACCTATGGGTCAGACCTCATGGTTTCTCCTTCCCCTTGTGGGTTGTTTTTGTGGGTTCCCTCCCTTTCAAAACTGGTTGTATCAGTGTATCCCAGATTTCCCCTGTCTTTACCCTAAGCAGAATGCGAACAGGCTGTTTAGTAGCAAGGCCTCTGAAATCTCACTCTCTGTAATTGAGGGTGGGGTAAAATCCTCAAATAAGAGCTCCACCAGGACTCTGAATTATCTCCTCGGCACTTAACATTTTGGTAATAGTTCCAGAGAGGTAGCTGTGTTAGCCTGTTGTAGCTAGAAAACCCAGAAGTTTGGTGCCAAACAAAATTTTATTCATTCCAGCAGTAAGCTGCTGTGGTCTTCAGAGGCTTATGGTTTATGTGAGACAGAGACAGATGCAGCTTTGGGGCAATGACAGAAGGCTCTTCCAGAGATCAGGCGTTGTGTCTGACACTTTCATAACTGGCAGGGAAAAGGATGAAACACCTGCATGAGATTATACAAATTATATACACTATTTTAAATTACTTTATTTGCATGATTAGCAGACAAATTTGCATTTTATGCAAATTGTATTGGTGGGGTTGGTGGGGGGACATGGGACAGAGCAGTTGTACGGCTGCAGACTGACAACTCTTTTTTAAGAAACTGGAAAGGCTTCATCATCCATGGTACAGACGCTCGTTTGTTTTGTCCCTCTGACATTGCTGCTCAAACAGGTTTTGCATATGTTGAAGCACTACAACCCCCCCCCCCCAAAAAAAACCTGTTTGTGGGTTGGCAGTGCCTTCAAGTGGGCAAGAGACACCTAGGTGGTTGGCCATTGACTGCCTCTGCATAGCAACCCTGGACTTCCTCAGTGGTCTCCTATCCAAGAACTAACTAGGGCTGACCCTGCTTAGCTTCCAAGATCAGATGAGAGCAGGCTAGCATGGGCCATCTGGGTCAGGAAGACACAAAACTGGCTTATCAGAGGTAGTATTGGGAGGAATGTACACACCATGAGCCGCAATGCCTCTTTCACATGATCTTCAGTACTCTGAAAAAAGTACTTTCTGTCTCTAGCCAGAGTTGTTCGGAGATGCAGTCTTTGTCAGCTAAATATATGTTAACTGAGGGGGACTGAATGGCGGATGGTATTTGTAAGATGTCAGATGGTTGTTAGTTGTATTATCTACAGATTTTTTTAAATGCTGGGCCAGGAGAATATTTCAAACCTCAGTTTTCATTCTAGGGCATAGTCTGACAATACGTGGTATTAGTCATTTTCACCAACCAGAAATGTGATTTTCAGTCTGGTGTTTGGTTTCCTTTCAGACAATGAGACCCCTGCAGGCATGACAGGATTTAGCCTGAACACAGAGGCAAGGAGGCCAGCATTTCGAGGCATTTACATCTTAGGTCTGCAGGAAGATGAGCCGGGCAGGCAGGTTCCTGTTGCAGGGCTCTTCCTGATAGATGCTTGCTTCTAATCCTGTATCTCCAATCGCCTTGAATTCAAAAGCATGGTGCACTCCTGTTTGTGTGCTCAACTGCCACCACAGCATCAGTACAGGAAGAGTACTCATGTCCAAGAGACAGACGAGATCATCAGTGAATTAAATAGTTACTTTTATACCTCTGAAAGGCGTCTTCATTCATAAGCCTACAGACAGCCTTACACATACAGTACTAGGGAGACTGTGTCCAATCTCTGTGCTGCAGTTAACGCCTCTTTCCCATGCAGTTCTTTGTCTGCCTTGCTGTCCCAGATTAAGAACAGCTTCTGCCTCCTCCTGACCTGCATGTACCTATACAATGTACCCGAGACTCAGAGACTCAACCTGATAGGTGTCATTGTAGACGCTCATCAATGACTGGAGAGAGAGAACAGCCGGGGAAAAAAGGTTGGTCCTTGTGTCAGCAAATGGGAATGTTCACTCACTGTCTCCCCGGAGAAGGAACACATCTGCTGGGGGTCAGCAGCTGTTCACCAGCTGTGTGCTGCAATCCGCAAAATACCAGGCAAAGGCCACACAGCCTTAGTGGCTTTATGCTGCCTCTTTCTTCGTTTACATCAAACAAATGCCAGCTGGAAGCAGTATTATTTTTCTCTCCCTTCCAATCTGCATGACTGTGTATTTATTTAGGATGTACTAGACTTCTTTAAAAGCAGACATTCCTCCACCTCAATCTCTTCCTTTCATTTCAAGTGCATCGGGCCCAATGAGCATGACATTCTGATGGTGAGAACATCAAAGAGTCAAAAAGAGACTTTTAAAAACACAAGAATTAAGGGAGGGAAAGACAGACAGGCAAACATACTAGTTCCTTTTGCTGTGCCACTGGGTTTCCAATTACATGCGTTGTGCTGGAATTAAAAGGTGCGCTGGGAACCCCCACCGCTTGTACTGCTTTTAGGTGTTCACTCTGTTTTCCACCCAAACTACAAGGAGAAAAGAGAGCCAGAAGTTTGTACTTTATCCCCACCTCCCTGTGGAAGTCAATAATTCTCATTCTTCTAGAACTGCTCATTCCCAGTATCAGGGATGGCCTTGAAATAGTGTTGCTGCTGGAGGGCTCACTTGGTCTTCACTTCAGTTGCTTTTCTGAATGGGCCCTGCCGAGTTTTGTTTTTTAAGATGTACAGGTTAAGATTAGTAAGTGACAATGCTTTGCAGGGCTGGCTGGTGGTAGTAAAACCAGCAGCAAGTGGCGGAGCATCTGTCAGGGCAGCAGAGGAGTTTGGGGACATTTATTTAGGTCACAAAAGCTTTAAGGCCTGCTCACACAAGTCAGTGCTTTCACTGGATGCCACTTGATCCTATTTAATAGAGGACTAAGATGTGAATTGTCCAAAATCTCAACTGTCTGTGATTCATCAGATTTTAAAAAAACAGATCATTGCACACATTCAGTACCTGCAAGCCAAATCCGCAGGTTTTCCAGAAGAAAAAAATTGCTCTGTAGTGGTTTAGCAGTTTCTTAAATTATTGACTTTGCCCAGAATTAAACAGCAGAAGAGAATGAACACCTCTGAATTCTGCTTAGCCACCCAGAATGACAGCATCTTTCTCTCTTGAGTTGAGAGACTTTTGCTTTGTACGTATCCGCTTTTAATGATGCAATTGAAGCAAGGGTGCATATAAAGCAGCAGCCCACCAGCTATCGGCCTCCTTGTCCGCAATCAGCAGATATGGCCTGTACTCAAAATAGCCTGTTCTCCCTCAGATATGGGACTAGGGGCATTCCTAAGGCACACAGGCCATTAGCTTCAAGTGGGATCTCTGCATTTATCTTGGGCGGCACAGCTGGGAAAGCAAAGCAGCAAAGGCACAGAGAAGCTGCAGCTCACTCATATCCACCGGCCTGCTCAGTGCCTTAAAAAGCTGGATGAGAATGGGGGTGGGGGGCAGTCCCAAGCCAGCTAAAGCTGCCCTATTGTTCTGCTCCCCATAGGGTTGTCATGCTCCATGTAGGCCTGAAGATTTCCTGGAATTACAACTCATCTCCAGATTACAGAGATCAGTTCCCCTGCAGAAATGAATGCTTTGGATGGTGGATTCTATGGCATTATAATCTGCATAGGTCCTTCTCTTCTAGGATTGCTAGCTCTGGACCAGGAAATATATGGAAATTTTGGGGGTGGAGCCTGGGGAGGGTGGGGTTTGGGGAGGGGATAGATTGCCAGCTCCTCATTGGAGTCAAGGTATCCCATGCCCCCCAGGCCCTGCCCCCCACCCCCGCTGATCAGCTGGCTGGTGGGGAACTTAGCAGGAGTGGGAGGGAGGCCCAGGCTATGTTGCCGGCAATGTTGTGACATCACTTCCAGCATGTACTAGAAGTGACATAATCATGCTGGCAATGTCACTGTGACACTCTGGTCTTTGGGCAAAAATTCTATGGTAGAAGTCTTTTTTTATCATAGAGTTTTTGCCCAAATACCAGAGCATCATCATGATGTCACACTGTAATAACGTCACTTCCAGTACATGCAGGAACTGATGTCACCAACTCACTGGCAACATAGCCTAGGCCTTACTCCCTCTCCTGGCAAGTCCCTCCCCATCCTCCTTGGTTGCCAAGAAGGACCTGGCAACCCTAGTAAGGGAGGGACCTCGGCAGGGTGAAATGCCATAGAGTCCACTGTTGTGTTTGTGTTCTTGATTATGCTGCATTACAACTATGGTTTACCTATTAAAGGGCTCTGGTATCCTAATGCTCCAATTCTCATTGGCTGACTAATAAAGACTCCCATTGGTCCTTAAGCCAATCTAGGTACCCAATCGCTGAGCCCTGCTTGGGTCCAATAACATCGCTTGTATATAGTTACATTGTTGAAAGTTATTTGTTGGAACAGTATAAATTAGAGTGCTGCTCTCTTAGAGTTGGTCTTTAGAGCTGAACGATGTTATGAATAAAAGCCTGCTTGCTGGATTCATCGCCTCCGCCTCAATACTTAATATCCACTCTCCAAAGCAGCCATTTTATCCAGGGAAACTGATTTATGTCATCTGGAAATCAATTGTAAAAAGGGAGAGAAATCCAGGCCCCACCTGGAGATTGGTAACCCTACTCTCCTCCCCAACCCCCCACTGTCTCCAGGCCCCACCTTCAAATCTCCAGGAATTTTCCAATTTGGAGTTGGCAATCCTATATGTAAGGGCAGGTGGGTGGGAGTTTCCTTCTCAAGGATTTTCCCGATTGCTGGCTGTGACAAAAAGGAGGCTGTCCTACCTCTGAAGCCACTCAGCTGTTTCATCCCCGAGCCTATGGGAGTGTGGCTCCAGCATCCAATCACCTTTCAGAGGGAGAATGGAAAGTTGGAGGAAAGCACAGCGGAATATAGTTCAGGTCTCCCTCAGTGAGAGTGCAGTTTGGACCTACCTGAGCAAAAGGGCAGACAGTTTGAAGGGTAGCTTTGCCTGGTCTCGTGGCAGGGTGGTTTAGTTCTACCTCTGGGAGAGGACAGGATACCCAGTTGTGAGGACTGTCTCTGGTTATGAGCAGTCCTGGTACTATTTTGTCTGACTCTTGGGAAAGAGCAGGCTGGTGTGGGTGGAATTCTGTGTGCGTGAAAGGATTCAGCCTAGTAGCTAGTCAGTGAAAGCCTATTTGAGCCTGTAAGCATTAAAGCCTGAAGCCATAATTAGCTTAAATGTATGTGCCTCAGCCAGGTTTCTCTTCTGACTGCCTGGAGACCAGTGTTTCTGATCTGCTCTTTAAAACCTGTAACCAAATAAACCTTTTTCGTTATTTACATACAACTCCTGCCTCAGTGATATCTGTGTTCTTCTTGCTCACCGCAAAACTTGTCACACAGCAGGGGACCCAAAACCTTTACACTTGCTATCCTGAGAACATCTTGTAACTGAGGGGAAGGTTCATCTCAAAACAAACCTGTTTTTTTAAAAAAAAATCATAAGAGGCTGTGTTGAACACCTCCGTTGTAGAAAGGGCCTGTCGCACTGGCCCATTCCCAATTCTGTACAAGTGAATGTAGCAAGATGGGGGGACTGTCCATAATCCACTTGACTGAAGTGACAGAAGTGAAGGAGGAGATCAGTGAAGGGAAACATGGCATGAGTGTAGATAACTGCACCGACACCTGACATTGTTTTGCCCAAAGCATCTGTGTTCCCTCAGGAAGATTTTCCTGATTTTCCTGATCTTTCCTCAGGAAGATTTTCTTGGAACCTCTGAAATGAGGATTTTACCAAAATTTTACCAAAACCTTAGCTTTAAGTAATTGATAATTGCATCAATTAATTAGTTATCAGTTAAAGGAGCACAAGAATAGGTATGGGCACAAACTGCATTTTTGTGGTTTGATTTATGGTTTGTGGCTGAACCACAAACTTAACCATGATGCCATATGAACTGGGAGGTTGGTTTGTGAACCAAACCAGTTCCTATTGGCTTGTAAGTCATTTAAAGTTTAAACTCCTGCTTTCTGCTCCCTATGGCTTTTTGAAGAGAGCAGAAAGCAGGGGTTTCCAAACAGCTGAGTGAGCAGGACCACTGCTCAGCTGTTTGGTTTAAATGGCTCTGAGCCATTTAAACAAAACAGCTGTTTTCCATGAACCGCCACAAACTGCATCAAAATTCATGGAAGTTCGTAGCAGTTCTTCAGTTTGTGATCATTGCTTTGCAAATCACAAATTGCCCAAAATTCGTGATGAACTTTAATTGGTTAGCCAGTTTATGCCCACCCCTACACAAGAATTACTGCTGTAAGCTATTGTAGTTTTCATGACAAGAAGTTTGCTATTCTGAGAACATCTTGTAACTGAGGGGAAGGTTCATATCTCAAAACAAACCTGTTTTAAAAAAAAATCTGGAGAGAGAGAGAAAAAATGCCTCCTATTGGCTGACATAATTATTACACCACTGGTGTGTGTTTTTCCATCTGAGACTCTGCAGCTGTTTTTTTTTATTGTTCCTTGAGCCTTGTTTGATAGGTATTCTGTCATGAAGACCTGTAATCCTTGTTAGACCTGTCCAGTGAGAAAAATGAAGCTGTTAGGTGGGTGCCTCTTTTGTAGATTGTGAACACCTTGCCTTGACAAAGCAGACCTTGAAGGATTAAAAGGTTGGAATCCACACCTTTCAGTTATGTTTCCAGCAGTCCTATGACATGTACTAGAAGAAAATGCTATGTACAATCATCTCAGTATGTGTGGCAATGGTTGTTTCATTTGAATATGTAACACATTTATATCCTGACTTTGGTATGCACAATCAGAAACCCTGGTTTTCAGGGTACACGTTTATGTGTACCAAGACAGAATATAAGCATGTCCCCGATTCAGACAAAATGGCGATTGTGCGTAACGACAATTATACATAGTACTGTATATGTGTAGGGTGGTATATGCATAGAATGAACTGGTCTCCTGCTGTAGTGGGAAACTTTCCACCCTGGAACTTGGGTGTATATTATTGCTTGGTAGAACGGTGCTGCGGGGGTGGGGGGAATAGGCATTGTGGCATTGCACTTCTGGTGCAAACCTGAAACTGATGTCGGAGTTTGGCATGATGCTGTAGGATTCTACCAAACTCTGTGGTAAAATCATGGAGTTTTAGGTGGAATGCTAAAACATCACATGGATGTCACTTCTGGGTTTGTGCTGGTAGTTATGTCACAGTATCACTGTGATGCCTGTTTTGCCTGTCCATGCCCCCCCCCCCAACATTGCCGGATTTGGGTTGGGAAATACCTGGAGATTTTTTGGGGGGTGAAGCCTGAGGAGGGTAGGGTTTGAGGAGAGAAGGGACTTAACGGGGTACAATGCCGTAGAGCCCACCTTCCAAAGTGGCAATTTCTCCAGGTGAACTGATCTATCACCAGGACATCAGTTGTAATCCCATGAGATCTCCAGCCACCACCTGGAGGTTGGCAACCATACCCCTACAACTCCAGCTATTTGCCAACACTCACCTGGCAACCCTACATGCATGGTAGTATCACTGAAAATGTAAGGACTGAAAGGGGCTAGAGAATGTGGGGCAAGGGGGTAAACACTTTCTCATGCTATGCCATATCTGTAGGGCCCCTAGGAATACACTGGAGGGATAGACGGAGAAGAGAAGGTAAGGAAAGGACAGCTGGATTTGGTTGAAAGGAAAGGCCATGGGAGGGTACAGGATGAGATTTTGTTAGCCTCCCTTGCTGCACAACAAACAACAAATGCTAGAGTATGTAGACCTTGGTCTGATCCAGGAAGGCACTTCTTCTGTTTGTATGGGCTTAAGCAAGACTGGTTGCTTCTACACAGAGCTCATGCTCCAAGCTCCCCCTTTAAGAACATAAGAAAAGCCAATGTTGGATCAGGCCAGTGGCCCTTCCAGTCCAACACTCTGGGTGCATTCTGACGCGCAGATTTGAGCCGGTTAGAAATACTTTGAGCCAGCTCAAATCTGTGCGTTCAGACAGACACAGCTGCCTCCCGTCCCCAGCCATCACCTACCGGACCAAATGCTGTCTCAAAGCATCACATTTTTGAGACCAGGTCCCAAGGTGGTTTCTCCCGTCCTCTTCCGGCTCAAGCCATCTTCTCGCCGTGTGATCACGAAGCTGTCGCTGAGGTACTTCCGAGTCTTTAAGGACCACCCCCCCCCCCCCCCGTGGAAGCCTCTGGCTTCCGCTTTTTGACCGCCATTTTTTTTACTGTCAGCGATATGCGCATGAGCGCTTCTACACCTTTTAAAAAATGTTTTAAAAAATGGCCACTACTTCTCTGTTCCAGATGCCACGGAGACCAGTTTCGGGGTAAAAGTTTAAAGGGAAGTGTTTTCTCAGCGCAAGGAAGTCACGGAGCTTGGGTGAGTGAGAGGCTTTGCTCTCCTGCTTTTGTGCATGCACTAGATTGTATTTTCAGGTGATTGCTTATGCGCATGCGTAAGTAGCAAACAATTTTTTAAAAGCCCAACACACGTTCCCGTGTAGACGCCGGGGAGCTGCTTGCATGCGCTTCATGCCTGTCCGGAGTGGGGCGTTTCAAGCCGGCTCCAGCCGGCTCCAGCACACCGTCTGAACGCTCCCTCTGTCACATAGTGGCCAAAAACACCAGGTGCCCTCAGGAGGTCCAGCAGTGGGGCCAGGACACTAGAAGCCCTCCCACTGTTGCCCCCCCCCCCCAAGCACCAAGAGTACAGTGCATCACTTGCCCCAGACAGAGAGTTCCTATCTATACTTTGTGGCTAATAGCCACTGATGGACCTCTGCTCCATATGTTTATCTAATTCCCTCTTGAAGCCTTGCTTGTAGCCGCCACCACCTCTTGTGGCAGTGAATTCCACGTGTTAATCACTCTTTGGGTGAAGAAGTACTTCCTTTTATTTGTTCTAACCCGACTGCTCAGCAATTTCATGGACTGCCCACGAATTCTTGTATTGTGAGAAAGGGAGAAAAGTACTTCTTTCTCTACCTGCTCTATCCCATGCATAATCTTATAAACCTTGATCATGTCACCCCTCAGCTGTCATTTCTCCAAGCTAAAGAGCCTCAAGCACTTCAACCTTTCTTTATAGGGAAAGTGTTCCAACCCTTTTATCATTCTAGTTGCCCTTTTCTGCACTTTTTCCAATGCTATAATATCTTTTTTGAGGTGTGGCAACCAGAACTGTACACAGTACTCCGAATGAGGTTGCACCATCGATTTATACAGGGGCATTATGATACTGGCTGATTTGTTTTCAATTCTCTTCCTAATAACCCCCAGCATAGCGTTGGCCTTTTTCATTGCAGTCGCACACTGTCTTGACATTTTCATTGAGTTATCTACTATGACTCTTGGTCAGTCTCTGCCAGTTTGGACCCCATCAGCGTGTATTTATAGTTAGGATTTTGGCTTCAATGTGCATCACTTTGCACTTGGCCACATTAAACCCCATTTTCCACGTTGATGCCCACTCGCCCATCCTTGACAGATCCCTTTGGAGTGCCTCACAGTCCTTCCTGGTTCTCACCACCCTGAACAACTTCATGTCATCTGCAAATTTAGCCACTTCACTGCTTACTCCCAACTCCAAATCATTAATAAACAAGTTAAAAAACATTGGACCAAGTACTGATCCCTGCGGTATCTCACTGCTTACCTCCTTACCTCCTTCTACTGAGAAAATTGCCCATTTATACTCACTCTCTGTTTCCTTTTAATTAGCCAGTTTTTGATCCACAAAAGGACTTGTCCTTTTATCCCATGACTATTGAGCTTACTTAGGAGCCTTTGATGAGGAACTTTATTAAAACCTTTCTGGAAGTCAAGGTAAACAACATCTATTGGGTCCCCCTTGTCCACATGTTTGTTTACTTCCTCAAAGAACACTAACAGGTTAGTGAGACAAGATCTTCCCTTACAGAACCCATGCTGAGCCTTTAAACAGCAGCAGTTTTTATTTGGGTTTCCACATGTCATTATTGTGCATTCGCCCACCTCCTGAGTTTCCCCCAGGTGTGCTAAGGGTTTTTCCCAACCCTGCTTGGGTACAGTCTTTCAGTTCTGATCATACCCAAAGCAAGTTTGTGAAAGTATGGATGGCAAGGTGCAGGTTTCCACACACGCCTGCCCACTTCTGGTACCACTGCCACTGTCATTTCTTCTCACACACTCCATTTCCCCCACCAGCAGGCATATTGCAATAGTCACTGTGGTGATAACCATACTACCAATCTTTAAAAAATCAGCAAAAAGCCTGCTGGAGTGGGGGGGGGGGGGATGAAGCAAAAGCATGGAGAAAAATCCCTGTGCAGAGGATTGAGGAAAAGAAGAGATTGGATTCTCAGAGTGGCTTACAAACGCCTTTCCCCTCCCCTCCCCACAGCAGACACCTTGTGATGTAGGTGGGGCTGAGAGAGCTCTTTGGAGAACTGCTCTTTCCAGAACAGCTCTGAAAGAGCTGTGACTGACTCAAGGTCACACCAGCAGCTGCATGTGGAGGTGTGGGGCATCAAACCCGGTTCTCCCAGATTAAAGTCCTTGCTCTTAACCACCACTCCAAACTGGCTTTCTGTTTTTGCATTCACAACAGCAATGAAAGCAAAATGGGGAATTTCTCCACATGGACCCAGCTTGTATATAAGTAGTACTGCTTGACACTGATTGGCATTACCTTAAGTGTTAAGTCCTGGAGTATGCACTCTTACTTTAAAAGATATATAACATATTGGTGGGCCACTTTGTAAAAAAAGCAGAGCAGACCAAGGTTTGCCCACCCCTGATGCAAACACACCCTAACAGTGCTTCAAGACAGAGGGTTCTGCCAAAGATGAGCACACAGAATCAATGGGATTTAGCACACCAAAAGTCCACAACCCACATGGGTCTCTGCCTGTTCCCATGCTGCTTGTGCAACAGACTACCAAGATCATCCTGGATAAAACATCAACTTTAGTGCCACCCCCAGGCACTTCTTTCTGATATCACTTTTCACCTCACCTCACAGTTGGCTCTCCCGCTGACGGAGCAAGCAGCCATCACGAGGAGCCCTTGGGTGCCTAGCACCTGCAGACAGTGGGGAAAGGGGGAGGGGGGTATTGACCTCTGGCCCTCTGTTCTCCATCTATCATCCAGTTCCTATAACATCAGCAGCCTTCTCTGGTACCAAGGGGGCTTAATCGGCAGTCTGCACTCAAAGGTCATCATGTGCAGAGAAACAAACATTCCAGAAAAAAACCCAAGCACAAGGAGACCATGTTTCTCAGTGACTCATGAAATGCCAGGCAGAGTTCAGTCAGCAAAGCCAGGCAGGCTCCATTGCCTTGGGCTGTGCATCTGTGAACTGCTGCACTTGGGACTGCTCACAAGGACCCAGATGTTCCAGCAACCAGATGCGTCACAAAAGCATCACTCCTGCTGGAACACCTCCTGAGCCAGCTCGATAAGCAAGCCCGTGTGCAGGCGAGGACCGAGCCAAAGAATCAGAGGGGAGACTCCAAGCCTCTTCCCAAATGGAAAACGGCACAGGAAGTGTGACACCACTTGCCCTCTGGATGACCCAGCCAGACAGCAGCCTCTGGGAGCCTCTTGTGGAAATTGCCCTTTACACTTCTAAATCCAGCTGGAAAAGCTGTCTCCCTTTACAGTGTTGGAGGTTGCAGTAAAGGCCAGGAGCCACCTGTCCCCCCTCTTTCTGTCAGCCCTGGTTGTGGCACAGCCGCAGGATAAGATACCAATACTTAAGCCATACACGGGTTGGCAGACAAAGGGTGTCCCCCGCCACTTGCCACTTTGGGCTCGCGCTCATCTGGGTGCTGTCAGTCACAAGCCCCACCCCCAGCACAAGCAAGCAGACACATCTGGATGGGGCTTGTGTAGAAGGGCTGTACTGCAATGTACCCGGATAATTCCCCAAGTAGGAGAATGTGTCGGCATAAATTTCTGCAATGCTATTCATGCCTTCCAGATCATGGCTGGGTTTCTGGTGCACTTCTGCTGCTGCTGCTGCTTTCCCTGCCTGGATATCAAAATTCTGTTCCTGGTGTTTATTCTTTTTGTTCTCAGCCACCAGCCGGAGCACATAGGCACACCTACAGCATGTTTGCCATGTTCCCCACTGGTCTTCTCCCATCTTGCAGGTGCTTCTGTGAAGATCCAGGCCTGTAATCCCAGCTCTACCCTTTCTTACGACCCAGCCATGTTAACGCCATCCACAGCCCTAGAACAGCACTGACCACTGTACACAAATTAGAAACCCTGCATTCAGCTCTCTGGCCGTTGCCTCAGCTACAGTGGTACAGTTGCAGATTCAGGCAGTGGAGTAAGAGCAGGTAGGGCCACCTGCAATCAGCCTTCCTCCCGGAAAAGGATCTTAGAAAGTTAGAAAGTAGGTCATTAATGCAGAAGATTACAATGATCCTATTTACATATGGAATTTATATGCCACTTCTCCGGAGTCCTGCTCAAGGTGTCTCACAAGTACAGACAATAACATAAAGCAGGGGTGGGCAATTGTTTTGGCTCAGGGGCCACTTTGTGAAAGCGGAGGTTAGGGGAGGGCCGCACCTTTTAAAATGATTGCATTCATTAGTTAACTTTGCATTTCAGAAAAGGTATAAATTGTATCATAAAAATATAAATTAAATTAAATAGTGGTAGTTTTATTCAATTCATTTATTGTGCTAATTTCATCTCATCTATAGCTGCAAGCACAATTAATTTTAGAATCAGTTTAATGAGACAAATGTACCCTATCACACTTTTCTACAATTTTTTTGAAATCAGGAGTGAAATTGCTTGTTGAGATTCTCATCACAGCCTGCAAGTTAATGTCTGTCAAAGAGCATCTATATTTACTCTTGTTGATCTTCATGCAAGAAAAACTTTGCTCACAAATATATGTAGACCAAAGATAAGTGACACAGAGACATTTGCTGTAAGAACGCTCGTCCAGCATGGGACTCCTTACTCACAATGGAGGCTTTGGGCAGCAAGAAGGCCATCTGGAGGCGGTGGCTGCAGGGACCGGCAGACAGAGCGATGTGCACACCCGCCAGGCTGGGGCTCTCCATAGCTAGCCTGGCCCTGCTCCAACGCCCAGCATGTGGGGGCGCCTGGGGATCCCTGCGCTGCGCAGCTGCAGCGGCACCACCAAGTTTCGGGGCGGGAAGGAGGGGAATAAGCCCCAATGAGAGACACACAGGAGAACATAGGGACAGACAGAGAGGAAGACACACAGAGAGACAGAAGGACAGAGACAGACAGACAGACGGAGACAGAGAGACACACATGGGGAACATAGGGAGAGAGAGAGGAAGACACACAGAGGGAAAAAGAGATACAGACAGACAGAGACACAGAGAGAGACACGGGGAACATAGGGAGAGAGAGAGAGAGGAAGACACACACAGAGAGGGACAGAGAGAGACAGACAGACAAACAGAGAGAGACTCAGAGGGACAGAGAGAGAGACACAGGGGGAACATAGGGACAGAGAGAGAGAGAGAGACAGAGGGACACAGAGACACACACACACATGCAGAGGGACACAGAGAGAGAGAGAGAGAGAGACAGGGACAGAGAGAGAGATCACCGAAAGCAGCTGCCTGCCTGCTGCGCCTCCATTGCAACCCGGGGAAGTCGAGGGTGGGAGTGGGCAGGGCTTCCCCAGAGAGCTGCACTTTGGCGCGGCCCAGGGAAGGCGAGGGTGGGGGTGGGCAGGGCTTCCCCGGAGCACTGCGGCCCTGGGAAGAGGAGGATCGGGGAGGGAACGTAACTTACCTTCCTTCTTCTGCCTCCTCGTCGCCCAACAGGGCTGCTGGGAGCAGGGGGTGGGGCTTGGTAATGTGCCCGCCCCCTGGACTCTCCACTCCCGGAGTGCCACTTCTCTGCACTCCGGGCCCAACGGAGGCCTGACTGAAACCACATGGCCGACTGTCTTGGTGGGCCGCAAAAAACTCTGTGGTGGGCCGCATGTGGCCGACGGGCTGCAATTTGCTCACCCCTGACATAAAGCCATAAGTATAACCTAAACAATCAATATTAAGAACATGTCAATGAAAACAAGCCATCAGCATAAAAACAGCCTAAAACATATGCAGGAGGGACAGGCAACTGCTTCTCTTCCTTGAACCAGTTCCCCTCTGTTCTTGGCGATGCCACTGTTTTGGGGAAGCTCCATATCCTATCTTCAAGAAGGACCAGAGTTCAGGCCTTCATTGTGGTAAGTTTTGCACAGCTACAGTTGCCAGCTCCGAGTTGGGAAATATCTGGAGATTTTGGGGGTGGAGCCTGAGGAGGGTGGGATTTGGGGAGGGGAGGGACTTCAATGAATTATAAAGCCATAGAATCCACCTTCCAAAGCGGCCATTTTCTCCAGGCGAACTGATCTGTCACCTGGAGATCAGCTGTAATCCCAGGAGATCTCCAGCCAACACCTGGAGGGTGACAACCCTAGTGAAAGCTTTGAGAGGATGCTAAGAAGAGACATTTATAACCCTAGCCATTATGGTTGCCACCTTCCAGGTGGAGCCTGGACTTCTCCCAGAATTACAGCTGAACAGAATTACAACGAAGGGAGGACTGACTCTATGGCATCACATCCCTGCTGAGCTCCCCTTTCTCCACTTCCCAAACTCTGCCCCCAAATCTCCAGGAATTTCCCAGCACAGAGTTGGCAAGTCTCCATGTGGCCATGATAAAGATATTTGTACTATACTGAACTTTTCAGGCCGTGAAGTCAAAACAATAATTCTAGTGACACCCCAAGAATAATGCAATAGAACATCTTAGGCCTGAATCTAAGCAGGCCATTCAATCAGATATCTAGGAAATGGCCCATGGAGGGTGGGGGTGGGGAGAGAAAGGGAATGAATGATCCTTCCTCTACGCTGCTAATTATATGCCGACAGGCCAGAAAGAGTATTCATCATATGGACACCAGCTCAGAGGTTAATTATCCCTTTGCTGGGAAGAAGGAGAGGTACCCTGGTGACAAACAGCTCTGCTGAACTCACTTTATCACCTCTCCCTGCAGCCCAGCATCCCCATCCTGGGGTGGGGGTGTGGGGTGCAGGGCAGGGTAGAACTTGGACCCATCCAGTCCCTCACAACCTATTCAGCAGCCATATAACAGGAGCCACAGCACCCACCATTAAAGACCAAGGCTGAAGGGGATGGTTCCAGTGCCATCTCAGTGCTGAAAGTGATGTGACAGAGAGGCTACAGATACATGATGCACAAGCTGCAACCCAGCAGCATGTGTTCACCAGCTTGGGGAGAGCTTAACAGAACCTAAAAAGCCAGCTTTTCCATTGAGGAGAACAGGACAAAAGAAACATGCGCGTGTGGGTACCTCATAGGAGACTGTGGCACTTTCATGCAACTTCAACTTCTTTTTAAAAAAAGATCTATGATCTCTATCCATTTGGAAGCCTGGCAGCTGAGGAAACGGCTGGGGGAAGAGGGTGGCTGTGATGCAAAAGATTAACGTTTCTTATCAGAACCACAGATGTTAATTTGCTCCTCATTTATTTGAAAGCTGTGTAATGCACTGGCTAAGTAATTGAGCTGTGAATCAAGATGTCTCCCTGTCTGAATCGTGCCCCCACCGTGATCTACTCTTTAGCTAGTGCCACACAAGTTGCACACTCAGCCTCTCTTCTAACAATGCTGACTTCCCTGACAGGACAAAGCACCCCGAAAGTGCCAGATAAACGCAAAGACCTAATCTATCCTTTCCATATATACTGCTCAGGTGAGATGTCCTGGCGCTTGGGCATCACTCAGTACAAGTGTGGTTTGTCCAGTATATTGAAGACACAGAGCCAGCATCGTGCTGTGGTCAGAGAGTTGGACTAGGATCTGGATGATCCAGGCTCAAATCCCTGGCATGCTGTGAAGCTTTGCAGGGTGACCATGGCTCAGTCAGATGCAGCCGCACTACAGGGCTGTCGTGAAGATAAAATGGGTACTGGAGAGCTTTGTAGGCTGCACTGAGCTCCTTGACAGAAGGGCAAGATATACAACATGTGCATTTGGACATTGGCAGGGGTCATTTTGAGCAGGAGCTCAGATCCAGGAGTTGGTGCCAGCCCTCCCCCACAGGGGAATGCCTGCTTGTGTCATGGCTGCAGCAAAACGACCCCGTCCCCTGGAAAGGTCCTTGTTCCTCCGACCAGCCTTCTGAAGGCTTCAGCCACCACTAAAGCTATCCTCCCAGAATAGTGGTATTTCTGAGGCTTGGATTAGTAGCTGTCCCCTCTCTGCCAGCTCTTCCTCCCTCCCTCCCTTCTCTCTATCTCTCTTCTTTCTTGCCTTCTGACATACTTCCGGTGATGTCAGGTGGTGTAGCATATGCAAATAAGCTGTTCTAATGAGTTATGCTAATGAGCTTCTACACCTCTTTTTCTATGAAATGCATAGGCGTAGAGTACGGGGGGGGGGCTTGAGCCACCCCCGAAATTTCCCGGGGGGGGCTCAGCCACCCCCGGCAAAATAGAATGCCTGCTGCCACGCCTCCCTGGGTCCTTCCGAGGCCCAGCCGCCGCTGCGGGAGAGGGAGAGGGAAGGGGTGGCTGTGGGTGGGGGGGAGAGAGAGAGAGGCACTGGCAGCAGCGGCTGGTGGGCCTCGAAAAGGCCTGGCCGTTTCCCCGGGGGAGGGAGAACATTGCCCCCCCGAATTTCCAAAAGTCTACGCCCCTGATGAAATGACCCCTGGACATTGGCCTGTATGTGCACCCTTGAAACCAATGGCAAACATGCAGGACTATTTCCAGAGGACTGCAGCCCAAATGTGGGGGAAGACCTCGTGTTTATTGGCAATCAACCTGTCTCCATGAAGTGTCTGGGAACTCAGGTTCCCAGATCCAGGTTGGGGAATTCCTGGAGATTTAGGTGTGGAGTGTGGGGAAGGGAGGGACTTCAGTGGGCTATAATGCCATAGAGTCCAGTTTCCAAAGCAGCCCTTTTCTCCAAGGGAAGTGACCTCTGTAGTCTGAAGACCAATCATGATTCTAGGGAATCACCCGACCTCCCCTGGAGGTTGGCAACCCTATGCAGACAAGAGGCTGCTGTTGCATTCAGCTGAAAATGTAGCCCTTCTGTTCCAAACTAGCATCCATGCAGGGCCTTCCCTGGACTGGCCTCTTTCACCAAGCATTTCAGTTGCTCTAAAACATTCAGGCAACCCTCTGGGTTCAGCCCTTTTCCCCATTAGAACCAGCCTATTTTAAAGTCCCTATTACCCAGGCATTTAATTTGGTCCTACCTTAACTGCATGTCTTAAGTATGGAGATTTCTTGTCACCCAGCCCCAGGAAAGAGGGAGCAAAAAATCCCATATGTGTTTAATATTCATAACAATCCAAATACAATTTTAGTAACTGTTTATTTTTAGAGATCTGGTTTAAAGCACAGCAGAAACCATGTGGGTTGAAGCACAAGAAAAAGTAACTGCTCAACATCCTATACCGGGCAACCACCACCTATTTTTATTGCTGCTTCTCTTCCCCCCCCCCCCCCCCCCACTTTCTCTGCTGCCGTAGAGGATGACCAAGCATTTCACCCCGGTAACAGGCAGAAAGTAGACCTTGTGCACCCATGGGGGCCTTTTAAGTTTACTCTGCCCCCCTCCAAACCATAGGTCAGTGCAAAGCGGTCATGCTGGTAACAAGTTAATGTACTCTTCTAGCTTGTGTGTGTCATGTGCCCTCAAGTTGCTTTTGATTTATGGAGACCCTGTGAATTAATGACCTCCAGAATGTCCAGTCATTAATTAACAGCCTTGCTTAGGTCTTGCAAACTGAGGGCCAGGGCCTCCTTTACCGAGTCAATCTTTTAGCTTAATGAACTGTATTTGTAATGTTTTAGCTTAATGAACTGTAAACATGGAAATATAGTAACCATAATGTCAGCTGAGGTAGGCACAGGGTCACCTGTTAGGGATCCCTTTTTTGTGTGTGATGTTTGTCTAGCCTCCAAAAAATCTACATTTTCTCTGATGATCACCCCCAAGCCTGTGGAATGGTTTGTCAGGGGAGGCACAAAGAATCAGAGGTTGTATAAAGCAGCCTTATACCTGCACACAGGGCTTTTTTGGTAGAAAAAGCCCAGCAGGAACTTATTAGCATAACAGGCCACACCCAACAGCAGAAACACATTAGCATATTAGGCCACAACCCTGACAGCGCAGCTCCCTCCCAGGATCAGCTTCCCCGGGTGTCCCGTGGCTTGCCAGGCACATGGGGAACCCGAGGAGGGGAGGCAGTTTAAATTCCCTTCCCTTCCTGGATCGGTTTGGTTTCCCCAGGCACCCCGCGGCTTGCGAGGCACCTGGGGAACCCAAGGAAGGGGGGGAGGCTATAGGTGTGGCCAACTCAGAAGCCAGCTGGAACTCCGTTCCTGTGCGTTCCTGCCCCAAAATAGCCCTGCCTGCACACCTGGAGATTCAGATGGATCAACATTGCTTATCTGATTTCAGATAGACTGAGGTTAGGGATGGCCCATGTTGGCTTTTGAAGCAGAGCCTACTTTAAAAAAAATAAAATAAGGATAAGGATTTAGATTTTAGTCAGACCGATACATATATTCTGTGGTGGCTTTAAGTTGAGTGCTTTTATGTTATGGTTGGGTGCTTTTAACAGAGAAATCTTAATCTTTAATATGGTCCAGTTTGTACTCATTACTTATCAGATGCTTTGTGGCTTGAAGAAATGGGTTATAAATCTTTAAATAAGTCATACTCTTTATTAGGCAGCTAAAGATTAGCAGCTGTAATCAATAAGGAACTTTCAGCTGCAAATTTTAATTTGATGACCAGATTCCAATGCTGCAGGCTGCGGTACTTGAGCAAGTGTCCAGCAACCAAAACAAGTTGCATACATCACAAATTAAGGCAATTTTCATCCCACACAGGATACAAGATCAACCGAGATTGTGCATTTATGTGTGTGAGAGAGGATCAATGATCCCAAGCAAAGATCCTGGTCAGTATAAAAGAATGCCCCAATAATACAGAATGACTTCATATTTGTAAGCCTTCAGAACACACAAAATGGTCCAAAATCGTTTTGTTCTTCTTATTGTGTCCAAAGTCACAATGAAGATACATACCCAGCTGCCCTGAATGGGTTTGGGAGCCTGAGCAATCTGTCCCAGGGGAGGTAGTACTCTCCACCCCCACCCCTTTTACTCATGTGTTTTGCTCCCTCTAGGACAACTAGAGAGAGCAAAACACACGGGGGGGGGGGGAATACCCCTGAAGCAATAGGGACAAACGAGTGACAAAAATGACAATGCGGAAGAACCCTGAGACAGACTCTCCTCACTTTCCAATGCAGCTCCATCAGAAATTGCTCTCACAAGGAACATGAGCTCCTTCCATGCGGCCCACGGGCAGCCTTACTTAATCTGTACCATAAATGTTGTAGAGCGGTAGCTAAGTCGGAATGCTTAAAGGTGCCTGGCTCAAGTCCCAGCTTAGCCATAAGTTTTACCATGTAGATATACAATAGCCTGAAGGCTCCATTTTGCCACCAATGTTCTTCAGTATTTACATGAGGCCAGCAAACGAGACTGTCCGGAGCTTAAGGGTTGGATGTCATCAATATATAGATGACATTTAGCTCTGTATCTCATTATGCGTTCGTCTCAGTTCTGAACCAAATCATTGAAAAAGAAAGGTTGCGGTTACACATGCCAAATAATCCACTTTCAATCCACTGTCAGTGCATTTTCCAACTGGATTTTTACTGTGTGGACTGGCAAAATCTAGTTGGAAAGTGCACTGAAAGTGGCTTGAAAGTGGATTATTTCGTGTGTGTGACCGCAGCCATAGTTTTGTTTGTGTCCAATATTCAAGAAAGGAAAGTCAATTTTTTTTTGAAGAGGGGAAAATTCCTTCTCATTCTTAAATTATAATTATGTTCTTCTGTAATATCCAAAATGTTATTGAGGAACTCTCAAATTACAGGAATGGTGGAATTCTTCCAGTACTTTGCCCAGATTATCTAAGCAGCTATTGATAAGTTAGTTCTCAAAAACTTAATATTAAATTTCATATCAAGAGAATGAAACAAATAATGGATCCGTGGCCATGCCAACCCCAATGAATTATCGAAGTAACTCATGACCAAAACTCATATGTGACTGGACACTTCCACCAAAGATGATAAAAGTCCATTCGTAGTGCAGAACATTGCATTGGGCTTCCCTTAACAAACCACCAATATGAAATTTAATATTCTTAAATATGCTTGTCCACTATCAGAAATGTTGCAGACCAAACCCAGCTTGTGTGCACTGGAATGTGTAAAAAGGTATATTCAAGGGGTCTTTAAACCCCTCATGGCTTAGGTCCCACATATCTCTTCCCATATGTCCCCGTATGCAAATTAATGGTTCTCCAGTTACCATCTTCTGCTTGTTTTCCCACTTAAAAGTGTCTGCTTGGCATCTACTACAGCTGTAACAACAGACTCTCCTATTAAGGCATATACATGAAAAATTTCAAAAACATACAAAAAATATTGCAAAATATAATTAACTTAATATAATAAGTGATGGGGGTCCAAAGTCATCAACAACGAAACATCCGGTAGATACATTCATTTCCAACAGTCTTCATCAGGTGTGGACCAACAATTAGAATATCTTCAAACGTAATTAAAGTACTTCTACTATATCTGGCTGATTCAACAATGGCAATTTTTCAACTCACAGCATATCGGGAACACTCCTAAAGCCTTTGAGCAACATGCATTAACTTAGGAGTGTTCCAGATATGCTGTGAGTTGAAAAATTGCCATTGTTGAATCAGCCAGATATAGTAGAAGTACTTTAATTACGTTTGAAGATATTCTAATTGTTGGTCCACACCTGATGAAGACTGTTGGAAATGAATGTATCTACCGGATGTTTCGTTGTTGATGACTTTGGACCCCCATCACTTAATTATATCAAATTAATTATATTTTGCAATAATTTTTGTATGTTTTTGAAATTTTTGATGTATATGCCTTAATAGGAGAGTGTGTTGTTACAGCTGTATGATTCTCTGGTCTTAACTTATTCCATAGCTGTTGTTCTCATAGATATGGCATCTACTACAGCCTGGTCCTTTACAGTAGTAGCTGGCCCCAGGTTTTTTTTTTTGGCACACTAGGCGAGGCTACCTTCTGCCCCCCCTGGGGGCCCACCAATTTTCAAACATAAATGCATTTTAGAAAGAATGAAAAACACAAAATTTGAAATTGCTAATTTCTTTTTTTTTTAATTGTGAGAATAAGTAATACGATCTTTGATTTTCTCTCTCAAACAGAAAAACATGAATCACAAAGCATTCCCCCCCCCCTTTCTGAAGCATCTCATTCCTGAAAAGTCAGGCATCCTTTGAAAAACAAATCAGAGTTAAAACCAGGCAGGGTTTCCAGTGATGGAGAAACTAGATTGTTTTCTGCAAATGAAATAATAATTTGCAGCTCTTCCCCTCACCCCGAGAGTTATTTACCACCTGTCAGAGTAGTCCAAGAAAAGCACCTGCACAAAGATCCTGAGCAAGTTAGACAAGAGCAAGTAGCAGATTTTTCTCCCAGCCAAAGGAGGGGACCTCCTCCTTCTCCTCCTGTCAGGGAGAGCTTCTGCACCAATCAGGCACTTCTGGCTGTACCTTCCACTCCCAGGATAACATTTCACTTTGCAATATAAGGACTGGGCAGGAGGGATGGTTTGCCTACATTCCTTGTCTTGAGATATTTACATCTTATCACTTCTCCCATGTGGAGCGGGTCCCTCCCCAGCTGCTGGCATCCTGTTGGGCACACCTCTGTCCTGGGCTCCCGCTTCCCCTCTCCCCCTCCCTCCCTGGCTGGCTCCAGAGCCGAGGAGCAGTGTGCTGCTGCCAAAGGGGACAAGGCATGGGGACGGAGTGGTATAGGCGGCTGTGCTCTCTGGCCCCCCCACCCCCTGGGTGAGAAAGGAAGGGAGAGGGACCACACAGTTGCTTCCTCCTGCCCCTCCCACCTGAATCCAGGGGCTGTCCCCTCCTCCTGCAATGCCTTTTTTTAATCCTTGCCTGTCCTGTTGGCTTTGGGGAAAGGCCAACCAGAGCGGTGCCCCCTTTCGGCTTTGAGTGGGTGGGAAAGGAGAGGGGAAAAAGGGAAACCAGTAAGGGGAGAGTGTTTTTTTTAAGTCAACCCTTCCCCATGCAACCCCCCCTCCAACTAACCTCCCCCTGCATTATCCCCCCCTCCAAGTTTGCAATCCCATCACCCTGCCCTAGGCACGGCATGTAAAAAAGGACCTGTGAGAACTAAGCATTGAGGCAACCCTTCCTGTCCTCTCTTCTCACGATCTGCCCAAGTTCACACAAAGAAAGAAAGGTGTGCAAAACGTTGGAGAAGATCAGTGCGGGGGGCGGGGGAGTGGGCAAAAGCAGGGGAGGGAAAGGGGGGGTTGGAAAAAAAAGGACAGCCAGAGATGAAAGAAGAGCCAAGAGGGGGGAAGCCGGCAGAGCCCTCTGCTGCAATGGAGGGAGCGAGGCACAATGGAAGGTGGGGGAGGGTGCCCTCTGAGGAGTAAAGGGCAAGTGGAGCAGCCCCAGCGAGCTGAGCAGCAGTGCTTTTGGTGAGCCAGGCGAGCCCCAGAAAGGGGAGGGGCAGCAGGGTGGCAGGCCAGCGCAGTGCCCTCTGAGGAGCAGGGCGAGCGGAGCGCCAAGCAGGGCTTTGGTGACTGGCAAGCAGACAGGTGAGCAAGTGAGCAAAGTGGGGGGGGGGGTGGCAGGCCAGCCAGTGTGGCACCTTCTGACAGAGGAGGAGGCAGGAGCACAGCACAGGGCCGAGCACAGCAGCCTTCCAGCAGGGTGGCAAGGTGAGGTAAGGGCAGGGCGGCAGGCCAACCAGAGCGGTGCCCCCTTTCGGGTGGCACTCAAGGCAAGTGCCTAAAAAGTCTTTATGATGGTCCGGCCCTGCTCCCACCTCATGGAAACAGATAATTGAATCATAGAATGTTAGGGTTGGAAGGGACCTTGACAGGTCATCTAGTCCAACCCCCTGCACTCTGCAGGAGCATAGCCAAAATATAGCCCTACACATACCCGAAAGATGGTCGTCCAGCCTCGGCTTGAAAACGTCCAGCAAAGGACCATCCACCACCTCCCGAGGCAGTCTGTTCCACTGCTCAACCACTCTTACAGTTAGGAAATTCCTCTTTATATTTAGCCGGTACCAACTCCCTTGTAATTTCCACCTATTAGATCTAGTCTTGCAATCCAGAGCGAGAGAGAATAGACCTGCTCCATCTTCTACATGACAGCCCTTCAAATATTTGAAGACTACAATCATGTCCCCTCTAAGCCTAATCTTTTCCAAGCTAAACATACCCAACTCTTTCAGTCTTTCCTCATAAGACTTGGATTCCAGCCCTCTCACCATCCTGGTTGCCCTCTTCTGGACACGCTCAAGCTTATCAACATCCTTCCTAAAATGTGGTGCCCCTAACTGGACACAGTACTCCAGGTGAGGGGAGTGCAATCTTTAGAAGTTTTCAGGAGGCCATTTGATTTGTGTGGGGGTTCAATGGGGTTCAAGCCTCAGGCATTTCCTTGGAAGGATGGGACAATGGGGTTTTACGTCATTGTGTCTGGTTTTAATTTGGAACTGGAAGCCACCCTGAGCTGCAAGGGGGAAAGGAGAGTATAAGTATTTTAATTAATAAATAAGCCTCAATACCCCAATGTGGACCCCCCCCCCATTTCCCACCCTCCACACACACCCCCCCCACTCTGGTGTCCAGGGGGGACCTGGCAATCTTAGTTCATGTATAATAATTCTGTCTAACAGGAGCCTTGACTATTGTGTGCCTATCCCTAATACAGCAAAATGGGGACATCCACAGACAAGGCAAAGATAAGATTTCTGCATATGTAGAATGTAGAAATTCAAAAAGAGACAGCCTTCCCCGAAACAGGGCTACTCTGGCCCCAAGCCAGGGGCAGTGGAGATACCATGCTCACTGGCGTGCACAGCAGGCACATAGGCAGGTGGGGTGTTCACTGCCAGTATGGTGGGTAGGCAGGATACTTGCCACTACCACAGCTAACCAGCTGCTCCAGTCCTGTGAGAGTCTACTCACCTCTTCCTCCTTTCCCCCTCCATGTGGTGGGGGGGGGGATATGGGTAGGCCAGGGGACAGATCCCTTTTCAGGGCCACTTTTGCCTCTCAGGCCACCCTTGATTGGATGCAAGCCAGCTACTCCCTGGAGGTGCTGCTGCCCCCTTTGCTCCAGAGAAGCCTGCGGCAGCGACACTGTGGCAGCGGTTGGGTGGTCGGAGGCCCTCCATAGAGTCTCAGTCCCCTAGTGTGGCACCCAAGGCAGCTGCCTCAGTTGTCTCATGGCTAAGATCACCCCTGACGAGAGACTGCAAAGGTGAGGGTAGCAGTTATTACTTACCATGGAGCTATGTACTCATTGTTATTTCATTCAGCTATCCCTTAATAAAATGATTACAGAAGAATATAAAGTATGCCAAACAATAATCCCTGCATAAATTAGCATAATAGCTTGTCTATAATGATTTGTTTTTGAAAGCTTGTTTTTAATATTGTGCCATTGTCTTAATTGTAAGCCACCTCAAATGGGACTTTGAAGAGGCAGCATGAAAGTACCCTAAATCAATCAATTTCCTTTATTTCCTCCTCCCCCAAAGCTTACACTTCTTCTGGGCAAATACTTTCATATAGAAACAAGGGTGTAGACTTTCCAATTTCCCAGGGGGGCTGGGGCTGGGCCAAGAGACATCACAGTCCATTGTCTCCAGTGGAGGCTCAGCACCTCCTGGAAAAAGGGGGGGGGGCTCCAGCTCCCCAGCCCCACTGAAGTTGACGCCTATGTGTAGAAAGATCCCCTTAGGCTACAGTTTCAAACAACAGGGCACAGATTAAGATCAAGGAAACAATCTCTGGACTGAAGTCTAACTCAAGGACCTTATGCCAGGTTAAATATCATCTCTTTAGATCCAGCTCTCTGGATTCCCCGCGTATGGGTTAGGTGTCTGGGATACTGCCTTCCTCAAAAGGCTGAGTTTGAGCACCGTTACACAAAAACATTTCACTGTGCATTCAAAAGTCACCCTTTCTTCTTTCAAAGAAGGAGTCCTAAAATCCATTTTAAATCACAAGATTAGCCCCAGGACACAGGAACTGACTGAGCTGTTTATGCTGCGTCAGCTCATCCATCCACTTAGCTTTTTAGTAGGACACACGTGACTGCCATTGGCATGTGCAGGCAGGTGAGCTAATAAACATTTTTGTAGACTAGTGACCTTCAGTAAAGTAAAAATTGTTTAACAGGCTGGAGGGCTTTGTGCTGGCACTGGGGAAGGGCCATGACTTAGTGAAAGATTGGGTTGCCAACCTCCAGGTGGTGGCTGGAGATCACATGACAGAGATCAGTTTACCTGAAGAAAATGGCCCGTTTGTAGGTAAATTCTATGGCATTATATTCCACTGAAGTCACCCCCTCCCCCAACCCTGGCCTCTTCAGGCTCCACCCCCAAAATCTCTGGGTATTTCCTAACACAGAGTTGGCAACCCTCGTAACAGAGTGTCACGGGCTGGGTGCCAGTAGATCAGGAGCCAAGTCAAAGTCCGAGACAGTCCAAAGTCAAGCCAAATCAGGAATGAATTACCAAGTCCAAAACACAAGCCGAAAGCAGAGTCAGTCCAAGCTGAGGTCAGAGAGGGAAACTCACGAGCAAACCAGTCCAAGGAGTCAACCAAAAGCTGAAGTCAAACAGAGCCGGTCACAAGCCAGAGGGTCCAGAATCAAGCCAAAGTCAGACAGAGCCAGAGTCACGAGCCTGAAGGTCCAGAATCAGGTTTAGCTGATGCGAGCTGAGTGGGTACAGAGCTTAGCCAGAATGACTTGTTGCTAGCATGAGTTGGTAGTCTCTGTGCTGTGCCTAAATACCCAGCCACTTCCTGTGCTTGTTAGCAGCTGGCAGTGAGGGCCCGGCTCCCTCTAAAACTCAGGGCTGAGTGATCTGCGACTACGCATGCGTGCCTCTTTTCTCCTAGCAGCTAAGTCTTGCCTGGATCGTGACCTTAGCCGTTCCACCCGAGGAGGTGAATCAGGTGGGCTTGAGCTTGGCTGTGGCTCAGCTGCTGCTGGTGCTGGGGTAATGCCCTGAGAGGTGCTTGCTTGAGCCTCCTCTGGTTCAGGTGGAGGCTCCTCTGGAGCTGGGGACTGATCCTCCATCACATTTAGATCCGCAGGAGGCAGGTCTTCAGAGGCACTCATGACACAGAGCATCTGAGTGGCATGCAGAAACTTGCGGGTTCAATCCCCAGCATCTCCAGTTAAAACAATAAGGTTGCAGGTGATGTAAAAGACCTGAGACCCTGGACAAACATTACCTGTCAGAATGCATATACATGCATACATTTTCTTGTAAGAAGGGTCAACTCACATTAACTTTATAAATGATCAGGACCAGGACCTGGAGTAATGCAGGGTTTGAAATCCCACATTCAGCGGAACGTACCTTGAATATAACATTAAAATTACTCAATTAGCGGGTTTGATTCCCCACTCCTCCGCTTGCACCTGCTGGATGACTGGGGCAAGCCATAGCTCTGTACCAGCTGTTCTCTCAAGGACAGTTGTCTCAGAGCTCTCTCAGCCCCGCCTACCTCACAGGGTATCTGTTGTGGGGAGGGGGAGGGGAAGGAGTTTGTAAGCCGCTCTGAGACTCCAAGTGAGTGAAGGACGGGATATAAATCCAATCTCCTCTTCTTCTTCTTCTTCTTCTTCTTTGCATGCCAATGCATGTATGAAGAAAGATCATGGGTGCAGTGTACATGGACTGTACATGCATTCACTGTAATTTGTGAACAGGGCTAAAAGTCAGCTTCATGTGTTCATGAGTGTACAATCATGATTTATTTATTTTTTACTGTCAAGTCACATCTGACTTATGGCAACCCCATAGGATTTTCAAGGCAAGAGATGTCCAGGGGTGATTTGCCATTGCCTGGTTCTGTGTCACAATCCTGGTATTCCTTGGTGGTCTCCCATCCAAACACTAGCCAGGTCCAACCCAGCTTAGCTTCCAAGATCTGATGAGATCTGGCTAGCACAATCATTACAGCCCAATCTAAGAGGTATGTCCTACTAGTAGCAAAAGAAAATTAAACAGCCTTCATCTACTGCCTCAAAAGTTGCTTCTGCACAAGGACGATTCCCCATTGTGCTCTCATTACTGCTGTGAATGCCAGAGCATTCACAGAGGCAACAGAATATTCACACAGAGGTATATTATCCCCTTGGGTCTGCCATGCATAAGAAGGTGGAAAATGTTGTTTCTGCTTCACTACAGCTGGAAGCGTTTTTCTCTTTGATCATGAGATCCAACATAGCTTTAGACCAGAGTCTGAGATATACAAACAAATTGTAGACCTGTAAAGAGGAAGTTCCTCAGCATGTATATTTATTTATTTATGTTATTTATAGTCCGCTTTTCTCATTTGGACTGAAGGCAGATTACACAGAGTGAATCAATACAATTGACAGGATGGGACGTTCAATAAACAGCGCAATAGGAATTAGGATTGTAGAATCAACCAGAAATCTACAAAGAAGAACTGAAGCAAAGCATAGGTATTCACATGACACAGTATATTATACAAAGATTACATAGAAGGATTCTAGTTTCAACAGTAGTATAGACCACAGTCCCTAATCATTTCCCCAAGTAATCTTGTGTATCCCTTAGTATGGTGCAACTTTATTGCACGTGTAGAAAAACCCTCTTGAATCATTCAGTTTTTCATCACTTGTGGAAAGCCAGGAGAGTGGGAACCTTCCTGACTTCCTCAGGCAGGCCATTCCACAAGGTGGGGGACACAACGGTGAAATAAACAAGCTTGTAGACAACAGTGACCCCGGTAGACATTATATACCTGGACTTTCAAAAGATTTCTGACAAGGTTCCTCACCAAAGACTCCTGAGTAAGTTTAGCAGTCATGGGATAAGAGGACAGGATTAAAAACTGGTTAAATGACAGGAAGCAAAGAGCAGGAATCAATGGACAGTTCTCACAAAGGAAGGTACTGGGCTTCCATAAGGATCTGTACTGGGGCTGGTACTATCTAATTTATTCATAAAGGATCTGGAACTAGGGGTGAGTTTGCAGATGGCACAAAATTATTCCAGATGCTAAAAACCAAGGCTGACTGTGAAGAGCTCAAGAGGACCTCGACAGACTGGGTGAGTGAGTGACAATGTGGCAAATGAAGTTCAGTGTTGGTCAGTGTAAGGTGATGCACACTGGGACAAAAGATCCCAACGTCAAACTTGCTGAAACTGAGGAGGGAAAGATCTCGGGGCCGAAGTGGATAACTCAATGAAAGTGTCAACACAGGGTGCGTTCAGACGGGCAGCTAATCCCACCATTGGCCCGGCTGTAATTTGATCTAGATCTTTTTAATCCAGCATTGCATGACCAGACAGCTCCCCTGTGAATCGCTTTACCACGCGTGACTCTACAGTGGATTGTCTAGAAGGCATCCACTTTAGGGAGCTGCACAGTTGGCTTTTTTAAAAAAAAAATCCTGTTTGTGCATGTGCATATCTGCATATGTGCTTGTGTGCCTCACTGTCTGCAGACATCACATGTTTAAGCAGTTATGCGTGCATCGCTAAGAGTTTTTTAAAATGGCGGCCAATCAGGCTGTTCAGGCTGACTGCATATGTGCATATCTGCTTATCTGTATATGGGCATATGTGCCTCACCCTCTGCGGAGGTCACATGTTTAAGAGATTATGTGCGCATCGCTAAGATTTTTTTTTAAAATGGTGGCTGTTTGGGATGGTCTGGAGACCATCCCTACGGGCTGATTGCATGCTGGTGGAATGACCTGACAGTGGAAAGTCCGGCATTGGCCCGTCGGCCAGCTTTACACCGGACTTTAACCAGTATCTTTTAGGTAAGGATCCCCAACGGGGATCAACGGGCTACTAATGAAAGCAGCACAATTCCCAGATGTTGAGGTCTGGACGTGCACTTTAAATCCACCAGACACTAGTGCCTGGCGTGGCTCAAAAGAGCTGTCTGAACGCACCCCCTAGTGTGCTGCAGCGGTGAAAAAGGCAAACTCTATGTTAGGGATTATTAGGATCCCTATGTTAGGGATTATTAGGATTATTATTGAGAATAAAAGGGCTGGCATTATAATGCCCCTCTATGGTGCCCCCTCATTTGGAATACTGCGTACACTTCTGGTCACTGTATCTCAAAAATACAGAGCTGGAAAAAGTACAGAGGAGGGCAACCAAGATGATTAGGGAATTGGAGCACCTTCCCTATGAGGAAAGGCTGAAGAATCTGGGACTTTTCAGTTTAGAAAAGAGACAGCTAAGGACAGGGCATGATAGAGGTTTATGAAATTATGCATGGGGTGAAGAGTGTTGACAAAAAGAAATTTTTCTGCTCTCTGAAAATACAAGAACCCAAAGGCATCCAATGAAGCTGATGGGCAGTAGATTCAGGATGGGCAAAAGGCAATACTTCTTTACACAGCGAGTGATTAGAAAGTGGAATTTGCTGCCAGAGGATGTAGTGATGGCCACATGAATAAACAGCTTTAAAAGAGGATTATATAGATTAATGGATGGGATGGCTACTAGCCATGGTGACTGAGAGGAACCTTCACACTCAGAGGTATTAAATCTCTGCATCCCAGAGCTAGGAGGCAACATCAGGGGAAGGCCTTGGCCTCTCTGCCCTGTTCTTGGCCCTCCAGAGGAACTGGTTGGCCACTGTGTGAGACAGAATGCTGGACTAGATGGACCACTGGTCTGATCCAGCAGGGCTCTTCTTATGTTCTCATGTTCTTAAGGCACAGGTATGGGCAGTTGTCAATTTTGCCCATTTTCACTTGGCACCTGCAGAAGACCCTGCTGCAATGAGCGAAGCTGTCATGGCAGAACACAGAAGTATTCCAGTCATTAGAGTTATGTTCCGATCTTATTTATTTACAAGGTTTATATTGTGCCCTTCAGTACAGTCAAGGCCACTGAAGTGGCTAACTTGTCACTGAAGAGGATAGATCTGGCTTTCCAAATTATTTTCCTACTTAATTCCATTGCTGGCTTCTACTTGATTTTCTATAGGCAGGAATGAGGATTATTATATTCTTGTTCTCATCTCCTGCTTTCTTGGGTTATGAATGCCTCCCTGTCCACTCTGCAAGCAAGAATTTTCATAAAACAAAGACATAGTACAGAATGATCAAGATCCAGATCAATATTAGAACCAATATGCGTCACCCACAAGTACCCGAATCCTCATTCACACAGAATGCCTCATTCATGCATGTATGAGACTTTTTTGCTTAAACGTGTAGAACGTTATTCTGATTTAAGACAGCTCATTCTGGTATTCCATCCCAAACAACATTCACACAAACAGGATGAATGTGGCTCAAAGTTGCTTCTTAGTGTTGTGCTGTTTCTGAACTTTTAGCAGAAAATGCCTGCACTTAATAATAAAAATCCTCACATCTCTGTGAGTTAGGAATGTCCCTTAAATAAAAATATTTGGGGAATGTTGATGAAGTCCCTAACTTCCATGGCAGGAGCACAGATTTCTTGCCATGAGAAGATCTCACCCCTGCCCTGATCACCCCAATAATATTCTGTCGGCCTGGCTGTGGCTCTTACCGCATAGGGATCTTCACTCGGAGATATCGGTCCACAGCAATGGCCAACAGTGCCAGGATGGAGCTCTCAGTGAGGATGAGGACAGGACAGGCCACCATCAGGCAGCTGTAGAACTGTATCTGTGGCCCGATGTTGATGATGATGGCCAGCGGGATGACCAGGGCCCCCACAGCAACATCTGCCACTGCCAGTGAGACAATAAAGTAAAAGGTGGCATCTCGCAGGGCCTGGTTCACCTTGACAGCCCAAATCACCAGGATATTCCCAGGTATGGATATCAGGGCAATCAGCACCTCTATGGTGATGTAGGCAGCCTGGAAGCCCGAGATGTTTTGCGACATGGTGTTGCAGGGTCCAACCCTTCAGCGTCCTGAAACAGTTAGAGAATGCATAAGTTTTAAGGACAAACCACCAAAGTACACAGAACCTCTTTCTTATATAGACTAACTCCATTATTCTACCTGTGGCAAATCCTTGCAAGGTTTTCCTGTATCCCACATTTTCCCCACACAATTGTGGCAGAGGTTGCCCACTGAGCCCAGCAGTTGCCTGCTCCGGTTTAGCCCTTTTCAGTCACAACATCTTGGACACTCCAATGTCACATAATGGGAGAGAGTGTGCCACCCACAATACTCCTTAGAGGTGCAGTCACTGTTTTGGGAATAGAGCAGTGCTTGTATTTTCCAGCTTTAGAACACGCAATCACAAACCCACGTAAGCACTCCTGTATACCCAAGCTGGAAAATACATGTGTTGTTCTGTTCACACAAAAGGGCACATGTGCATACCAGGAGCACTGCAGGGAGCATGCTCTCTGCTTATGGTTTGTTTTTTTGTACTTCATGAATCTGCTTTGCCTTGCTTAAGGCCACAGAACTCAAACATAACATAACATAACATACCTCAATACATTGTATGTTTCTTTCCCTATTCCCTTTCCCCCTCCCCCTCCTTCAAAAGACCAGCAGTAATTCCTTATTTTATAACTATAACCATAAGCACACCTTTTGGAGTTTAATCAATATATCATTGTTCCCCCACCCCCCCTTATACCCATCTTATCTACTCCAACCACCTCTTCTTGACTTCCACAATCTTATCCTCACCTAGATTTTCCTGTTTTAATATAATTAATATGTCTGACTGTACCCATTCATATAAATAGCCATGCCATCTGTCTATAGTCCATTTTGTAGGATCTTTCCAACCAAGCGCTATAACCACATGGGCAGCCAAAATCATAGCTTTAAATAGATCCTGATATGATTTATCTATTTTATAGTTCCCTAAAATTCCCATAAATAATACTTTTCCTGATAACTCCACTCAGGGGCGTATACTTTGTAAATTCCTGGGGAAGGCGGGGGCTCTTTCGTGTGCGCGCGCTTTGCGCGCGTGCGCACAGGACCATGTCCCCACCGCTTCTCCCCCCCCCCCCGGCCCCAGGGAGGTAGACCCGGTTTCGGCAGCCAGCTGGCCGGCTGACTGCCGCGCGCGCGAAGCGCGGGACCATGTCCCCGCCGCCTCTCCCCCCCCCACCCCAGGGAGGCAGGAGGGCAGGTCGGGGGTGGAGGGGAAGGAGAGGCGGCAACAGCAGCCAGCTGGCCGGCTGACTGGCCTCCGGCGGGCGCTCCATTTTGCCGGGGGTGGCTGAGCCCCCCCCCAGGAAATTTCGGGGGAGGCTCGAGCCCCCGAGCCCCCCGTAGTTGATGCCTATGACTCCACTTTAACCTTACATACTTCCTCCTCCTTTCCCAAGATCTTTTGTCAGAATTTAACCACCTTAGAACACTCCCACCAAAAATGTGCATAATATCCCTTTTCCTTTTTGCAATGCCAACATTTGGGTGTCAATCCCTTGATCATATAAGATAGTTGAGCAGGTGTTCCATTTCAATATTAATTTTGTCTCCATTTCTCTAATTTTTCCATTTTTATATCACTAATACCTCTCATTAGTTTATTTCATTTTCTGATAATGTTACATCTTTCTCCCATTTTGACTGTATTATACCAATCATATTTTTTTTAATCTTTAATCAACCTGCTATATATCTTACTTACAATGCCCTTTTTAGTATCCTCTTTAATTTTATACAATTCTTCCATTGGGGTATCCTCCTCATTTAGTATTCCAGAGCACTTCATTTGTTTCAAAATATTATATAAACTAATAGGCCTTGACCAATATTGTCCTCCCACTCTTCCCATTACTTCTTGCATCGGAATTACTTCCCATTACTTCTTGCATTATACTCCCTTGAGCATTATATACATCTTTCACTTTCCATAGGTCCTTTCCCTTCAGCTCCTTCCAAAAAGTTGCCTCAAAAAATTTAAATTTCTCATTTAATGTTCAAGTGGGGTCCACTTTGAAAGAGGAGGCATCCACTTAACCTGTTTCTCCCCCCGCCATATTTTTAATGCTATCCATCTTGGGCCTATTGTATTCTCAATCTCTTTTCTTAATCTTTGTGTAAATATTCCAAATTTGCCTTCTCCATTTATACAATCTTCCCATCGGGCCCATTTATCCTTACTTTTGCCATCCATTTCCAACATTTTTATTTGAAAAGCTTCATAATATCCTTCCAGTTGTGGCATACCCCAGCCTAAGTGTTCCTTTGACGAATGTATCACTTTCCTTAGTATTCTAGTTTGTTTCTTTCCAAATACCCAATTTTTTAATTCCATATCCCACATTACTAACTGTTTCTTAGGTACCCATTCTGGAAGTACTTGAAACAAATACATCAGCTTAGGTATTATAAACATTTTAAGTGTCTTAATCTTCTCTAGTATACTCAAATACTTATTGTTCCATTGATTTAAATTTTTTTGTATCTTCTTCCATATTATTTTATAATTTATCCCCGTCAAATTCTTGACATTTTTTGTTATCATTACTCCCAAATATTTCAGTTTCTTATTCCCTAGCTTCATACCTGTTAACTTTGCTATTTCTTTTTGTTCCTTTATATCTATCTTGCTAAACATTATTTCTGACTTCTCAATATTAACTCCCTGAACATGCTTTAAAGTCTTCTAAAATTACTACTAATTCTTTCATCACTTCTAAAAGATTCCCTAAAACCATTAAAATATCATCCGCAAATAAATTCAATTTAATTTCTTCCATTCCTACCTTATACCCCTGTATTCTGATACTATTTCTGATTCTGTCTGCCAATGTTCCATTGCTATAACAAATAGATTTGTGGATAAAGGACACCCTTGCTTAACTCCTCTCTGAATCAATACTTCCCCAGTATGTCCATCGTTTATTTTAATCACTGCTCTTCCTTCTCTGTAAATTTCTTTTATTGCATTGACAAAAGGTCCTTCAAAACGAAATTTGTGTAATACTTGGAACAAGTGTTCATGATATAATGTATCAAATGCCTTATATACGTCCAATTTCAAAAGAGCAAACTTCCTATTATTATTTCCATGATATAAAGCATTGATCACATTCCTTATAGGATGACCTATACACCTTCCTTTCACAAAACCATATTGATCTTCTCCTATTAGACCTGGTAATAGCTATTCCGATCTATTTGCTAAGACCTTTGCAAAAAATTTATAATCCTGATTTGCCAAGCTTATTGGTATATAAGAATTAGGATCTTCTGGATCTCTCTGTTGTTTTGCTCTCTGGTTATGTGTGACTGGACAGCCAAAAATGCACCTCTTGAAAAAGAGTTTTGCTATCCCATGTTAACCTGGATGCCAGGTGGAAGGATGGAGCCAGAGCCATTGCACAGAGAATGAGAGAGCCTGTTCCTTCTGCCAGCTTCAGCTAGCGATTAGGACTTTCCTGTTACCGCATTTGATCCCCAGATCTCCTGCAATGCCTAAGAGAGCAGCTCTGAATGGTCACAGAACTGTCCTGCAAAACTCCTTAAGAAAGGTTGTTGCCAAAGAAAGAAGGTTCTTTTTATCATATGTGGTGGACTTGTGATAAAGCAAAGATTTATTGGTCAAAAATACATGCAGAAATGGAAAAAATCTTGAAATGTACATTTAAGAAGTTGCCTGAAATGTTATTGCTAGGACTTAAACTAGAAGAGATAAATGTAAAGAAAAGGACAATAATATGGTATATGATTACAACAGCAAGAATGGTGTATGCACAAAACTGGAAAAATGAAAAAATACCAGAGGTGTGGGAATGGTTGAAAAAACTGTTATATATGGCTGAAATGGATAAATGGACTAGAAAACTGAATAATCTCTATTCAGAGACCTTTCTAGAAGACTGGAAAGATTTGAAAGAATATGTTGAAAAATACTGGGATATGAAAAACTACATTTATACATGGTTATAATAGCATAAAGGAATAGAAATATATTATATGAATGTTTTAGTTAAAATTAGACAATGAAGCTGTTTTTATTTAGAAATACATAAGAGTATAGAAAATAAGAATTGGTGTATAAGTATTTTAAAGATATATAACCATTACCAGAAATGAAACATAGATATAAGTATTACTATTTTGAATAAAATGGAAAATGTGTTATGCTTCAGAGGTGGTGGGAAACCACCAAAACAAGATAAAAATAGAATGTACAAATAGAACAAAATGTTACATAATATGGAAAAAGGGATTTGTATAAGGTAAATGTATTATTTTTGATGTTTTTTTTTGAAAAATAAAAATTTCTTTACAAAAAAAAAAAGAAAGGTTGTTGCCTTTATATTCACAAAAAAAATGATTCTTGTTTCAGTAAGATTCTCACGAGTAAGCAAACTTCCTGAACAAGACAGGAACCACTGGGAATTCCTTTACTCAATGCTTCCATTATCTACTAGAGGTCAGTTTTAGAAGACTGCAGAAAGAAAGTGAAGACTAAAATATGCAGGTCCCGTATTGACAACTCATTGAACCAGCTATCTTGTCCTTCAGGCAGGTTTTAGAGTGGCCACAAAGTGCAAATGTGCTTTCAAGAATAGTGTGGGCATGCACTGCATGAGTACATAAGTTATTTCTCTAGGACAGACCAATCTTGTTCAAGATGGCACCAACAACATTAGAACAACCATTCTAAGATGCCTTACATAAACCCATGGAAGGCTTGTTCTTGGAAACCTTTCTTTGCTACAGCTACTGTTAAAACTAGTGGTGAAAAGCCTAAAGTTGGCCCTGAAATCCCATCAGATTCAGAAGTTTCAAACCCTGCAAAACTTTTTATGTGTGCATACTCTTTCTGAGAGCCACTCAATGGCTTAGATTATGTGGATTTTTCATTTTATGTTGTGTGTCCCACAGTGCAGATCTTCCTTCTAGAAAGTTGCCTCTCTCTTTTTTGCATTCTTGTCAGTGCTAACCTTTGCATGGAAGCTTCATGCCAGCTGCTGCCACTTTCACATATCACTGTAAGGACAAGGCTACGGGGGATTCAGACTTCATTGTAACAGAGCCCCTGATCCCCACCCACACAAAACGTGTTTAGCATGACTCAGCATCAAATCTGTTCTGTCTCAGTTACATTTGGAAAGCTGTCTCATTGAAATCAATGGGAACGGTCTCCAAATAGTGTACTTAGAATGCATAGGAGTAACAAGCAGATCAATACAACGCAACATGCGAATTAGTTTGCATTTGACCTAGATACAAAGCACTTATATTGCAGACAAGGTCTGCTCACTTTATCAGGTTTGCCTGTTCCCTCTAGTGGTCTGCAACATTTTTAGCATTACTAATGACTATATTTGGTATACCTTAAAAATAGTGTTTCCCAGACTTTTCATTAAAGGATAACATGTCTTTCCCTAGGATCCATCAGTCAGTTTTATCATCTGTGCCAGCAAGTGTCTCCTTGTTCTTTAAGACCCCCCCCCCCTTTTATGGGGTGTCTCAGTATCCTTCTGCATCATCGCAGAAAACATGACACAAGTGCATCTTACCCAATACAGTAGACATGAGTGCAAGAGCAATCCTAAACTGGTCTATTCAGAATCCTGCTCTGGTCTATTCAATGGGACTTACTCCCAGGAAAGTGTGTTTAGGATTGCACTCTCTTGCTCGCTCGCTCTTTGTGTGCATACACTTCTACAAATGACTTTAGTTTTAGTACCAATAGCACGATATCTTGCCTGCACCTAATAGAAGGAGTGGCTACTAGTAAGGCTGCCCTGCCTTCACCAGGTAAAAGTAACACCCAGCTAGCTGCACCCTTCTGCCAGGAATTTCAAAACAAAAGAGCATATAACATGAAAATAAAATATAACAAAAAGATTGACAAACAACATTCAGTAAACATAAGACATTTCTTTGAGCTTATTCCACATATCAATCACACTATCAGTGAATGGTGGGGAAATGATTTTTTGTGCTGTAAGTGCTTTGATACTCATGCAGTGAAGAGATGCATATTGTGCTCCCCAAAATAAGAATAATGCAGATTTACTGTGCAAAGAGTAGACCTCTGTGATTAGTTTACTGTGAAAAGAAGTTGCTGAAAATATGAGGAGCAATTTGCAACATTGCTCTTTCCTTGTAACCATCATATGTGCCTGTTGGATGGTGCCATGGGAAGTCACACACACTTTTCTTCACACACACACACCGAAGAAATATTTTTAATTTTTTTTTTAAATGGAGGGGTTAGTGCACTTGAATGCAAATCCAGCTATGCCCTCATGTAGCAATAGCTAAATAGAAAGTGAAATTGACTAGACCAAATTCTACCTGACTAGTCACTTTCACTTATATTAATGCTATATGATTAGCAGAAGCAGGGCAAGTTAGAAGTTGGGAGCACATGCTTTCCCCCTTCCTGCAGGGAGATCTTCTCACTCCCCCTTCTCCACCATGTTTCTACATTCATAACGCTCTGAGTGCTGGATTGGGGCCGGTGCCACAAACAAAGGCAAGTCAGGTGAAGTTGTTCCCATTGTTCCAATGAAATAATTATCCACACATTGGCTTACAGTCAAACAAAAACTCAAGCTACAATAAACCAACTAGTCTTCAAAGATAACACAACACCTTTGATCTTTCAGCTGCCTTTTATATTTCTTTTGACATTTTTCTCCCATTTGGGTTTGTTTTTAGCCAATGATAACACAGTATTTTTAAGGACTGTTATGATCTTGCTGTAAGAAGGTACATAAACTGCCCTTTGCAGGTCAGAGAAGAAACTCCCTCCATAATAATGCCCACCACCTGACCTCTGTACTTACTTTGCCTGACCATTCTCCCCCACTGACTTCCGACTGCCCCTCTGGCTCTCCGGCTATTCTCTCCTCATGACATTTCTCACCCTCACCTGCCCACTTACCAGTCAAAAAGATACAACAAATTCTTTTCACACATAAGAGGGCTCATTTCAACAACAAAGACTGCCCCTCCTCACAGTGACTGCCTCACTGAATGAGATTTCTGTTCTGCTGCTTGTCTACCTCTCCCGGCTACTAGGCTGAATTCCACTCATTCAAGAGACCCCCCTGCAGTCCTGCATACAAATGGCCTGAGGCTGCCCCCAAAACAAGCAAAGAGCTGCAAGATTCAGACTCACGTTGTCCTACAGAGGGTCCAGGGTTATTGTTTTCTCCTCCAAGCAAACACTTCACACCCAGGAGGACAACCAGGCTGAGGAAGCGCAGGTACCATTCTGCTTCCCGATGCCTCATCAGTCAGACCCCCGAGTCTCTTGGCATCCTGGAGGTTCAGTTCACACTGCCCTCTCCAGAGCAAGAGCTTTGGCTCCCTTAATTACAGCCAGCACTTATTTCACTGCGGTGAATCTTCACTCTGATGCAGGCAGCTCTCATCCCTGAGCCTGCTTTCCTCCTGCAGATTCTAACTGCCTTTCAAGCTATCACATGGTCCAGTACACTGCACCGTACACTTTGCCTGCAATGTTTTAAAGAGGTAGTGGCCAGTTTTTCCCCCTCTGTCTCTCTTTTAGTTCTCTGAATTGCAACGACATGCTGCACCGGGCAGGCAGAACCCCATCTGGGAATGACTCTCCCCTCCGTGTCCCAGAGACCTGAAATCCTCTGTCTGACTGCCAGCCAGCCCAGAACCTTGTGCAGTCCTTGATTTTTCTCTCTCTCTACATATATATATTAACGAAAGGCTGCTGGGACTCAAGCCTACAGGGAAGACAAGAAAATGCTCCACTTTAATCTGAAGAGTGTGGGAACAGATTGTAGCCACTCCATACCAGGAGAAGGCACTCTGCACATGTTCAGACACACTTTTGTTTGGTTTTGGTCCATATATTCCAAGACTCAGTCTGTGGCTGTGGGTGGGGAAGATTTCAGAGCTCAGTTAAGGCAAAAGAGTTAGACTAACTAGAACCCCTTCTTTACATTAGTATGCTGGAGAAAGTGTTGGAAAAGGCAATGTCTGGTGTACAAAGGAGAAGAGAAGAAGACCCTGCAGGGGGCAGCAAGAAGACAACTGGATGGGATAATTAGGTCAGCAGCACCTTCTCTCCTGTTAAGTGTCACTCCTTGTCCGTCACCAGATTGCTACTCTTGGGGCGATTTCCCCCTTCTTCTTGGAAGTGCCACACTCAGTCTTGCCCTCTCTCTCAGCTAGAGATGTAGTTAGGAACCTGTCTCTGTCTCTCCTCTTTCCTATCAAGTATATTAATTCCTAAATAAACTTTTATCTACTCTTTAATCAGGTTGTGCACTGTAATTACTCTGCCAACAGAAAGAGCCATGTAGATGGGGAGGGGGAGATTGAGGAAGGAAACAGGGTGAGCCAAATATTAGAACTGAACCTAGACTACACTAAAACATCACAAAGAAAGCCAAAATGAGAAGCAGATCTGTGCCCTAAATCAGGGGCGTAGACTTTGTAAATTCCCGGGGGAGGCGGGGGCTATTTCGTGGGCGCGCGCGCTTCATGCGCGCGCGCATGGGACCATGTCCCTGCCGCTTCTCCCCCGCCCCCCAGCCCCAGGGAGGTAGACCCGGTTTCGGCAGCCAGCTGGCCAGCTGAGTGCCGCGCGCGCGAAGCGCGGGACCATGTCCCTGCCGCCTCTCCCCCCCCCCCGCCCCAGGGAGGCAGGAGGGCAGGCCGGGGGTGGAGGGGAAGAAGAGGCGGCAACGGCAGCCAGCTGGCCGGCTGACTGGCCACCGGCGGGCGCTCCATTTTGCCGGGGGTGGCTGAGCCCCCCCCCCGGAAATTTCAGGGGAGGCTCGAGCCCCCGAGCCCCCCCGTAGTTGACGCCTATGCCCTAAATAGTATGAATAGTAAGAAACGAGCCAGGTCAGTCTAGCAAACCAGTCTAGGATTAGGTAGACAACCTGTTTTGAGTGGGGTGGCACTCCTCCATAAGAATCAGGTTGACAGCCTGGGGGTGCTCAAGGATTCAGATCAGCTTCTAGACAACAAGGCTGCAAAGGTGGCCAGGAGTAATTTTTATTACTCTGTGCTGGGCAGCCTTTGAACAATGCCGAGAGGCCACAACTGGTGCAGAACCTGTTTTGCAGCTAGAGTTCTAAGGAGGACCAGTCCAATAGTTCCACTATTATAAGCAGCTACACTTCTCTCCGATTTATTTCCAGTTCAAATTGCAGAGCCTCTAAATTACCTAGGACTTGCTGGGGGCATGAACATCCCCCGGTCTTCTGCTGTGCTCTGCTCTATGTGGTCACTGTAATGGGGGTGTGATTGGGAGGCTCGTGGCTGGCCCTTTCAAATATTACCCCCAGATTATAGAAATCACTGACCAAGAGATCAGCTTTGTCCCTTCCCTTCTAGCTTTATAACATTTTCATTACATTATTTCTATTTTGGAAAGTATTGAATGGGGTATCATGTAAGTCTTTCTTTTTGCCGCTGTTTTTTGTTGTCTTTGGCTACTTCCACAGAGCAAAGATTCTCCACATTTAATAGTTTATTATTTTTAATCCCGCTTTTCTCCCTGATCAGGGATCTAGAATGGCTTTTCATATCATCCTCTCCTCCTCCCCTCACTCACAACGGCAACCTTGTGAGAGTAGGTTAGGCTGAGAGATTGTGATGGTCCCAAGATCACCCAGGGCCAGCAGGCTTTCATGACAGAGCAAGGGTTCAAACCCAGACATCTCAGGTCCTAGGCCAACACTCTAACCACTATACCATGCCAGCATTCACAGCTGCTGTTAATTCAGAAATGTGCAGATTGGCAACAGAGCTTCCACAAATAGCTTTTTGAGCACTGTCCTGTCTTTTTTCTGACTTTCTTCTTCCACATATGCTCTGCTATGGTTCTTGGAAGAAGGATGGTCATCATGACTGCCATGGTGACTGACCAACACTATTTTGTTGTTCTTTTCTCCACTAAACCCAGGAAGATTGACTTTGGAAATTCTCACTACTTGGAGAATTGGGGAATGCATGACCAGAGAGTGAGAAAAGGTAGGGTATAAATACTCCAAGTAAATAAATGAGATCGTGCTCAAAACAGTTTTTAAATGTGAGATAAATGGAGTTTTCTTTTTTATTTGCTGCAAGGCATGAAGACTTTTTGTCTCTCAAGGGAAATTTCTCCAGAAACATGAGATTGCAGGAACATGAGATTCCCTTCACTCAAGTGATAGGTTTTTTGTTGTTGTATTTTTGGCTTGGAAAATGTTACACATGCACATCACTTTGGCTATCACACCAAGGGGTTTTAATTGTTTTTTTTTTTTTAGTGCTGATCAGATTCCCATAGTTTCAGCCTATGTAGGATTAGATTCATTACCATTTATGCAGATTGAATACAATGATCTTCAGACAAAATCTGCAGATTTCAAGGAACACAACTCTAGGCATATAGAGGAAATTATCCCCCCCAACTTTTCAAAAAAAATTTAATCCCATCCCCTTGTCCATAGATATCACAGACATTGGGTGAAGGGGAAATTTTAACAATACAAATATTTATTATGGTGTACACGTTAGTAAAAGATAAAATAGTATACTTACCTGGCAGGGGAAACACCTTGATCACGAAGGAGGTTTTTCCAGGGTGAGGCTCATCCTTGCACTCCGGGTGTGCTGACCCCTGCGATTTCCCCAAATGCGGGAAACTCGACTGCATAATTTGTGGTAGTGGGGGACTGCGTGCACACTTTCCCCTGAAAAAAAAAAGATAAAATAGTTTAAAAGAAATGATCCAAATATCAGACTCTTAAATCTTTTGACACAAAGAGCGGATAGCTTTACATATATAATTGATGGGTATATCTTATGACCAGTAGACCATATGTGTTTTGGCCTCTTAGGGCCTTCCTCAGTGGTCAGTATTACTATTGAAAAACAACACACATCCAGAAATAAATATATGAAAAAAGATTTTCATTAAAGGCAGGTGCTGCTTTCTCATGAACTGCGCAGTTGCTAAAAGTTTACACAGTAAGCCATGGATTATCTCTCATGGTGACTTATTTATTTATTTTATTATATTTATGCCCCACCCTTCCCGTAAGCAGGGCACATGCTCTCCAAATGGCTCTGGTAACAAATATCCAGTATGTCTAGATGTGTGTCTCTTCCATCAAAGGTAATAATATTGACTACTGAGGAAGGACCCAAGGGGCCGAAATGCATATGGTCTACTGGTCATAAGATATACCCATCAATTGTATATGTAAAACTATTAGCTCTCTGTGTAAAAAGATTTAAGAGTCTGATATTTGCATCATTTCTTTTAACCTATTTTAACTTTTACTAACATGTACACCATGATAAATATTTGTATTTTTATAATAATTTATTTTGTTAGCTTGACCCTCATATATCACAGCCATATCTTGTGCTGAGTCCCCCCCCCCCCCTTTTTCTCGGAATTTTAACAATGCCATCCCAAGTGGAGTTATATCCTTCTAAGCTTGTTCAATGCACATAGAAGGGCATAGCTGTTTAGGACTGCACTGTAAGTGCCTTGAGAGCATAAATCCACAATCCCACAATTTGAGGATCACAGCAAATATGTTGTTGTAGCTCCCCTTAGCTTCCCCAGTGTTGTCTGAGCGCAGGCACCAGTTAAATCTCCCCTCCACCCCCAGTCCCTGGATGAGCATTTTCAAGATTAGGCGATTTTTGGAAAAACGCATACATAGGGGTTCGTTCAGACTATCTTGATCAGTGCTTGAAAAGCATTGCATTTGAAGAAATGTCCAGGCTCTGTGTGTGGTATCTAAGCTCCGAAGGCTCATAACCATGCTTGACAGCCACTACCTGATACTACGTACTGTACACAGGGGTCATTTTGAGCAGGAATGCACAGGAACACCGTTCCAGGAGTAACAAGTCCAGGAGTGGGCACATATGGTGATGTGCTGTGGAAAAAAGCAAAAGCATACTAACTTGATCTGTATTTTCATGCTTGTTGTAGGGTAGCTTCCCTGCAAGAGCAAAGGAAACCGAAAGTGTCTTTAGTCAAAGTGTAAAGTTAGCTCGCCAGCTCTGTGTTGGGAAATACCCGGAGATTTTCGGGGTGGAGCCTGAGCAGTGGGTGTTGCCTTCTGACACACTTCCAGTGATGTCTGGGGGGGGGTTTTTTGGCATATGCAAATAAGTTATGCTAATGAGCTATGCTAATGAGCTCCTGCACCTCTTTTTCTATGAAATGACCCCTGACTGTACATCAAGTGATACATATTCCTACATAGCTAGGCATGATTATGCCTGTATTGTAGGAGTGCAAAAGTGAAGATGCTTCACATTTCCCATTTTATCAGACTTCACGAAAGCTACTTATCAGGAGCCATCCTGCAGCTAGACATGCTGGCAATTATGTGCTGTGGACCCTTGCAGAGTATATCATGTGATGAAAGGGCTGAATGGCTGCTTCACAGTATGCCTCGTTTATCACTCAACCCACATTTTCTGCATCACTATTCAGCCTATTTTCAGTAGCTTTTTGGTGGCACAGTTAATGCGTGTTGAGTTGCAAGCTGGAAAACTGCTGATACAGCCCCAGGACAGCTTCAGGATGTGCCAAAGTCCTGATCCAATCAGTTCCCTTTATGTAACGGATGATGGGGGAGATGGCCCTCAATATTCAAGAGTGAATGAGGCATTATTGCTGAGGTGTGCTCATATCTGAAGGCAAATCTTTTTTTAAAAGGAACAACTCATTTGACAAATAAGATCCTGATGCTCTTGGTAGAAAGAAGTGTCCAAAGATGATTTACGAAGATATGACAAAGCTTGATGTGGTTTTAACTGGATAAGGCGGAAAGCAAAGGAAATCGATGGAAGATGAGGCTTGAACTGTCATTGGCTGCCTACACACAGAACAACATTCTTCATGCAAATTAGTCCTTACGGCTATATAAAAATTCATAAGTGCCAGAATGGGAATCGGAGATGAAATGTCAGTCATCATGAGCGGGTGACAACAACAGACAACCAAAAAGAAACTTGTGCCAAATTCCACTTTATACAGTGCACTAGGTTCAGGGGCATCCAGATAGGAAGAGTTGTTGCACAGTCTGTGACTGACATTCCAATGAGAAGGCTGTGCAGTCCCCATCCCATCCCACTGTCTGTTACTGTGTGCTAGCTGTGCGGTTGTAAGCAGAGTTACACCCTTCTAAACCCACTGACTTCAGTGAGAAGAGCATAACTCTCCTCAGGATGACACTGCGATTCCCGGAAGGATGGCTCTTAGGAGAAGCAGTTAAAGCTCACCTTCCTCCTTGGCTTCTTGTCACCCTACCACCAGGGTCACTGTCTTAGCGGATGATTGGGATGTAGCAGCTGTAAGAACTGTAAAGTATTTTCATAAGCAAACCAGAGTATTGTGGTATAGAACTAAGTGCCATTAGGGAACTGGATGCCAGCTTGAAAGGTCACAGGCAGGAGAGCAAATATTAATGAGCTGATGTTGAAGCATGAAGGAGTCTTGCAGGGACCAGTCCTAGACATATTAAAATCCAAGGGTTTCATAAAGGAACGGTGAGTACAATTAATCTATTCCAGCATAAATTTTCATGAGCCAAAACTCACTTCATCAGATGCATGAAGTGTACAGTCTTCAAGCAGATGCATTTATACTAAAAGCTGCAACCAACAAAAGGTGTGGGGGGGGGGGGAGGATAGGATGCTGCAAAGAGAGCCCAGTTTGAAAAAAGAAAAGGGAGCCACTTGAGACATAAACCTGGCACAGAAATAGGGCTCATTCACCTGTTACTAAATCCACATGTCTCTCGCAGGTGTTCTGGAAGTTCCCCTCTGGGAACATAATTCCCAGGCTTGTAGGGCCTTCTCTCCCACCACGACCACCATTTTCCTTGTTAGTTTGACCTTGCTGTGCACATGCAAAGGGGAGGCTGCCTTAAGATAATGGCTTGTGGCCTTAAGAAAGGGAAAAAATACTCTCGGTTGGTACACAAAGGTGAAATAGACAGTCAAACTAGCTATCTGTCGCCATGTGCTCCCTTCATTGCGACCGCATGGCCAGAGCACATGGCCAGAGCACATGGCCAAGAAACTACCTGAGCTTCAGCCAGGTAGAACAAAGGCCAGGTGGATTCAAACCGGCCACCAATCCTGTACCTAGGTTTCTCCCAGGGAACCTATGAAATGTAAATAGACTTCTAATAGCCTATCAGGCCAGTTGGGTGAGGTCAGGGGATTGTCCCTGACCAGCATAAAAGGAGGGCTTCGAGCCCTGGGTTGTATGCTTCATCCGGACCAGCAATAAAGATCATGCTGTTTTACTGTTCCACGGACTCCCGACTCCAATACTTATCACTATCTAACGAGAAACGACAGAGAGTGTATACTGTCATTTTGAAAGCTGGAGAGAACAAGGGTGTGAGGAGGAGCGGCTAGAAGGAAAGAAGCCCACAAGATTAGCAATCCAGGTACCAAAGAGAGACCAGCAGCACACACTAAACAAAAACAGACAGAATGGCTGGCCTGTCCACCTTGCGGGTTCCTGCTGACCCCCATACTGGTGTGATTGCTGCAAAAAGATGTTGCCTCTTCCTTCACTTCCAACATACCCAACCAGAAATGGCCTGTTGCCCAAATAGCAACTCCCCTGGATTCTTTCAAGTCAGGAAAAAAATGGTGTGTGGGGAAAGCTTAAACCCCTCTCCCTATACAACAGACTGGGTACCTGCACACCGGGGAATTAATGAAGCTCTCAACATGGAACTCCAGGGGCATATCTGATCCAAAGTCCTTGTGTCAATGCTCCCTCTAAGCTGTGGAGTCTTGTGAGCAAAAATTCTACTTTGTGAGCTACTGGCATTAAAGTTGTGAGCGAGTGATTTGGCTGCTGCATAAATTAGTTTGTTCTGGAGCCATCCTTCCTGAGTGAAGACAAAAATGTGTGATCCAGAGGCTAAAAAACAGTGAGCTAGCTCACACTAACTCAGCTTAGAGGGAATACTGGTGGCCATGTGGACTCTGCAATATTTAGCCCTTAGAAAACTGTAAACCAAACTTTATGGAAGGTTTTTAAGATAAAGGTAAAGGTTTCCCTTGTTTGAAAGCCAGTCGAATTCGACTGTAGGGGGCAATGCTCATCTTTGTTTTCAAGCTGAAGAGCCAACGCTGTTTGAAGACATTTCCATGGTCATGTGGCCGGCATGACTAGATGGCAAGGCACATGGAACACTGTTACCTTCCCACTGAAGCAGTACCAGAGGGTTAAATAATGTCCATATATGTCAACATAGAGTAATCCACTTTTGAAGATATCTGCTACTCTGAGTAAGGCTGTCACCTGGCCAGAAAAGAGCAGGCCTAGCCTTAGAGTTCAAGAATCACTTCTCTAGGCTAAGGACAGATTGGCCATTATGGCCCAGTGCGCCAGTCACCTTTGCCCTCCCAACCGGGACTGACCAGCCCACTGGCCAGACTGACAGTGCATGGCCTAGGGAAAACAGCATGCAAGATGGTGAAAGAGTCTGTCCTCTACACTGCAGGCAGGGCCAGTCAAGTCTTCTCAGGTGGTACCAGGCCCTTAGCTCTAGGGCTGGCCAGGCTTGGGGAGCTAGAGACACTAGCCTTAACACCTGGTAGACCATAAGATAGGCTTGCCAATCCCCAGGAGAGGGCAGGGGATTTCCCGATTTTAGGGGCTCCTGCCTGCCACCACACAGTGGGGGAAGCCCTGCCCCTAACAGGGACCACACAGTCACTCATCTCCCTCCCCTCCTGTGTAATTTAAGGGATGCACCACAATGGCCAAGTCCTTCTTTCCCAGGCAGGGTGCCTTTAAATCCTCAGGACGGGAGGGAGAGGGGCTGCTGCCAGCCGCATACCTGAACTCCAGGTGGTGAATTCGCCACTTGGAGTTCAGGCACAAGTGGGCAGCCAGCCCCGCTCCCTAGAAACCAATTAAGGGGATGCTTCCCTTTAAATGGTTTCTTGCAAGTGGGCACCACTGTTGCCTTCCAAGGGGCTGTGTCCCCAAAGTGATGACATCACTTATGCATGATATCATCATATTGGGGAGTCCCCACCCCCTCCTGACACACACCCCAAAGTCAGCTGCCAGGGAGAGGTAAGGACCTGTTGCAACCCTATCATAAGAACACAAGCACCCTGCTGGATCAGACCAATGGCCCATCTCATCAAACATTCTGTCTCATACCGTGGCCAACCAGTTCCCCTGGACAGCCAACAAGAGGGCATAGAGGTCAAGGCCTTTCCCTGATGTTGCCTCCTGGCTCTGGGATTCAGAGATTTATGGCCTCTGAATGTGGAGGTTCCCCTCAGCCACCATGGCTAGTAGCCCTTGATAGACCTCTCCTCCATGAATTTATCCAACCCCCCTTTAAAGCTGTTTGTTCCTGAAGCCATCACTCCATCTTCTGGCAGCAATTCCATATTTTATCATTCTCTGCATAAAGAAGTACTTCCTTTAGTCTGTCCTGAACCTACTGCCCATCAGCTTCATTGGATGCTCAAGTGCTAGTATTTGGGGACAGGGAGAAAAATTTCTCTTTGTCAACTCTCTCTGTCCCATGCATAATTTTATAAACCTCTATCATGTCCCCCCCCCCCCTTAGTCATCTCTTTTCTAAACTGAAAAGACCCACACTCTTCAGCCTGATCCTCTTGGTCACCCTCCTCTGTACCTTTCCCAGAACTGCAGTGTCTTTTTTGAGATACGGTGACCAGAACTGTACACAGTATTCCAAATGAGGCCTCACCATAGATCTATACAGGAGCATTACAATATAGGCCATTTTATTCTCAATCCCGGTCATAATAATCCCTAACATAGAGTTTGCCTTTCTCACCCCCACATCACACTGGGTTGACACTTCCATTGAGCTATCCACCAAGACCCCGAGATCATGCCCTGCACTTTCCACAGTAAACACAGAGGCAAAAAAACCACTGAGCTTCTCTGCCATGCCCCCTTAGCAATCGCTTTGTATCTTTCTCATCCAAAGGACCAGTTGACCCACCAAGTTTCCCCTCCCAGCCCAAGGCTTAGGCCCAATTTACACCTCCCCTCTGCTGTCTTTTCCTGTGCTCATTTCATGCTGGTTTCAAATTTCATTCCCTGAGCTCAAATTTACATCTGACTTTCCTGCTAGAATCATTCTAGATTTTTAAAAAACCCTGTCTATACCTGTTTCTAGTTTCAAACCATACTTGTTCTAGTTTATAAATTAATGTTTACATTCATTAATTGCCCTCCTGTGGTCAAGCTAGCATTATACTGCTTTAAACAAATGCTGTTGCTTAGTACTCTTCAGACCCCCTGGAGTGAAATTTGAAACCAGCGTGAAATGAGCTTGGGAAAACCAGCAGTCAAACTACTTCAGAGGGAAAGTGTAAATTGGGCCTTAAGTCTGAAGAGTTTGAAACTAGAAACAGGTATAGATGGGTTTTTTTGAATGATTCCAGCGGGAAAGTCAGATGTAGATTTGACCTTAAATAGGCTGAAAGGACAGCAGCTCCACTTGCTCTGGAAGTGGCACCTGGGACTCATCTTGTCCAGGATTAACTGGGGCAAGAATCCAGCAAAGGATAACATCTACTGGAGCCATGCTGTGGCCCAAGAGGTATAGCCTGGGCTGCCAGTAAGATTGACAACCTCCAGGTGGTGGCTGGAGATCTCCCAGAATTACACCTGGCCTCCAGCTGATGAATATTAGTTCCCCTGGAGAAAATGGTTGCTTTGGAAGTTGATCTCTATAGCATTACACCCTGCTGAAAGCCTTCCGTCCCCCAAACCCCACCCTCCCCAGGCTCCACTCCCCAAAATCTAGCTGCAAACCTGGCACTGTGTCTCTGCTCAGCTATCTCAGCATGAGCCTGCCGCCTCCACTAATTCAACGGCTCCAGCTGGGTGGAGGCACATTCTGGTGGGCTTCTGAATGAGGTTCTGGGCTGGTGTTTAATTGCCCCAGGACTTGGGAAGACAGAGGGAACTTCTGCTGGAGGAGCTCCAACTGCAGGCTTCTCAGGGGCAAGTTCTGGAGCAGATAAATGAGAGGCATCTACCTTGCAGTGGTCTCCTGGAATTCCCTGCTCTCCCTCAGGCCATGTTTCTGGCTCTTCGGGCTTCTCCTCAAAGGCTTTCAAGTTGGAGTCCAGAGCCAGCTCAGTAGGGGTCATAACAGAGGCACCTGGCCAGGCCTCATGCAGGGCTGGCTTGGCAGCCAGGCTGGCTCTTTCTCACTTCGTCTCACAGGGGGGCAAGTCTGGGGCATGTTGGGTGTGCCTGGCATCTAGTGGGAGACTGGGGGGGGGGCAAGGACGTGGGGGGAGCTGTAAGCAACAGCATGATGTCACTTCCAGGAAACTTAGAAGTGATGGAACACCTCTCTAAGAATTGCCAGAAACGCTACTGTTTTACCATAGAGTTTCTAGTGATTCCTAGAGAGGTGTGATATCACAAGTTTTTCTTGAAGTGATATAATGCTGTTGCTGATTATGGCAATTTTAAAAATTACTTTATTCTTCCCGCCCACTACTGGAGTGCCCATGAGCAAGGTCTGCTGGAGTAGGTGATATCTCGCCTCCAGGAGGCACATGACAACCTTCCCTCGCACAACCATACATACATACATACATACATATTCAATTCCATATCTTCCAGTTTTCTATGTCATAATATGTCTGTTTTATTTCTTAAATAGATTATTTCAGGATTATGGGTTTGGAGCCCAGACTAGGCCTGTTGTGATCTCTGAGCTTCATACTCATTTCTCCTCCTTTCCCCCAATACTTTAACCATCCCTGGCCTCCTTGTGTACCCATGAGAAGTGCGAACTGCAGAAATTGGGAAGTGTTGTGTTTGTGTTCTTGAATTATGTTGCATTACCAGCTATGGTTTACCTATGAAAGGGCTCTGGTATCCTAATGCTCCATTTCTCATTAGCTGATTAATAAAGACTCCCATTGGTCCTGAAGCCAATCTAGGTACCCAATCGCTGAGCCCTGCTTGGGTCCAATAACATCGCTTGTATATAGTTACATCATTGAAAGTTATTTGTTGGAACCGTATAAATTATTGTGCCGCTCTCATAGAGCTGAACGATGTTATGAATAAAAGCCTGTTGTTGGATTCATCACCTCCGCCTCAATACTTCATAGGAGGTGAAGCATTTCAGAGCTCAGATGTAAGCATTATTATCTTCTAAAGACCACCAACCAACTTCAGGGATTGGTAAAAATGTTGGCACCCCAAATCATACTTTAATTTTAATGACATTATTTTTAAAGAGTAAGAGTTCAGTAGCACCTTAAAGACCAACAGAATTTGTGATAGAGTATGAGCTTTTGTGAGTCATTGATCACTTCTCCAGATACCTGAAGAAGTGATCAATGACTCACAAAAGCTCATACCCTTCCACAAATTTTGTTGGTTCTTCAGATACCAGAAGAAGTGAGCAGTGACTCACGAAAGCTCATACCCTACCACAACTTTTGTTAGTCTTTAAGGTGCTACTGGACTCTTACTCTTTTCTACTGCTACACAGACAGGCTACCCATCTTGATGATCTTTAAAAGTTCAGAGCAGTCTATCAACATCCACTATGACTTCCTTTTGATAAGGAGGTTGCTGTGTTCCTTTATGCAGTATCCAAAATAAAACCCCTGCTCCTTGTGGATGGAAAAATATAATACGAACTTTAATGAGGGAATTGGGCAAGTGGAAACAAGAGCTCCTTGCCTTCCTGGTTGACAAGTTCATTTCCAGCTGACTGAAAACAAGCAAGACTGGAGAATATACAGGCAATTTTTATGCAGAATACAGACCGACCAGTAATTCACAGCTGAAAATAGGAACACGCTTCTTGAGAAAGTCAGGAAGGCGTCAACTCACATGTCTTTCAGACACAACTGAGCTATTTAGGAGGGCATTTGAGGGTTGCTAGCACCAAGTGAGTACTGTCCCCTTTCTTGTGCCAGGATGTCCTGTCTTATTGCTTGACTACAACACTGTTATAACTAATGTGTTGCATGTCTGCCCCTTTGGGTCACTTCTGAAAGTGGGCTACAAATGTTTTAAATAAATAAATCTTGTTAACCTGAAATTCCCTAATTTTCACATTAAGAAACTTGCCTCCATCCTAAACATCATACGTTTCCTAATTTTCATATGGAATTCCCAGAGGCTGAGTCAGTCCCTTGGCTAGGATTGCCGACCTCCGTGTAGGGCCTGGAGAGCTCCCATGATTACAATTGATCTCCAGGCAACAGTTCCCCTAGAGAAAATGGCTGCTGTGGAGGGTGGGCTCCATGGTATTGTACCCTGCTGAAGTCCCTCCCCTCCCCAAACCCCACCCTCCTCAGACTCCACTCCCAAAATCTCCAGGTATTTCCCCACCCAGAGCTGGCAACCCTACAGCTGGTCATCCCATTATTGTCTACAGGCCCAAAGCCAGACATTTGATGGTGAGAAGAAACAAAGGTACGGGGGGGAGGCACAGAAGGGAGAATATCAAGAGTCAGTTTGAAACCAAAAGAATCCCTACATGTAAATCTGATATGTTGAAAGTTGCTTAATTTAAGTTGCATTGGATTTTAAGTGCCAGATGCTCAAGCTAGGGGTACCAGCTCCAGGCTGGGAAATTCCTGGACCTTTGAGGGTGGAGCATATAGCGAGGGTTGGGTTTAGAGAGGTGATTAACCTCAGTGGGGTATAATACTATAGAGCCCACTGCAAGGTAGATATTTCCTTCAGGGGGAACTGATCCTTGTAGTCTGGATTCAGTTGTAATTCTGGGAGATCTCCAGGCCCCACCTGCAGGCTGGCAACCCTATCTCAAGTGCTTATCTAGACCCCATATTCTAGAGTGACCACTGATGGATGCTCTATTCACAACAGAGGTTACTTTTGTTCAGTGTACCATTACCTGGCTAAATGGTTTTTATAGTTCATAAATGTAAAACCACACCCTCATTATGTGCAGTGCGAATGTTTCCAGTAGTGACACAGTAGGTAACTGAGAGGCTGTGAAACAGATGAAGGAGAGGGCAATAACAGAGAAGTGGAAATGTACTATCCTGAATGCTTTCATGAATGGAGTAGTACCTGAAAAGAGCTCATGATCTTCAAGGCAGCAGAGGCGGTGGTGAGAAGGTAGAGCCAGACATCTGTGTGGTGTAGAGAGGGGCTCTGCACTCAGACCCCACAAACAAACTGGGGCAGGATGGAAAGTGAAAACGGCCCTGAAGAAGCCAACTGGAGAGGTGCCTGTGGTGTTACAAGCTCAGCAGCAGCCAGAGTGGGCTGGGGATGGGCACAAACCGAACCACAGAGCAAAATTTGTCACAAATTTTGCCCTGTTCATGGTTTGCAAAGTCAAGTTTGTGGCAGGGTGCCCAGTATGAACTTTTTCCATGGACTCTGATGTTGTTCGTGGAGGTTCGTGTGGATTCGTGAGCAGATACATTCCCAAATAGACTGCCTCCCCTCAGTCAAAATATTTGCAAAACTTCAAAGCCACAACTCGGAGGGCATGTAAAGGAGCATCTAGGGGAGACCCTGATGTCTCTAGTTTGCACAGGATCCATTCTATACACTCCTGAACCTTGGTCATTTCGACAGGCACAGGTTCAGACATGTACAGAACAGATCCTGTGCAAGTCAGAGATGCCAAACTTGCTCCTCTACCTGACATCCAAGTTTGGTTCTCTCGTTTGTGCAGGATCCATTCAATACACTCCTAAACCTCCTGAGCCTGCACCTGTCCAAATGACTGCAGGCAAGTCATTTTGACAGATGCAGGTTCAGGAGTGTATAAAGGAATCCTGTGCAAACTAGAGACACCAAATTCATAGGAGATCTCCAGCTGACCCTCCTGTATCCACCCTCCAAGTTTTGTGAGGATTGGATTTATGAGGTCTGAGTTATTATGATGACCACCCCCCAAAGACAATGCCCCCAGGAAAGTGCTTTCTGGAGAAATTACAGGTGGTCATTTCCTGGGGGTACCTTCTTTGAGGGGCTGTAGCTTGGACCCCATAACTCCACTCCTCATCAAACATGGTTGGCAAGTAGAGGAGGGTCAGCTAGAGATCCTCTGTGAGTTTAGTGTCTCTAGCATGCGGGGGGGGGGGACATTCTACCACCTCATGAACCAAAGTGGTTCATAAGGTGGCTAAAAAATTGTGATGGTCCATGGTTCACTAACGGGGACGTCACAAACCACTAATCAAACTGCATTTTCCCAGTTCTTGCCCATCCTACAGTGGACTTTGGCTCACCCATCACCTCCTCCCTCAAACTGATGCATCTGCCAGAAGCAACAGGTGGGTTGACACCAATAGTCATTGTCTCTGGAGGGTCCAAGTCAAGTGGCTCCTGAGAAGCACTGACAGAGTTGCTGGAGCTTGGTCTGGCTCGCTTCATGCCTCCAGCAACCCTATAAGTGGAATGGCCAACCCACCCACACAAACCAAGGTTTGTCCATGCGGGGTGAGAACCTGGCATCTTCTTGTGCTCGAATGCTCCCTCTGCTTCTGTCTTCCCCAGGTGTGCAGAATGCAATCAAAGGCCTCCTGGCTTCATAATAAGCCTTCGATCAGTCTGCAGTTTGCAATGACATCCCTGTGGAGGTGCCTGGACAAACTTAAATTGTTTTCTTCCTCACAAATTGGGATTTTCAGTCAGATCTGTGGTTTTGCTCTGACCTCTTTTCACTACCAAAACCTTTTGTCAACTTACTCCATGCCTCATTCACTTATCCTGCCATAGCCTCATCTGCATTGGCTTCAGAAACAGGAAGTGTTACTAAAGTGAGGATAGTAATGGGTGGGGGGGAACCCTTCTTTGTATTAGATGAATGGATGCCTCATCATATACATGCTTACTCAGAAGAAAGGTACGTGATAGTGTAGACTATGGTCTCATCTCCCTGTCTCTCCAGGATAAGTAATCCTGGCCACAATCTTAAACACACTTATTTTGGAACAAATGACACTGAACTCAATGGACTTCTCTTCCATAGTGGCAACAATATTTTATACTAACAAATAAGGACTGTCCCTGTTAGAAGGGGACATTTGTAACATATGTAGATTCAGTACTTTTTTGTTTTTTAAAAAAGGTGCTGGTACTCATAAAAGGTTGGATCCATTTCCACCAATTCCTCCCTTAGGATTTAAGAAGAGAAGACATTGGATTTAGGAGAGCACACCAAAAAGATGCCAGTACACAGTGCTAGTGATTACCATCACAACCCTCCCCTCATGTAGATTATTGCTTAAAGAAGTCACATTATAGACAGTGCAATCCTCAATAGCCTGCTCAGGATTGCACTGCAATTACCAGTACTGTATTTTTTTAAGGTCAGGTTTTCAATAAGCATCCCAGAAAAACAATACTCACATAGCTGATGCCTCTTTCAGGAATTAGGTCAGGAGTGGGCAGAACTATAATAGCAGGTGCCAGAAACAGACCTCCAAACTGAATGAGTCCAAGTCCCTTACAAAAGATAAATGAAAAAAATGCACAGAATCTCTGATCAACCTTTAAAAAGCTTTTTATTCAGTCCTGCAAAGGTGACCATTGATTTTCCAGGAAATAATTAAATAAACCAGTCAGCCTAACTATGACAGGTACAAATCCCATCAAAACCTCTACAAGTTCCAGGCTTGCCAACCTCCGGTTGGGGGCTGGAATTCTGCTGGAATTACAACTGATCTCCGGATTCCAGAGATCGCTTCCCCTGGAGAAAATGAATGCCTCAGACTTTGGGCTCCCTGGTATCATACCCCTGCTAAACTCCCTCCCCTCTCCAAACTCCACCCTCCCCAGGTTCTGTCTCCAAATCTCCAGGGATTTCCCCAGTTTGAGCTGACAGCCCTATTCGTGGCTTGCACCCAGGTAGGTTTTAGCACAGTGTGGAAGAAGGACAAGTAGAGGCTGGTGAAAGTCATTGACATGAACCAGCTAACTGGAGTCTAAAATTCAGTCCAGAGGATGGAATGCATAAATGGCTGTCTTTAACTTTTCCAGTCAAAACTCCTCAAGGTCTTTTATCATTCCTCCCTGCAGCCCTGAAGGAGAGGCCATTATTATCCCCATTTTACAGATAGTGAACCCAAGGATGAGATAATGCTCTTCCCCGACTGAACATAAACCTAGATATGTGAGACTGCATTTGCTCACATTTACTATTATTAATAGCTACTCACAGATAAGAATGCTATCGCCATACATGGCCCTAGACAAGGTAACATTAAAAAAACAACTCAGTGCTCTAAGGAACTCACAGTCTGTGTTTTGAACTGTGAGGCGCCTCTGTGGCTCCATGGCAGAGCATCCACTTTGCATGCAAATGGTCCTGGGTTCCAGCCCTGGCATCTGCTGGGAAACAGATATAGTGTGGATGACGTGGGGGACTTCCACCAGGGTCACTCTGAGTCAGAGCAGACAACACTGGCCTTGTTCTAGCAGACTCAGCACGACAGCTTCATGAGAGAGACAAGAAGAAAGGGGAGCTGTCCTGCCTCTCTCTCTCTCTCTCTCTCACACACACACACACACTCACACACCACCTCCCCAGTCTCAAACTAGGTTTAAAAGATACTTCGGCAAGGGTTTGCTCTGCAAAGTGCCAGATAACACTGGTGACAATAAAACCGTACGATGATTCCTTGACTGGAAAAGTGCAGGTCCCCCCTCCTCCCTTGCTTACTTGGGCAGGCATCTGTAATTTGGAGCAGTGTGTGAATAAAATGACCACCGCACTTTCGGTGGGAAATTCATCATTATGTGAGGGTTGACTGTTTCGTATAATAGAATTCTGCTGGGGCCTGGGCATCCCATTCATCATACAAACACCTTTCATTGCCCTGAGAAATTTTGGGTGAAAACCAGCAGGTGAATACAACGACCAGATGAAGCAAACGCAGATAACAGCGAGAGATTATTTTGAACGGTGGGAGACACGGTGCACAGTAGTTGCTTGACTGTGGGTAGGTTTTTGTTATTATTCAGACAGGGTGGAGTGTGTTGCAGGGCAGCCAAAAGGCCTGTCCATAGTGCGGAATGTTGCAAGTCAGCTGCTCCAGCTCTCCCTTGAAAATGTCGGCGCTAACAAATTGGGAGGGAGGGCGGCAGTCGCTTCCTAACTGATCATGCTTGTGTTCATGTGAAAAGGTGTCACAGTGTTCTCAACATATTCCATTGGTTTCCTCCCCACAACAGACACACTCCCCACCCCCAGTAGCCCTGAAACTCCCAATGAACATTTGAATGAGGCTCAGTCTTCTTCCGTGATTTTGTCCTACCACCAATCATTGCACTGGTTGCTATTTTTAAAGGCCAAGTTACATGATCAGTAGAATCAGCTCACATCATGCTGCCTTTGCTGAACTTCAGCATGCAGGGAAGGGAGGGGGTGGTTGGTTATGCATTTGTCTGCTCCTCTGAATTAAATAGGGTTCCCCCTGGTCACTGGCAGGGGATAGGGTTGCCAGATTCAGATTGGGAAACTCCTGGAGATTTGGGGCTGGAGCCTGGGGAGGACATGGATCTCAGTGGGGTATAAAAGCCATAAGAGTCCACCCTCCGAGGTATCTGTTTTCTCCAAGGGAACTGATCTCTGTAGTCTGGAGATAAGATGTAATTCCAGGTGATCTCCAGGTTCTACCTGGAGGCTGGCATCCCTAGGCTTCTGTGCACCCTTTGCTGCTGTTCATACCTCGGACGGAAAGCAGCAGTAGCAGCAGCACACTCCTCAGAGTTTTCCCCTGATCAGCAGCAGGGAAAGGATCAACAAGCACTTTCTGTGGTCTTCAGCATTAGTAGCCCTGTAGGAAAAGGACAGATGACAAGTCTCTGTGGGCCGGATTAGGTCCCGCCTCCATGCTGTGTGCTGTGCCTCAAGGTTATTGACCTCTTGTCTACTCTACTGAAAGCTGAACGTTTCTCTCTCTGGCACAACGTGCCTTCAAGGTTTGCTCCTGCAAGGGGAGGTGTTTCTTCTGCTGCATGAGATACTCAAAGTGGCTAACCTGCAGCTTTTCACAGGTTGCTTTCTGTGGGAGGCAGCCTATATGAGTTAAGCACTTTTTGTCCCTGAAGGGCATGAGAATGGAAGTAACACTGGCTTAAACTCTTGCAACCCTAAGCCGGTCTACTCAGAATTCTACTCAGGTATATTGAATGGGACTTACTCCTAGGGAAGTGTTCTTAAGATTGCACTGTTACCAACTGGCAGTAAATTATGTCAAAAGGAGTACATCTTTACTCAGTGAGCAATTCACTGCTGATGGCAAAGGAATTCATTGTCAAGGAACAAAGTGGTTAAACCAAAAGAGGGTTAAAACAAATTAAAAAAAAGTGGAAGAGCATAAATATCCTTTAATTAATGAACAACCTCTCTATAACCTGCAGAACATAACTATTGGCTAACTATCGGCCGATCCCCAACCTGCCCTATTTGGGCAAATTAACTGAGAGGGCAGTGGCAATTCAGTTGCAGGGCTTTATGGATGACACTTCCATGTCAGATCCCTTCCAGTCCGGCTTTCACATGGGTCATGGGATGGAAACAACATTAGTCACCCTCATGGATGACTTCCAGAGGCATCTGGATCGGGGTGGAGTGGTGGTACTGTTGTTGTTAGATCTATCAGCTGCATTCGATATCATCGACCATCAGTTACAGGGACTTGCCTTGCAATGGCTTGTTTCCTTTCTCCAAGGTCGGGGACAAAGGATGGCACTGGGGAGCAGCACTTCAGGAGGCACCCACTAATGTGTGGGGTGCCTCAAGGAGCAGTGCTCTCCCCGATGCTATTCAACATCTATATGCACCCCTTGGCCCAGATTGCCCGGAGATATGGGCTGGGATGCCACCAGTATGCTGATGACACCCAGCTGTATCTGATGTTGGGTGGCTGGTCAGACTCCAGACCAGAAGATCTGGACCAGGCACTACAAGCTGTGGCTGGTTGGCTTAGGCTGAGTCATCTGAAACTGAGTCCAGTGAAGACGGAGGTCCTGTGCGTGAGCCAGGGTGGTTCAGGGATGGGGATCCCACTCCCGACCTTTGACGAGGCACCATTGGTGCCAGCGCCAGAGGTTAGGAGTCTGGGAGTGCTCCTGGACTCCTCCTTAACAATGGTAAGGTAGCAGCCACTGCCAGATCAGCCTCCCTTCCTGGACCACAGTGACTCCAGCCTGGGCCACAGCCTGGGCCACAGTGATCCATGCAATGGTCACCTCAAGACTAGACTATTGTAACGCTCTCTACATGGGGCTGCCCTTGTCACAAATTCGGAAGCTGCGGCTAGTGCAGAAGGCTGCGGCCAGGCTGCTGATGGGCCTCCCTCGATGGGAGCACATCCGACCTGTGCTGAGCTGCACTGGCTGCCAATAGCATACCAAATTCACTTCAAGGTTCTGGTACTTACCTTTAAAGCCCTATGTGGCCAGGGTCCAACATACCTGAGGGACCGCCTTTCCCCATACATACCCCAGAGAGCACTACAGTCGGGGTCTCAAAATTGGTTGGCCCTCCCTGGCCCTAAGGATGCCAGGCTCCTTATCACCAGGATCAGGGCCTTTTCAGTGGTGGCTCCATACTGTTGGAATGAGCTCACGGAAGAGGTCAGGGCCCTGCAGGATGTTTTGCAGTTCTGCAGGGCCTGCAAGACGGAGCTTTTCCACCAGGCCTTCAACTAGGAGCTGCCCCCACTATCATCACCAACGAACCCTTGGCCCAGATAGTTGGTTTGAGTGAAAACTTCGATAAACTGAGAAACCTGTAAAGAAAGTATGCCATCTTTGTAATTTAGAGAAACATGGACAGCACTTTATTAGTATGAGTATGGTAACTGAATTGTTTTAGAATGGTTTTATTGGATTTGAACTGGTACTGATGTATTATGCAATATGTTCTAATGAATGGGAGCCGCCCTGAGCCTGCTTTGCAAGGAGGGTGGGGTACAAGTGGAACAATTGATAAATAAATAAATGAATAAATAAATAAAAGACCAACATGTTTAGATTTATTGTCTTAGTAAGTGGTCCTTTTAAAAACGCTTGTAACCTTATGCCACTTGCAGTTGATTCCAGAAGAAGGAACTGTGGCTAAGAGGAGATGGAAAGTTCTTCAGCTGACTGTGTTCAGGTGGGTTTAAGACTTGATTAAAATCCAAAAATCCAAGAAGGACAAAGATAGTTTCAGAGTGTTGGTCGCTGTGTTGGTCTGCAGTAGAAGGGCTAGATTCAAGCCCAGGAGCTCCTTAGAGACCAGCAAGAGTTTCAGGGTCTGAGCTTCCGAGTGTCAAAGCTCCCTTCTTCAGATACTCAAAACCTGAACACCTTTTTGGTCTCTGTGGTGCTACTGCACTCAGATCTAGCAAGGACAAAGCTACTCAGCAGAGAAATGCCCTGATAACAAATGCTTCCATTGTTTTATTTCTGCCTTCATGAAAAGACAGCACTCTGCTGTAAGGTTCAACTGCATAACATCAGCTGTGTATCTGCAGCTGGAGGGAGACCTGACACGTAATTTGTTTCAGTCATTTATCTCCTGCCTTTCTTGTGTCACAGAACCCAGGGCCCCATACACAGCATTCCCAGGTGGACTCCCATCCAGGCTCTGGCCAGGCCCAACCCTACTTAGCTTCAGCAAATGGCTGCATTGTGTGTGCCTTCCAGCCAAAGGAGCAAAGTAATCGTGTGCACATTTGGTCTCAATGTCCTCCTAGACCAGGGGTGGGCAAATTGCGGCCCGGGGGCCACATGCGGCCCGCCAAGATGATTTCAGGACTTCAAGAAAATTGAGCCTAAATTCAATTTGCTCTCTTATCCCATCACTGCTGATATTGATGCAGCACCTGAGGAGCTGCAGCTTGAACTTATTGACATGCAGTCAGATCACACTGTGAAAGAAATGTTTAATGCTGTGACATTAGTTGACTTTTACAAACCTTTGTCTGCTGGAAAAAATTCCATGTATGAAGAAATTTGCTGGGAAAATGTTCTCTATATTTGGGTCTACATATATTTGTGAGCAAAGTTTTTCTTGCATGAAGATCAACAAGAGTAAATATAGATGCTCTTTGACAGACATTAACTTGCAGGCTGTGATGAGAATCTCAACAAGCAATCTCACTCCTGATTTCAAAAAAATTGTAGAAAAGTGTGATAGGGTACATTTGTCTCATTAAACTGATTCTAAAATTAAATGTGCTTGCAGCTATAGATGATATGAAATTAGCACAATAAACTACCACTATTTTATTTCATTTATATTCATTGATTTTTATTATACGATTTATACCTTTTCTGAAATACAAAGTTATCTAATGAATGCAATCATTTTAAAAGGTGTGGCCCTTTGCTAACCTCTGCTCCCACGAAGTGGCCCCCGAGCCAAAACAATTGCCCACCCCTGTCCTAGACCCTCACAAGGTCTGAAACACCTGCCAATTTAATAGAAAACAGGAGGGCTTTCAAAGTGTCAGAAACTGCCTCTCCTCCGCCGGAGATGTCCTTGGCACAGCCAGGAACTTGGCACTGCCCTTCCCATAATCAGAAATTAATTCTTTTGGGGAGAGTTTGCTGTTTGATTTGTCTAAAAAAAAAATCCTTATCTCACCATTTGCCAGACATGACATTCCTTGAACTCTGAATTCTGAAGCAGTGAATGAATCAAGAGTATTTGGTGGGAAAGAAACTCCTGCAGAAGTCAACATTTTCTGCCCCCGATCCATTGATCCTTCTGATTTTAGTTCACTGATGGTATATTCCAAAACGGTTATACCCTTCAAAACCTCAACTGGTTTTCTTTCTTTTTTTCCCATGAAGTCACAGCCGACTTATGGTGACCCCGTAAGGTTTTCAAGGCATGGAATGAACAGAAGTGATTTGCCATTGCCTGCCTGCCTGCCTCTGTGTAGCAACTATGGATTTTCTTGGTGGTCTCCCATCCAAATACTGGCCACGGCTGACCCTGCTTATCTTTTGAGAACTGATGAGATCTGATCAGGTAGCCTGGGCTATCCAGTTAGGACTTAAGTTGACTTGAAATGGTTAATTCTGCTTAGGATGGCACGGTGAATGGCTTCCATTGCATAATCTTATTATATCTCAGTCATCACTGGGACATTTTCACATTATTAACTTTATCAGCCTGGGAATGATTCCAAGAGTTATTCCTAATACTGTGTATAACAAATTTAATATCTGGTACAGAGCAAAAGCAGGCCAAACATTTCCACCATAAGCATTAGCACTCTGCAGCTTATAGAATAAATAAGTTCATTACCTGTCATGAACAAGCTGCATGGAACAATATTATTTTCCTCTATTTTTAAACAGGCAGAACAGTGCAAAATAGAAATCAGATGACCCCAGGGCATGGATGTAATGAGTGTTACAGTCCTCTAGACTTCATTTTGAAGGAGGACAGAATTCCCTGGGAAAAAAGATCTGAGTGATGCAATCCTTTAGAAAGGAAAATATCAGCAAAGATTTTCTAAGCCTGCCCATGTGATTTGCCAATAATTAGGGAAGATGTATTAGAAATCAAGGTCCTTTGCCTTCACACTGTACTTGCATGCTTATAACAGGTGGGGGAGGAAGAGAAATTCATTAGTCTTACCGGTTTTCTGGCAGGTTTTTGTTTGTTTTTGCTGTGCCTTTCACAGAAGCAAGACATGCAGAATTTTAGCAGGTGACAATTTACTGGTCTGGAGAAAAACTGAGGATGGGTAAAGTTTCTTTTGCTACTGTCAAAGCCACAGGTGCCCAAGTAGGAAAAACAAAACAAAAACAACCTTAGCAACCTTAGGCAGTTTTCTTTCTTGCCCATCTGTCGGGGAGTAAGTATATTTTAAGTTTTCTAAAATTAATATTCAGACAAAAGGTGGCTGTATAGTTGGATAAAGTTGGAGTCCAGTGGCACTTTTAAGACCAACAAAGTTTAATTCTGAGTGTAAGCTTTCATGTGCAGGAACATTGCTTCAGAGACACTGAAACAGACTTCCTCAAGCCTTACATATAGGTAGTAGTAGTAGTTACCAGGAAGGCCTAGTTACAGTCAAGATGCATAAGTAACTGAGTGATAAGTATAGCTAAGATTGGATTAAAGCAGTTGTTAAGACCTGTAAATAGCAGCAAATTAGGATGCAAATAAAAGAGTTAACAAACAGATGTGAGAACTAAGTTTAGTGTTGTGAGATAAAAACCCAATATCTCTGTTAAGCTCTGGGAGTTCCATTGTTGTGAGTGTTGTAATAATAATATTTGAATAGTAATGGCAAAGACAGAGGTCTACAATCATTGGCTGTGCTAGGGCTGTCTCCCATTACTTTTTATTTAAGTTCTGTGTCATAAAAAGCATGTACTTCAAGTGAGGCTGTCTGTTTTCTCACTGGGTATATACAGTGGGAAGCCTGAGCATGATTCAGGTCCCTGAGTTTCGATATGATAGAAAACGGGCTTGTTTTAGCAGCTATGACCTTTCTGCAAAGTCCCGCAAAACGTGCACCAGCTGATTTTCTGGATTTAACAACCCTACAGGCTTAAATGAGTTCAGCTGTTACTCCTTTCCCCCAGGGCTCTCTGGAAACCGTAGTTTGGTGAAGGGTGCTAGGGATCTTTAACAAAGGATACTTTCCAGTACATTTTTGTTGTGCCCTTCCTCCAAGAAGCTCACAGTGGCATGTTCCCCATTTTATGTTCATAACAACACTGTGAGGTAAATGAGGCTGAAAGAGAGTAGCTGGCCCTAAGCCACAATTCCCAAGGAAGGGAAAGAAGTGACAATTTAACTGATGTAAAACAGAAACATATGTAGTGCAGATAGTTCTGTTTAGAGAAATTCCATGTATAATCAGTGGTTGGGGGGGGGAGAGATGATGTTCACTGGCCTGGTTCCTGACGTTTGTGGATTGAGTGGGTCTTCCAAATAGAGTCTATGCATGTACAGCACGTAGGCACATTGCCACTATGCAAGTGGTCCAATTAATGGGTCATGAGCAGATGTGGGACTCTCGAGCAGGATCCTGCTCTTCCCGCTTCCTCCTTGCCTGAAGAGTGCTACCAGGGGCCTTCATGTAACATTCCTCAGACTCAGAGACGTTCCTCCAGTGACATCCTGTTCAAATATATCGGGGGTTAGGGTTGCTGGGATGGAAGGGACACTGGTTGTCTTGTTTAAAATTTTAAAATATCTAGTCCGATCAGTGTTTTAGCACTGAACAATAGGAACACACAAGTTCTGGACTAACAACAGCAAATGGCAAAACAGTATAGGGGAAAGTTCCTGGTCATCAAGTACATAGGAAATTCCCCATGATATGATAATCTCAGCCCTGGAATTACACCACAAAGGATATCAAATACGTGTCCTCATGTATCTACCTGTCAGCCACAAGAATAGTAACCAGAGCAAAGAGAAGGGCTCAAGGAAATTTTCCATAGAGGGGGAAATTACCACAATGGAGACGCTTGAGAGAATTTAATCCAAAGCCCAACATCAAGGAACTTCATAGCTGCAGTTTTAAGTTGACTGAATCTGCCTGTGAAGAAGGCTGACTTCTGAGGTTTGGGCTGCATGGCTACAGCCCTAAGCAGAATCAATGGGATTTACTTCCAAATAAACAATGGTAGGATTAGGCTGTTCATGCTTTTGTTTTTTACAGGTGGGGTATCTTTGTTCCTAGAAAGAAAAGAGAGGAAAAGGTGGAAGAAAATGTCTTCAAAAAGTAAAGAAGAATAGAAAATAACATTTCCAATTAAGAAGAGCACTCCACACATTTGACTAATCTTTGCATGTACAAAGAAATTTAGACTTGCTGAGATATTTGTTGAAATGCTTCCAAAGTGTTAAGGACCGAGTATTCAGGGTGATCATCTAACCAAATCCAGATGCCCAGTGATTTGATTTATTAGACTGTCAGTTGATTTATTAGACTATCGGTAGATTTATTTTCTATCAGGGTTGCCTAATAGAAAATTGCTATAAGATCCTAGACAAGTGTGCATCTGTCAGTTCAGGATGAGGCATTTCTGGATGCCACAATGCACAGAGATGTCAGAGCCAGTTTCTAAATGATGGACTTCAAAAAAATCAGATCAAGGATCTCTATCCTTAACTGCACACATTTTATAGGTCACAAAAAGATGCTGCAGTAGCTGGTGGGATTTTTGGTGAGACGTGAGCAGGAGCAGATCTGTGGCTGAAGCTGGCCTGGTTTTCCCAGGGACTCATCTTGGCTTGTCACATATTCAAAAGGGCAGTTTTGTTTCAGATCACAACAGTGCTTCAGTGAAGCTGGCAAGTTCTTTCAGGTTTAGAGAAGGAAGGCACGCTTTTCTCTGCTGCAGTTGAACGGGGGCGGGGGATGAGCTGAAACAGGAGGGTACACAGTATCCTCCAGGTGTGTTGCTTCTCTAACAAGCAGTGGTGTCCCTAGCGATTTCTGAGGACTGGTGCTCCACAGTGGAAGTGTGCTGATGTTAGGTTGTTTACTTACTTTGTTTACACCCCCCCTTTCTCCCCAATGAGGAACCAAAGCAGCTGACATTGTTCTCCTCTCCTCCCTTTTATCTTCACAAGAACTCTATGAAGCAGGGTAGGCTGAGATGGTGTGACTGGCTCCAGGTCATCCAGCCAAGTTCCACAGCAGGTGAGGGGGATTCGAACCTGGTTCTCCCAGATCCTAGTCCAACACTCTAACTACTGTACAAATTTCCATAATGTCTGTATACTGCTGAGTATCTGTTTTACCCAGGGCTATTTTTGGGCAGGAACACAGAGGAACAGAGTTCCAGCTGGCTTCTGAGTTGGCCACACCCACAGCCCCCCCCCCCGGGTTCCCCAGGTGCCTCGCAAGCCGCGGGGCACCTGGGGAAGCCACGCCGATCCAGGGAGAGAAGGCAGTTTAAACTGCCACCCTCCTTGGGTTCCCCAGGTGCCCCGCAGGTGCGGGGCACCTAGGGAAGCTGATCCAGGAACTGCTTTCCTTCTCTCGGGTTCCCCATGTGCCCTGCAAGCCTGGGGAAGCTGATCCTGGGAGGGAGCTGTGCTGTCAAAGGTGTGGCCTAATATGCTAATGAGTTTCTGCTGTTGGGTGTGGCCTATTATGCTAATGAATTCCTGCTGGGCTTTTTCTACAAAAAAAAGCCCTGGTTTTACCTATTAATGGATCTTGGGGTCAAATAAGATGTGCTTGTTTTTAGAATGAGGAATAGCTCATCTGAGCTTGGAAAACAGCCATGGGAGGAGGAAGGGCTCTTCCCCCCAAGCCATTTCCCTGAGCAGCAACAGTGCTAGTTGGGGGGAGTTATTTCCTCATTTTGGGGTATTCCAAGTGCACAGAATACTCCTCATGGAGCAACAAATATGGGGAAATATTTCCCCTACCCCAGTGCTGTTTCAGCCCAGGACAACTGCTAGGGGAGGGCTCTCCTTTGTTTTTTTAAAAGCCATATTCCTCACAGCCGCTTTGTAGCTGCAGGGAACTGAACTGGATTGGGGGAATCAGTGCCCAGCTCTTTAAAAACAAGCATATCCAGTTTGGCCCTCAGCCTGTACCCTCTCGCCCCTGTTGAACGCCCAGCCCCAGGGTAAACACCTGAATGTACAAACTGATATGAGGGCCATTCGTATTGCCATAAAAGCTTTATCTTTTCACCTTTATTTTTAAAATCAGAAATACAGAAGACTTTGAAGTTCCTGCAACCTTTTGCGTGATTAGGGCTGCATTGTACCTGTAGCTTCTCTGGTTGCCACTGTGCTTGGTGCTTGCACCATGTAACACCAATCAGGGACTATGCTAGGAGACTGCTGGGCTCGAAGGCTTTGAGGGAGTGCGAGAAGGGAATGGAACCTTGCCTGTTTCAGTCTAAGTCCTGACCTTCCATAGTAACGGGGGAGTCAGAGCAACTTTCCTGGAACAAACTGTGCATAAGTTTCCCAGGTCATTCTAAAACACCTTGAGAAATACTTTGGTTGCCAAGAAATTCTGCTCCCACCAGCACTTTCTTCATAAAAACAATTAAGCAAATGGATCAGAAATGACCAACTGTGACACGGGCACTGGGGCAAGAGGGCCCTGGGGAGCAGGAAGCCAGGGAAAAGGGCCGGGGGGGGGGGGGGCTTGCTCTGTACTTGAACCCAGCCTGACTTTGCCCAGACTCTCATCTAGTGGTTTTTTAAACAGTTGGAACCTCTGAGTTTTAGGACGGGGCAGGCAGGAGAGAGACAGAAAAAATGTCCTGCTGTATGGAACATTTACTGGTCTTGAAAAGCAAGCGATACTGGGCTTACTGTCTGTATGACGCCCTGGCTAGCCCAATCTCGTCAGGTCTCGGCTGCTAAGCAGGGTCAGCCGCCCTGGTCAGTATTTGGATGGGAGACCACCAAGGAATACCAGGGTTGCGATGCAGAGGCAGGCAATGGCAAACCACCTCTGAATGTCTCTTGCCCTGAAAACCCTCTGGGGTCGCCATAAGTCAGCTGTGACTTGAAGGCAAAAAAAAAAATCTGTTGTGGTAAAGCAGCATGGCTTGCTAGACTGTCTTTCTTGCCTATGCCTGCCAACTTTTGAAGATAAAAAACAAGAATATTTGGGCAAAATAGTTTGATCACGGCATTCACACTCTGCCATAAATTCTTGATCTCTCGTTAAAGTAAAGCCAACATGTGTGGTGAATTTCCCAAAGCAAAGGCATTAAAAGCAAAATCCGAACTGCCAGGTTATGTGTGGACAGGGTCATGTCTCACACAGATGACCAACAGTCTGTGCATATTTGGGCTCTGGTTGAAGCGCACCAGAACAGTGTGGTGGACTACAATAGTACCCTCATTTGGTTTCAGTAGGCTGCTGATGCCCTCTAATGGTATCACGTGGAACAGCACAACTTAGTGATAAAATTTTGTATCCTTTGCTTCCAAGCCATGTCAGCGAGATGCAAGGGCCCTTGTACGTCAAGGGAATGTTTAAGACTAATGCCCTGAAGTGCAACTTTGACATCCAAGATCAATTTGTTGCCACACAAACATGTTGTGCTACCTGGGAAAGCACCTGCTCCCTGGGAAACTGAAGTGTACTTCTCTCTTCCAGCGTGTGAGCCAGCACAGTTTAGTGGTCAGAGAACAATGTAAGACGCTTTAGGTCCCTTTGGGTGTCAGAAGTGAGGTATAAATGAATAATTAATAAATATACACTTAGACTTCTGACCTAACAAGAATACATGCATATATCTATTATCATATCTAAAACAAAAAGCCTTGCTGATTTAATGCAAGCAACAAATCTGCACAGTTCCGAACACTGGACTTGAATATCTATGGCCTATTTATCTCAGCCTTCCTCCACAGAGCTCAAGAACAGCTGTGCTCCCACCCTGAGCCCTTTGGAGGAGGATGAGATTAAAAAGTAGCAAGATACTTGCTGGCTAGGCGGGGTATAAATCCAAATAGATAGATAGATAGATAGATAGATAGATAGATAGATAGATAGATAGATAGATAGATAGACAGACAGACAGACAGACAGACAGACAGACAGACAGACAGACAGACAGAATATGCTACTTGAGGAGAACAGTCGTGAATCTCCTTGCACCTTTCATCTAGACAAACAACAAAAGTAAAAACTTGCAACAAAGAGACTTCAGCCCCAGTAGTGAGTGGGTTTGGCATGAGGCTATCAAATCTAAATAATTAATTAGTGTAGTTTATCAATTTAAACCTCAATGACCGAGTAAAATTCGTCCTTTTAAAAAGATGTAGGATAGATAATCCAAATGTTCTGGGATGTTTGAAGGGCTTACCCCCATAGAGCACACACAGGTTTAAGAGTTTCCTTTTTTCTGTACCAAAGATGGCTTCTCACAATACAAGAACTCGTGGGCACTCAATGAAATTGCTGAGCAGTCGGGTTAGAACGGAGAAAAGGAAGTACTTCTTCACCCAAAGAGTGATTAACACATGGAATTCACTGCCACAGGAGGTGGTGGCAGCTACAAACATGGACGGCTTCAAGAGGGAATTGGATAAACATATGCAGGAGGTCCATCAGTGGCTATTAGCCACAATGTATAGATGGGAACTCTTGGTCTGGGGCAAGTAATGCTCAGTATTCTGGGGGGGGGGGCAGTGGGAGAGCTTCTAGTGCAAGGGTGGCCAACCTTGCTTAACGTAAGAGCCACATAGAGATGTCTGAGAGCCGCAAGACAGGAACAAATATCACACACACGTTTTTATTTTTTAAAATATGCAAATTTGCTTTTTATTAACGTTAAATGGGACTGCCAAAAATAAAAACAAACGAGGAAAACCGGTTATTGATAATGATATTACTTGTTTGCTAATGATATTGAGAGAGAGAGAGAGAAAAAGAGAGAGATGGAAAGAAAGAATTAAAGAAGTGGAAAGAAAGAGAGAGAGAGAAACTAGGAAAGCAAATAGATGGGAGGGAGGAGGGAAGGAAGGAAGGGAGAAAGAGAGAAAAAGCATGCCTCCCCTTTGCTTCCCCAGCCGCCCTGCCAGGAGCCGCACAATATGTGTGAAAGAGCCGCATGTGGCTCCCGAGCCACAGGTTAGCCACCCCTGTTCTAGTGTCCTGGCCCCACTGGTGGACCTCATGATGGCACCTGGTATTTTTGGCCACTTTGTGACAGAATGTTGGACTGGATGGGCCATTGGCCTGATTCAACACTGGCTTCTCTTATGTTCTTATGTTCTCCTCCCAGTGTGTCATCAAAGTCAATAGTTACTTGGCTTTTCAATGTGCACCTACTAGGGTTTTCCTAGTAACCATAAAAATCACAGACAAATGGATCTGGCAGGTCTCTTCTGAGATCCTGAAATGCCTTTTGAACCCAACTGTTCCCCAATACTAATGGATCTATTTATTTACTACATTTGTACCTCATTGTTCTCCCAAATAGGGACCCAGACTGGATTATATAATTCTGTTTTCATCCCTTTTATCCTCACAATAACCCTTTGAGGAAGATTAGGTTGACAGTATGTGACTGGCTCAAGGTTACTCCGCAAGCTACCATGATGGAGCAAGAATCATAGAATCATAAAGTTGGAAGGGACCTCCAGGGTCATCTAGTCCAACCCCCTGCACAATGCAGGCAATTCACAACTATCTCCCCACCCCATCCCCAGTGACCCCTGTTTCATGCCCAAACTTGAACCTGCGTCTCCCAGATCCTAGTCTGACACTCTGGCCAATACTCCACTCTGGCTCTTAAATCTGAACTGGTTTATTTTTGAAGCCATTGGTATCTCTGTGTAACTGGGAGTATGGCATATGAACATTCCCAGATTCTATGCTGCTGAAGTTTATGGTCCAGTGGTTGGCATTTAGGAGTGCTTGGCATTCAGGAGGTCCCAGGTTCAATCCCCAGCATCTCCACTTGAAAGGACCAGGTGGCGAGTGATGTAAAAAACCTCAGGGTGAGACACTGGAGAGCTGCCGCCAGTCTGAGGAGATACTACTGACCTTGATGGATGAATGGTCTGATTCAGTACAAGGCAGCTTCATGTGTGTTCAGGTAATCTTTCTTTCTAGCCAGTGTGGTGTAGTGGTTAAGAGCAGTAGACTCTAATCTGGGGTCTGATCCCCCACTCCTCCACATAAAGCCAGCTGGGTGACCTCCGGCCAGTCACAGTTCTCTCAGAACTCTCTCAGTCCCACCTACTTCACAAGGCACCTGTTGTGGGGAGAGGAAGGGAAGAAGATTGTAAGCCACTTTGAGACTCCTTAGGGTAGAGAAAAGCGAGGCATAAAAAACAACTCTTCTTCTATGAATAATTGACTATAGGCATTATTCATTAATTGGTGCTATCTTATGTCTTCTTTTGATATTCCCCAAAAGGCCTCCAGTCTTAGCAGCAGGCATTCTGCATCCGGCCATTGCTTAAAATTCATTAGCATGTACAGCATGATCCTGAAAAGTGCATTCAGAACTTTTATTTATTATTTGTGTTTTATTTTTGGTAAGTGTGTGTGTGTGTGTGTGCACGTGCGTGCGTGCTCGTGTGCAGGCACACACACCTGGGAGTCATGGCTGAGTTCTGGTGACCCCTAGTGGCTTGCTACGGCTTGCCTCTGCGTCCAGAGAGATGGCTTGCTATTGCTTGCTTCTGCATCCCCACCCTGGTATTCCTTAGAGGTTTCCCATCCAAGTACTTGCCCTGCTTAGTTTCCGAGATCTGACGAGATTGGACTTACCTGGGCTATCCAGGTCAGGGCTAACTCAGAACTTTTATTGATGTGTGGTGATCACTTGAGCTGCATCAGGCTTTTGCTAATACCCACCATCATTTATACTTTCCCCAAGAGTTGTCGAAGTCAGAAGTGCATGGCCTGTATCGTTTGTTGTAACTCTAGTCTCCTCATTCAGGTTACTGCCTAGCCACATGCTCATGTCTTATATATAAGGATTTTATTTTTCTTCTTAATTTATAAGGTGAAACCCAGTGTACTTCATTTCCACTCACTAAATTAATACATGTACTGCTTTCTACTTTTACCAAATGTATCCAGATTTTTAGAAGCATCATTTTCCTATAGCTTGCGTTCCTCAGTGTTAGTGTTTTTTCTAATGTTGTGTCTGAGTTCCTCAGTGTTAGTGTTTTTTCTAATGTTGTGTCTTTTTCAATTCTTCATCATCCAATCTGATAATAATAATGATAAATAAGAATTACCAATACCTAATCCACACAAAATCCTTTGGGGGGATCTTGCTGATTGTCTCAGTTACAGCCGATCAGGAGCTATTATTTGAATATACATTTTAAAATCTAGTCATTACTAGGCAGATACAGTTGCGGGATGCCTTCTTCAACTGCAGAGGGAATATCTGTCTAGTAAACACTATAGCTGGGGGATTCTGATCAGATCTGTGTTTATGTCTAAATGCCCCACAGAGATACAGTGGGAAAGAGTGCGTTGTCTAAGGGGGTGCGCTGGTAGGTCCAGGCCCAGAATAAAAGCATGGCATCTTGTGCCCACTAGAGGGCACTAGAAACAACACACTGCTTCTCCATTACACAGGCTGTGTTTGCTGGTACATGTGGCTTGAGCGACAAGTGATTCAAACAAAAGGCAGAAGGGAAGGAACTGGACCTAATTGGTTCACTGTATATTTACATAAATGTATTCCAGTCTGCATAGTGCCAAGCACTGTAGCTGTGCAAAAAGGGGCATGTGTTAATTTGTTCAAATACTGGCAAAAAAAGAACACCGGCATCTAACTGAAGAGCGAAAAGTATTTTTTTAAAAGCTAGACTAGGACACTCTGGCTGAGTGGGGGGGGCCTTGGTTGCTGCTCTGGTTGAAAGTTTCACGAATGATGCAAATCATACAATTCTCATGCTTTTAGGAAGTTTTCAAAAACCTTGGAGGTTTATTGTTAATTTAGGAAAACAACTTTCTTTTTTCTGTTTTAAAGAGGGCCCATGACACACAGTTATGTATGTCTTTCCTCGAAATTCAAACACCAGATTAGCCACAAAAGATTGCGAGTGTGAGCAGAAGAAAGGGAGGGGGAGGAGTATGACTGTTGTCACAGCCCCCCTTTCTCACTGGGACTCAAGGCCGATTACGAGTCTGATAAAAACTTCCAGTCAATCAGTAAACAGATTACAAACTATGATAACAACAGGCAATCAGTGAACAGATTACAAAACATGATAACATTTGAATCTAACAGCAAAGATTTCTAGTAATATAAAAAAATACAGCTTGGCCAGGACTGTAGAAAGGGGGGGGGGGGGGAACCCGAGTACTGCACGTGAACATATCTGTTGTTTAAGGCAACAGGACCATCAGAGTAGGGAAGACTTTATCCCTAATGAAAGTCACCTCCTGAGCTGAACTACCGCACTGCAGCTTGGCTCCTTTTCTTCCATTCAAAATTATCCCCCACAGTGGTACTTATGCTGGAAAGGCAGCTGGGGGGAGGGTGACTTTTGAGTGGAGGAAGGGCCAAAGGGTTATATTGTGTCCTGGGTTCGATGCATGGAAAGCCCGGACTATGACGTAGTGATCAACATAGATTTATTGAGTACACAACAAGCATGCAATACTGGCCGAGATGGCCAACTATATACAGCTCCTAGGACACACCCAAAAGTCCTATTGGTGGGTTTGCATTTCCTGCCAGAGTTCTTATTGGAGGGCTAGTGGTGGTCTAGGATCCTTGACCCCTATTGTCTCTCAAAGTCAAGCTCTGACTGTATGCTGCTGGTGCCCAGTGGCGGTCAGCAGACTTAACAGGTTAAGTGATCCCTCTTTTTCCCCCCTCCACTAAAACTTGCAGACCAACCTCTCCCCCTCCAACTGATTTTGATTTTTTTTTTTTTTAAAAAGGGTCCCAGATACCTGCTTGTCCAGAAAAGCCTGCGATTCGTACATTACAATTCAGAGTCTAACCTGTGAGGCTAAATTATGCCCAGGACACTTTTTGGTCATGCAAAAAGCCTGCTCATCACCTCAGTATTGCATCCTTTGGGGTGGACTGGCCATTGATGCGCCTGGGAAATTTCTCAGTAAACTGCTTCCCTTGAGGGCCACTGGTGGCCCAATGCAAGTGGAGGCAACCACAACCACTTCAGCCAGTGCCTTGGAAGCTGCTTGGCTCAGGCCCAACATTGGTATGGTCACTGGTGTCAGCTCACCAATGGAGACAATGGGTGAGTGAATGCCCATTGTTTGCTCCACTAAGCAGAGTGGCCCCCCCTGCAGTGCTGGCTTGTAGCCCCCCAGGGACTGCTCAGCTTGGCTTGACAGGCCCATTTGCACTTCCCACTCTACTCCTGGCATCCATGGCAACCATGGAAAGAGCCCCTGAGCTAGATGAGTAGATGCAGACTGTAACCTACAGTGCAGCTGTAAAGGCCAATGAGATGAGAGTGTACAAACACCCTGCTCCTTGAAAAGTAACCAAGAAACAGTATTTTGTGAGCCAGCTGTACCTTTCTTAGGATCAGGTGTTTGGTGTGCTGCTGTGGCCAGAGCGGCTGTCTCTGCACCACCCAGAGTAGTGACAGTTGCAAGGGATTGTTCAGCCCTGACGGAAAGATTGCCAAGTAGGTAGTGCTCTGACCTGTGGGATGACACTGTTGTGACCAGGGCCAGAGCATTAGCTAGACTCTAGGCTGGCACTGGCACCACATTCAGCAACTCAACAGCTGAGAATCCCAGCATGACTCAGTATGTTTACAATGTGCTGTGTTGTATAGGACAGAACCCCAATGCATGTCTCACATTCAGAAGCTTAGTTATCATTCCAAAGATCTGGATCTGTGAAGGAGGGCAGGGGCACAGCTGCCCCATCAGGAAGGATGAGTTGAATGGCAGGGGAAGAGAAAAGGCAAGGGGGATTCCCATCAGACTTCTGGATGTGGAAGGGCAGGGATGTGAGGGTCCTTCACAGAAGAGTCAGCTGCATTATGTGCCAACCCCGAAAGACTTTAAGAGATCTTCCAATATGCTAAGTTGGGCCTAGTTATCTCTTGCCCTTCCTGTGTGCCTGTTAGTGGATGAGTCAGATTGTATGTATAGATGCATAACTAGAATACCAAAGAACCATTTTGTGAGTCCTCTCAAGACACTTTTGGCTTCCTTCCAAATTGTTCAGGTGTTGGACCTCCACATTAGTTTCATATTTTGCTCTAGGCAAAAGTCGAGTGGCAATCTAGCCACTCATGTTCCCCGGAAATCACTTCAGGCTTGTTGGAACTGTTCTTGCTCACCCAGAGAGGAACCAGAGTTCTTTCAAATTTTATTTTAGGTTAAACCTTTGCGACAATTTTAATGTGTGCTGTTAAACACCTTGTAAATCTTGTAATCTGTAGCCCACCATTCCTGGCAGCCAGTCCACTCTATGTGAATTTTGTCTGATCTCTGCACTACCAATACTTCTGCCACCATCTACCGGTCCAGCTCTGCAACCCTGGTATTACTTTCTTGCTCATCACAGTTACCTTAGCACAGACTGCACGTCCCTCAGGCAGCTGTGGATAATGTATTGATTTAAAACATTTTAGTCCAGCTTTTCCACAATCACTCAGAGCAACTTAAAACCTCATTAAAAAATGTAACAAACCAGTACAATAAAATCACTGACAAGGGAGATACAATCTAAGAACACTAGGAAATTGAGTCCTCCCCTCCAGTCAAAAGTCTTGCAAAACGAATCCACTTTACAGTAGCATGCTAACACACACACCCCAGTTAGATCCTAGAGCAGGTCTCTCAGTGATAGGGATGCGCACACCAAAAAAATGTGGTTTGGTTTGTGGATTGTGGCATACCCGGTCTGTGAACCATCACGAACTTTTAGCCTCCTCACGAACTTTCCTGGGGGCACCTTCTGGGGGGGGGGGCATAATTCAGACCCTGTATATCCAATCCTCATCAAATTTGGAGGGCATATAGAGGAGCATCTGGGGGAGGACCCCTGTGAGTTTGGTGTCTCTAGCTTGCACAGGATTTCTTCTGTACACTCCTGAACCTCCTGAACCTGTGCCTGTCAAAATGACCAAGGTTCAGGAATGTATAGAACAGATCCTGTGCAAGCTAGAGCCATCGACATCACAGGGGACCTCCTCTGGATGCTCCTCTACATGCCCACCAAGTTGCTGCTTTGGAGTTCTGTAAACATTTTGGTTGAGGCTTGAACCTGGAGAAGTCAGGAAGCACTCCTTCAATTAGAGAATAGTTTTTTTCCCCATTTGTGACACAGTTGTTATGCGTATGGACATACTGGATGGTAAAATGGGATGAGAAATTGTTGATAGATGAGAGAAACCTCAGCAGGACCTGAGCAAAATTTCCACTACTGAGCCATGACTCTTGCACCTAATATTAGAGCCTATCTGCACATCTGGCTATCAAAAGGATCTCACATAATTCTCACATGTATAATACAGCTGGAATATTTTAGTGCTTAGGGACAGAGATATAAGAATGAAATTGTATGATATCTAAAAGTGAAAAGGGTCTTTGAAAGCTTCTTCACAAGATGCCTAGAGCAGACCAAGTCAGAAAGTTACTTAATACACACAGGTGAACTCAGCTTTTGGAACTTGAGTGCAACAACCAAACACAGGAGCTTGAAAAACAAGCAAGAAGTTGGATCAAAGTGGCAGGAGATGCCTCCTAAGCATTATCAGTCCTACCAGTGAGAAGACTTCATTTCTGAAGACGGTGCCACTATCTGTTTTCCAAATCTGCTGTGTACCAAACTAGTTCAGAGTAAGGAGTGCAGTGTGGGCCGAGTCTAGTGCAGTTTGCTGAGGCTGGATGCTCTTCTCTCAGCACTGGAAAAAAAAAATCTTTTTTTTTGCATCAGCGCTCTGACCCAGCCTTGAACCAGCTCACTGCATTCTGGAATCTGAAACACCTGTGGAGTTGAGATTTCACAAACTGCAATCACAACAAATACAGAAGGATTCACTAGACTGGCCATTATACTGCTGCTGCCCCCTTCCACAAATGGCACCACAAGGTGACTATACCAGGACCAAAGAGACATGTGCATCATTCCTTCGTAAACCACTCATGACGGATACATTTCCCACTTCAAAGCTTACAGAAACTCACAGGCCACAATCCAACAAAGAGACAAGCATTTTAAAGCTTTGAAATCAATTGTGACTTAATCACACTTAACTCTGCACTGGCTCACAGCCACAGTCTCTAACACTTTTAAAATGGCATTCTGTCCTTAAGCAGGAATTGACAGAATGGGGAAAATTAATCCTTTTAACCTGTCTTTAACCTCCCTGCTTAGAAGGGTGGCTCAGACTTGCTGAAGGAGAACTAATCTGTGGTAAATAAGGTTGAGCATGCATCCTCTCAAAGGGAAGGGTCATAGCTCAGTGGTAGAGCATCTGTTTGGCATGCAGAAGGCCCCAGTTTCAATCCCTGGCACCTTCAGATGGATCAGATGGTAGGTGATAGGGAAGACCTCCACCTGAGACCCCAGAGAGCCACTGCCAGCCAGAGGAGGTAATACTGACTTCAATAGACCAGTGGTCTGGTTCCGTACAAGGCAGTTTCATATGCTAGATCCCACGATCCCTGATGCAAGGATCAAGGCTGCTGCAGGAGGGGCAGGAAACTGGCGGAGGGAGAGACAAAATTCAGGGGGCCCAAGTCAGCTGGAGGGCCCCTGAAGCCGGCATCACACTGCATCCAGCCGAATACCTTCCCGACGATTTTCCTTTTGATGCAGTTCTGGCTGTAGCCACTAGGGGCACAGGGAAGTCTGAGCACAGTCAAAAAGGCGCTCTGACTGCTGGGGTAGGCTGGCCTTTCTGCAAGACTGAAGCAAAGCGGTAGTTAGTGTGTTGCCGCAAGATAAAACAACTTTCCCCTCTCTTTTCCTTAATTTCTCGCCATCTTTTCCATTCTTTTCTCATTCATTTCTCTCTTCCTCTACCTAGTTTTTCCGCCCCAGCCCCATTTATTTTCAAGTCTTGGTCTTCTGATCCCTATTTTGCTTGGGAACAGAATGTAATTAAGATTAGTATAGTGGTAAACTTTTGTTAGTATTATGAAAAGAGAAGAAGAAGAGGAGGAGGAAGAGGAGGAGAAGATTGGATTTATACCCCATCCTTCACTCTGAGTCTCAGAGCAGCTTACAAACTCCTTCCCCTTCCCCTCCCCACAACGGACACCCTGTGAGGTAGGTGGGGCTGAGAGAACTCTTTTGAGGACTGCTCTTGAGAGAACAGCGCTGAGAGAACTTGTGACTGACCCAAGGTCATCCAGCAGCTGCAAGTGGAGGAGTGGGGAATCAAACCCAGTTCTCCCAGATTAGAATCCGCATACTTAACCACTACACCAAACTGGCTCTCAGGAAGCTGTGCAGGGCAGCATGGAGTTGCCTTCCTTGTAGGAAGCCACAAGAAAGCATGAGCCAGTTTGGTGTAGTCAGGAGCGCGGACTTCTCTAATCTGGGAGAACTGGGTTCGATTCCCCACTCCTCCACATGCAGCTGCTGGTGTGACCTTGGATCAGTCACAAGTTCTGTCAGAGCTGTTTCTCTCAAGAGAACAGTTCTGACAGAACTATGGCTTGCCCAAGGTCATCTAGCAGCTGCTAGTGGAGTAGTGGGGAATCAAACCCAGTTCTCCTAGATTAGAGTCTGTGCACTTAACCCCTATACCGTGATCAAACAAAGTAGTAAAAGGATGCTTCCCTCTTCTTCCACCCTTTACATGCATGAGAATGGAACATTCACCTGTTTTAGTGGAACAGAAGTTAGAACTCCCAGTTCAGGCACTGGGTTGTTATCATTATTACTGCGTTGGTGGAAGAACTAATAGACCTTTGTATATGACAAAGAATGTAATCTTTTTAATATTGTTAAAAATTACATTTATAACAAATGCCATACTTAGTCTTTCTAACCAGTGGGGAAACAAAGCTGCATTGTTCTCCTGGCCTCTACTCAGAGCCGGTGCAACCATAGAGGCGGGGTTAGGCAGTTGCCTAGAGCGCCCCCTGAAGAGGAAGCACCTCGCCAGCCTGCCTGCTGCCCTGCTGACCCTCTCCTCCCTCACCTCGTGAGCTCTCCCGGGTGGCCGGCGCTGGAGCCAAGCCAGGCAGGAGCCAGAGCAGGAACGACAGCCACTGCCACCACCAGGTCAGTCCAAATCGCTCTTTCCACTCACTCACCACGCTTTATCCCGCCGGTGGCAGCAGTGAGGCTCCCCCAGGGCCGGGTTGTGCTGGAGCACGTGGCTGCCTCTCCGGAGTGCCCCTTGACAAGGCCACTCGCAGAGTCCGGGAGCAGCATGGGCTCGGGCCCAGATGGGATCTCTTCTCCCAGGCCAACGAGCCCCATTATCTGGGCCTGCTCCCCCTTCTCCTCCTCCTCATTCCCCACTCCGAGCGGCCTCTGCCGACGTGCAGGGGTGGCTTGGTGGGGAAGGGTAATGCAAGATCAGTGCAGCTGGAAGGAGGAGAAGCCAGATCAACAGGGTGGGAACCCCCCCCCCCAACAGCCCCCTTTGCTTGGGGATCCTTGAGGGCCACTCAGCTGCGAAGAGTGCTGGGGGGGAGCCAAGTGCCCCCTGTTCCCCCTCCCTGCGGCACCCACTGCTGCGCTCCGGGGAGCCCTGGGTGTGCCCGAGGAGGGCACTGGCACCACTGGAGTCGGGGGGGTGCAGGCGTGCTCTTGAGAGAAGACCGGTGGGCACCTGAATCGAAGATTCCAGGTGAGATTGGCGAGGCTGGGGGGCAATGCTCCCTCTAAGCTGTGGAGTCTTGCCACTCTGCTCAGCTGCTGTTCCTCCATTTGCCCTGTGGCACCCAGCTGCGAGGTGCTGGATCAGGTGTTCTGCTGCTACTGGGAGCTCCTTTTTCCTGGTGGAGGTCAGAGAAGTCAAGATTGCTTGTGTGTGTGTGCTTGGTGAAGGATGCAAGTGCACTCTGTGTATGCCCAGAGGCTCTCCCTTCCTTTACTTGCATTCCAGGGCAGAACAAAACCCTGGGCATTGCTGATCTGGGTGACTGAAGAAGTGAGCAGTGCCTCACATGGGCGTCAACTACGGGGGGGCTCGAGGGCTCGAGCCCCCCCCCCGAAATTTCCCGGGGGGGCTCAGCCACCCCTGGCAAAATGGAGCGCCCGGTGGCCAGTCAGCCGGCTGTCGCCGCCTCTCCTTCCCCCCCACCCCCGGCCTGCCCTCCTGCCTCCCTGGGGCGGCGGGGGGGAGAGAGGCGGCGACGGCCAGCTGACTGGCCACCGGCGGGCGCTCCATTTTGCCGGGGGTGGCTGAGCCCCCCCCGGGAAATTTCGGTGCGTGAGCCACACACCCCCTCCCGGCCCGCCTCCGGTTCCTTCCTACGAGGAGCCGACTCGGGCTGCCGCCCGCCGCAAGCTAGCCAGGGAGGCCCCGAGCAGGCCCGTCGTCTGCCGCGCTGGCTCCCCAGGGGGAGAGAACACCGCCGAGGGGCTCCCCAGGACAGAGACACGCCCGGGGGGAGGGTTCCCTTCGCCCGCCCCCCAGCCAGGCCGGCCAATTCATCCCTTCCTTCCCGGCCCGCTCGCTCCCCAGACCCGCCACCGCTCGGCCTGCAGACGGCGCCAGGAGGAGGAGGGCGAGCGGGCTGACCGGCTCGGGAGGCCCTGGCCGGAGGACAGGCGCGACCAGCAGCAGCAGCTTGGCCGCCTCCTCCTCCCCCTCGGGCCCCCGCGAGGGCTTCTCTCCGCTGGGGACGGGCTGGCCCAGGCGCGGCCTCCCTCCCTCCCTCCCTCTTCGTGAGGCGGAGGCCACAGCCTCGCGGGCTCGCCGTCGATGGGCGCTCGGCCAGACGGGCCTCCCAGCCCTCGTCCCCCGCCGGGCGCACGGCCCGGGGGAGGGAAGCGGCGGCTCCCTGGGGCGGGGGGGAGAGCGGCGGGGACATGGTCCCAAGCGCGCGCGTGCACAAGAGAGCCCCCCCCCCCGGATTTTAAAAGTCTACGCCCCTGGTGCCTCACAAAAGCTCCTACCATGCCACAAATTTTCTAAGTCTTTAAGATGCTCCTGGACTCTTGCTCTTTTCAGATCTGAAGCAGGGACTTAGGAAAGCTCCTGGGGGGTGGCATTCGCACAGACACCCCCCCCGCCGCCTTTTCATTGTTATTTGAAGTTTTGGTGGTGGACTGTCAAGTCACAGCTGACTTATGGAGACCCCCTCAGGTCTTCAAGGCATGGGAGGGTGTCGGTGTGCATGTACATCTGTCTGAGTGGGAGACATTCCCCCCTCCCCTTTCCAGGACAGATCCCAATGCTGTAGGTACGCAAGGCTGGATCAATTCCACTCACAGTGCCCAGGCATGGACAGATTTCTCAAGGATATTTCATACTTTTCCTCTCCTTATAGTAACTGTCATTTAAAGAAAACTGGGAAGCGTAATGCAGCCCAGTGATGTCCGTGGCCTCCCCAAACCCCACTTGCAGGCTTCACCTGCAAACAACCCAGGGATTTCCCAACCCAGTGTTGTCAATGTTGTCCCTTCATCTCTGCCTCCCCTGGTATGTGGAATAGAAATTCACTCAAAAAAATGTTTGAAAAGCTTTGTATTTAAAAGGCTTATTGTATTAGTCTAAATCTAGATGGGCAGCCATGTTGGTCTGAAAAAGCAGAACAAAGTTTGAGTCCAGTGGCACCCTTAAGACCAACAAAGTTTTATTCAAGGTATGAGCTTTTGTGAGCACGCACACTTCCTCAGGTACATTGAAATGGCAGTTAACAGTCCATACCTATAGGCAGAGGGTGAACAGCAAATTAGCATACAGCATAGTGAAGATGTTTTAACAAATGCAAAGACCAAACAGGAATAACAAGCTAAATTTATATGGTCACCATTTGTTTGGATTTATTTATGGGGGAACACAGTGAAGCAAATAAATATGTCAAAATAGGAGACTGATGTGTAAAGGTATCCTTCTTAATTGTGGAATGCTAAGAGCAAGTAACTGAGACCCTGTTGTTATGCTCCATTCATCTCCTCTCAAGTATGGAGGTAATTAACAGCATCCTTTTCTTTGAGGTGTGGTGAATGGTTGTGTAGTGTTATGTCTCCTCTGTCACCAGATCAGAGAAATACATTTCAAATTTGCTATCAGGTCTTTTGGGTGCAGCCGGAGGTGTGGCTCCGGCCAGCATATAATGAGGGCCCTGGAGCCCTGCTGAATCACTCAATAAAGGCTTCATGATTTCACCGTTCCTGGTCTCCCGAGTCCAGTACTCTTCACTAGTGATGGCGGTGGGATCCCAATGAGCGACTGGAAATAAACTTTTCAAGGGTTGGAAAGGACTGCTGTAGAGAGGCAAATGTGGGATTCAACCCTAAATCTGAAGAATTGCCACTGCCAGCTTTTGTAAAGTATAATGGAAGAGAGAGTCATTAATAATGGCTGTTTGGACTATCAGAGAAGGGAACACTACTGTCAAGCACATTTGAAGAGACAGCCTATGTAGGATGTTAGCCCATACCTTGGTATGTCAATCAAACACTGTTACCTGGACATATAACCAGGTCCCCAGGAAGAGGCTATTTCTGCACATTTTAGAAGAGCATCTGTTCCCTTCACTACAGGCTCCACTGAGTCTCCCCTGAGCAAGCACGGCTGTAAATACTGTGTCTGAGCACAGGGCAAGGGCTTGTTGCACATTCCTCGAGAGGTGATGCGGGGGCGGGTGGAGTCAGCCTAGCATCTTGGGGCAGGGTAAGAGCAGCTGCTCCAAAATATGTTACAACTTGTCATTGTCAACGAAGCAATAATATATGCTAAGTGGGTGGAGAGCAGCAGGGACCTGCATTTTGGGGAGAGAAAGGTGGCAGATGAAAGCCCAAGACAAGGATGACGGAATAATTGCTTTACATACTTCTGGGTTTGGGGGTGGGGGGGTGGGGGGGGTTTAAGAAGTTTGACAGAGAGAAAGCAACAGGCCTTACAGCAAGGAAAGGCAAAAACAGACCTGGCATTTTTAGAGTAAGGGAGCTGATCTGGAAGTACCTCATTGCTTTCAAGCCCAGCATCTCTCTCCTTTCTACCTGAAGCTCTGCAGAAACAAAACAGGTCCTGTCATTCTTTAGCAGAGGCAGTTTTTTTGTTTAAACTATTTCTATCCCGCTTTGATTTCCTTAGACTTTCCTTAGACCTTAGCTACCATATTTTGAAAAGCAAAAAAGAGGACATATTTCCCGACTGACTACTTCAAACAAGAGATCACGATGACAAAACTCATTTTAAATTCCCCTACTATTTAAGCTGTAATAATTGCTACTAACTAAGAATATTCCTAATCTTCCAACCCAAAAAAAGGAAAATGTCATTGGGTTTTTAAAAAGAGCCCAAAAGAGGATAGACACCCACAAAAGAGGACATGTCCTCTAAAAAGAGAACATCTCGTAAGCCTACCTTTAACTCAAGGTGGCTAGCAAAGCAACAAGTTGCAAAGACATGAAACACAATAAAATATTCCAACAGAAAGATAAAAACAACACACAAGATCAAAATAATACAGCTAGATCTGCAAAAACACTTTACTCTCCAAATTCCCTTTGAAATAACAATGTATTATTTGCCTTTCTGAATGCAGGAAATGTTGTTACTTTCTGCACACACTCTGGTAAACTATACTACTGTTGATAGGCTGTTACCTCATGATAACATTTCCTTTAATTCCTGGAGCAGTTTTACACTTTAAAAAGGCCCACTTTTATTATTCAGGCAAGGCAATGAATGAATGGATTAACATTCTTGCTACACTTGTTTCAGTTATAAAAATGGGCAAGCCATCTGAAGCATGGGGGGTCGGGGAGGAACAAGAAGACGCACAGCTGAAGCAATGTTTGATTTGCTGGCATGTGTGCAGAAGCTCAAAGAAGCCAGCTTCACGGTATGGCTGAATTCTCTTTTTTCATAGTACATCTGCCTTCATCCTAAAGTGATGCTGAATGTGCGTGAGAGGTTGCAGTTTAGTCTTTATTAAATATCCAAAATCTCCATCCTCCTTTTGCATCTAGTCATTTTATGAGTGTCTCCATCCTAAAACTACCTAAGGATGAGATATGTTTGTAAACTATTGGGATTGTAGATTAGCAGGAGACAGAAGTTGATCAAAGGTGTGTAAAGCCCCAGCACTGAAAATGTTTGTCCCCAAATCTTCCTTTATTTGTACCATACTAAGTATACATAGTTACACAGAAAACATCTAGAAAACGTAGAATGCAATCAACATTGTCAAGCCAAAAACTAATGATCAAGTATTTGAAGTCTCTGCCCCCTCCCCTGGATCCCATCTGGATACCATCTCTGTAAACACCATCCATTCTTTACCAGGCCTACACAAACAGGTACAGAGACATTCTAGGTAGCCACGCCCTATGCTATGAAACTCCTCCCCCACTCTGAGACAAGCAAAGCTCAAGCCTGCACCCTTCTAGAGAAGTTGTAAAACCTTTTCATTCAGATCCACTTTGAAGCATCGGAGTACAGCCAGGAGGAAGAAACATGGGATTTAATTATTTCAGTTTTTGATATTTGCTTGCTTACTTACACAAGGATCCAGATGTTATTTTAGGATGCTCAGCAACAACCATCACTGTTGACAAACAAGGAAATTTGGAATGTTTCCATTCCACTCTCTTTCTGTCTGGAATCCTTCATTGTTCAGTGGGTTGGATCCAACCAGCTTTTCTGCTGAGACTTCAAAAAAGGAGGAGGGGATCCCTTTGAGCACCCAAACAGTTTCTGCTGGGTGTCATGGGACCTACATGAATAAGAGACATACTGGATGGAGCCTGTAGTAGGACTGGGGAATAGGGTGATATGAACAAAAATGCTGGTTAGACCCAACTCAGTGTGTTCTTGTCTTTAGAACTATGAAACCATTTGTCAAATATAATAAACCAAAACTTTCCAGGATATAAGCTTTCATGAGTCAAAACTCACTTTGTCAAAGAGAAGAGCTTCCGTGATCACCTGTACAGAAGAAATATCACATGACAGGCTGGTAATGGGGTTATTTCCAGGATCAGCACCCCCAGGCTGAAGTCTAACCAAATCATTGTCCATCCTATAGGATTTACCCAACACATCCCCCTCAAATAGAGTTTACCCAGCATTCAAGCTCTGGTTTTGAGCACATGGGAAAGAAAAGGCTACTCAGCCTCCCTGGATCCTCTGTCCAGCCTGCCTCCCTCTCTGTCTTTTCTCCCCTTTTCTGATTGGTAGGTTGCTGCGACCTTCTAGCCTTAAAAGAGCATCTCTGTTTTAACACTCCTTACTGTTTTGCCATTACCAGGTTCGGTGCTGTGATTGCATCTCCCACTTGGGTCTCTCTCTCTAGCCACAGCAGAGACTATTCCTATACACACCAGAGATGAAGAAATCATCCTCTGCCCTTTCCCCCATGCTTCTCTCTGGTAATCATGTCCAAATTGGGAATGGAATGATTCCAGAGGTCAGCCTAACAGACTCCAAGTTATAAAATGATTTACTAAAGTAATAGAAGTGTACTCATGCCCATTTACACAGCAATGAGCTACTCTTTTCTCCAGATATTGAGTCATGTGTATCAGATATATTATTTCATACCTGACCCATTAGCATGTGGGGAGCTCTATTATAAAGTTGTTGCCACAAACAGTTGAGTTCTTTGTAATCATGCTGTGCATGGACCCAAGCTAGGCTTCTCATTTACATGCCTGCATCAGGGAATTCCCTATCTCCAGCCAACTTCACACTCCAAGGAATTGAGCAGGAACAAAAAATGGCCTCCTCATAGTGATGCTCTAGGCAGCCTAGAGCATCAGCTGGAAATGATATCACATCCCCCTCAAATTCTGTCCAACCCCAAAAATCTCCCTGCATTTACCAAGGCAGCATTGGGAACTCTAACCCAAGCATGACTAGGATGTTATGTACAAAACACCACTCCCTAGTCCTACTGTGGTAGGGGCCTCAAGCCCTTTTGAACCCGGAGAGAGGCATAAAATTAACTATAAAATATTTCACAACTGTTGAAAAAGAGAATGTGACCAAAAGACCACCGGTCCTGTTTTATGGTTCTTTTGACAAAGGGACAGAACTCCAGTGCAAGTCTGAAATGAAGACAGAGGCCGGAATTTAGCAGAATAATTGGAGAAAGTTTATTGAGAGAAACCAAAGTTCAAGCATTCAGTCAGGGTAATAGTCAAGAATGTTGCAGTAAAAAAATACTAAGGAGCTCATAATCAGAAGACCAGCCTCTGTCCTCAGTTCTAGCACTCACACAATATTTATTCACACAGTGCAAATAGGTATGTCAGATAGTATAATGTTAGAGGAGAGAAGAACGGCATGGAAAGCTGAGAGAGCCTATCCTGAGAAAGCCTATCCTTTTCTGTGTCATCTGGGGCAATTTATGAATCTTAAGGGGCCCGGAGCTCCAAACAGACCGTAGACTTACTCCAACCCAAACATTAGGAGTTCCAGGAGGTGTCGCTGGACAAAGATGCCCAACAGGAATCCAGGCAGCAGTTCAGATAATCCATAGAGGTCCAGAAGGACGAGCATATGGAGGAGGATTAGGAATGCCGAGTGAGACAGGATGCAGGGTGTGCAGTTGAAGCTGTACTAAGAATGAATTGAAAAGCTCAAGAACAGTTCTCATTACAGAGGTCCACGGGAATACAGAGAACACTTTGGTTTTTACAGGGCTAGAAGGAGGCTGAGATGTCTGAAGTAAGCCTCTGGGTTGGCTTGAAGTTGAGGAAGGGTGAATGTCTGAGGCAGAGAGAAGGCATGTTTGGGAGCAGAATATAGAGAGCAGGAACAAAAGAGGCATCATCAGGAATAGCCTCCTTTCCTTTCAGGCCGAGATCACCAGAGATCTTTTCTGATAGGACAGATCAAGACCAGATGACAACAGCATATGGTAGTTGTATTGGATAGAAATAATTATATCTAATTCTGAACATGGCCCTAACTGCAGATCCTTAAATTTAGAGACTGGGGCCATGTACAGACAGCAAGCATTTTTCTACAGACCTGGGGAACGCCTCCTTTCCCATACTGGAATAAAATGTAGAGTTTTTAAAAAATGGAAAGGTTGAGAATCTCCCCAGACAGACAAATGTTGTCTGCATTTCCACAGACAACTCAAAGGACCGTTTCCACAGGCTCCAGCACTAGGCCACAGCAGCTCCTTGGAGAGATATTAATGTATCTTTTTGTGTGTCTGTTTAAAGCAGTTTAGTTAGCTATTCATTTGTCCTAAGAGTGGGCTGCTGGGGAACTGTCCTTTGGGACCTGTTCCCATTGTGCCATTGTTAACTGTGCATGGTAGTCTGATGTGTTTACAGGGTTCGACCAATAAATCATATGGTGGTGATTGTCCACCTACAACTGAATTGGTACCAGCCTCCTGTTAAAACTGGCAGGAATTCAAACTGCTTTATGAGCCACATGAAATCAAGTGTTGCCTGTTGATCCACCATGTCGTACTTTGGGGGACGTGAGCAGGCACGGAGTAGTCGACTCAGGTTTCTAACATATTTGAAAGCTTTACTGTCTGAAGGCCGTGAGGAAGACAGGGCTCTTTGTTGGACCCTAACAAAGCAATGCCCCCGATACTCCTCCTTCTGAGCCCTTTATATGCTTACAAAGCCCTTAGTAGGGAGGGGAGGGGAAACTGGCCGCCATTCCCATCTGCCTGACTGGACCCAGAGTGGCTTTTATAGCAGCAATCTAACCAAATTCAGTCATGCCATTTAAGAAAACAAAGAAGAGATTGGATGTATACCCTTCACTACCCAAGGGAGTCTCAGAGTGGCTTACAAACTCCTTTCCCTCCCCCCCCCCACAACAGACACCCTATGAGGGAGGTGGGGCTGAGAGAGCTCTGACAGAAACTGTTCTTTTTCAAGAACAGCTGTGCCAGAACTATGGCTTGCCCAAGGTCATCCAGCAGGTACAAGTAGAGGAGTGGGGAATCAAACCCAGTTCTCCCAGATTAGAGTCCGCGCACTTAACCACTACACTAAACTGGCTCTTTAAAATACTCTCTAGGTCTTTTCCTACTTGTGGATGTGTGAACAAGAAAAAAGGAGTTTTAATTTTGTTTGTATTATGTTTACTTATACTCATATTTCAGCCTCCCTGTACCTTACTGCGCATGTGTGGTTTCAGTCTCACATTGATGTTGCTCCTGCTAAACTCCAATCTATACCCAGTGGGCTTACGTGATTATCAATTTTTCTATAAGCATTTAACACAAGCTAGCTAGCATTAGTCATAATGATACTCCAGTTGAAGGGAGGGGAATGTCAGATGTGCATTGCAGCACAGCCTTTATGAATGTTAATTTTAAAAAAATATATCCCATTACTCTGTGTGTCAGAACAGGTCCTGGTTCATTGTACAGATATTACTACAAGCAACAGGACCAGGAAGAACACAATAGGGTGGAACAGGAAGAGGACATAGAAACAGCAGAAAGTGGAGAAGGAAATGGTCAAAAGAAGGTGGGAAACTAAGGGTCTTTTTACACCTCCCCTCTAAAGTAGTTTGACTGCTGTCTTTTCCTGTGCTGATTTCACAGTGGTGTGAAATTTCACTCCAGGGGGTCTAAGTGCACTAATCAACACAGCAATTGTTTAAAGCAGAATGAAGCCGGTTGCATACTAGCTTGACCACAGGAGGGCAATTAGTAGATGTGGACATTTCAGTGGCAGCACGGTTTCACACCGCACAGAAGTATGGGCAGGGTTTTTTGGAACTAGAATGATTCCAGCGGGAAAGTCAGATGTAAAAACAGCCTAAGACCTGGTAAAAGTTACAAATGGCAGACAAGAGTGTTCCAGCAGATCACAAATTACATAGTTGGGAGAGATGAAGAAAGGCAGAAAGCACCGGCACAAAAAAACATGATAAAAATAATAGATCTTCATTTCTCTGTAAGAGGGACATGCCACGCCCATGCAGCCCTTATTCAGATCAGGGCCATGCTGGGAAGGAAGAGGGAATTTAATCTTCCCCTCACCTGCACTCAGTTTTATGAATCAAGACCGGGCTTTTTTTGTACTAGGGGTGCGATCGTACGCACCCATTAGCCACGTGAGAGGGACGATTCACCAGCAGATCAAAGTGGCGCGATCACACCAGCACATCTGGGAAGCGTCCCACAACCGTCATCAAACCGTCGCAAGCCGTTTTGCTCCACCAGGGAAGCGGAGTAAAAAACTACTAGGGAAACTCCAGTATCAAACGGTTTGCTGCGGGCCACAGCCAGACTTTCCCTGTGTGATCGCACCAGCGCAAACTTGTGGCATCGGGGTAGTCTGATCAGGCTATCCCGACACCATGCTGTTGGGTTTTTTCCCCCCTTCTCAGTGTGTGCATCATCGAAAGTCCTTAGGGTGGAGGAGCGCTTCATCAATCCCGTTTAAGCAAATCAGAAACCAACCACAAAAAAAGAATTAACTCACCCACAGTTGCGTCTGATCATGCAGCGGCAAGTTGCACCGGCAGGTCCACAGACCTGTGTGATCACACAACTGTGGGGCAAATTGCTCCAGGGCAAAAGTAGCCTCGCTTCCCCTCTGGATTATCTCGCTCATGTGGCCGCGGCCTAGTAGTATTTTAAAGGAGGAAAGTTGAGGTTTTTAAGGGAATGTCTTTTCCTTTAAAATGCTAACAGAAATATGGGGAAGCTAGATTCACATTGGCAAAAGTAAACTCCCCTCCCCTTCTGCCACTAGGGTTGCCAACCTCCAGGTGAGGCCTTGTGATCTCCAAGAATTACAGTTGATCTTCAGACAATAGAGATCAGTTCCCCTGGAGAAAATGTTTTAAAGGGTGGACTCCTTTGCATTATACCCCACTTAGGTTCTTTCCCTCCCCAACCCCGACTCTCAAAATCTCCAGGTATTTCTCAACCCAGAGTTGGCAACCCTATGTCACAGCCTTGATCCAAAGCTGAGCTGCGTGTAGGTGTAATTTTCGTTTTACAGGCAGAAGACTTTGTCACGTCTGTTTGTGCCTTAGGACTGTCAACTAACTAAAGTTTAGTTGTTCACTAGTTATATATAAAATATTTGCATAGTACCAAAGCCTCAATATAGCTACCTTTTTGAAATACTGAAGAGAACAATTTAATAAACAAAACTCACCATTTGCTGTTAGCCTTCTTTAATCGTTCCCTTTAATTCCCCTTTTCAGAAACATGTACCAAAGAAATATATACTAATGCTCCTCAGTCACTCTTTTGCCATTTCAGATTTCCCATCATTTTTTTTAAAATGGCCTGTACCGGTTAATCAACAGTAATCTAGCATGGAATTAGATTAAAGTTTATATCCTGCTGTCAAAGCTACATTTTGGGCTTGAAGTGTTGTTGAAGTGTTCCTGAAAGATGGGTGTGAGATGTGAAGGAAAGATTTTCAGACTGACCAAGGGGAGGGAGGGCTAGAAGTTGAGGCTTTCACTTAAGAGACAGAGAATAAAAAGCTGCATATCTAGGCAGCCAACCAAACTCCTTATTTCTTAGCTGTGCAAGGCTTATGAATTTGTTTTACAGAACGTTCCTAGGAAGCATACGAATCAATCAATTCTGCCATCCAGGTTTGGTGCATGAATGAACAGATTGACAGGCATTGCTGTGAACCTCCAGAGAACTGGAGTGCCTCGAATTCACACCTCAACAAGACCCAAAGGCCAGCTTTGCTCCCTATGGTTTCCTCCACAGCCTGAGCTGTTTAAAGACAGGGCTCAATTTTGCCCTCTGGCAATAATTCCCCCTTGACTGTGAGCTTGTGCGCTCCCCCTGCCAAGGGCTCTCCAGCCACCCTCCTCCTTTTAACACAAAAATGTCAGCCCATGACGGATTGGAACACGTTCGCCTCTCGTACACACAGTGTTGTCTTTGTGCTGTTACCATCAGTGGCCATCCATCATGGTCTAACCTGACAGCCGGCAGCAGAGCCCTAATCCCCCTGGCCAGCTTGAAATTATGCGGCTACAGGAGCGTCCTCTGCACAGGGCAGCCTCGTCTTGGTGCGAAGGAAGGAGCTCCGGCTTTTCTGCTGCTTGCGAATGGCAGCATAGGGATGCCCCATGGGTCCCTCAACCCTGCTGCGCACCAAGACAGTAAGCTGGCTCAGGGCTAGGTTGCCTGCCGTCTGCATGAAAGAGATAAATAGATAAACACAGGTGTAGGGGGAATGCACATTGTTTTGTGATGATCACACACACATGTACATAAATTGGGAGAGATCACACCTATGAGACAACTCGGGAAACTGCAAAGCAGCCAGGTGTTGTTGGACCTGAGGGACTTGCTTATGAGCCACATTGGCCATGTGCGTTGCAGTCAGGGATGGAAGCATCAGCAGCATGGTGTTATTACATTATACCTCATTCCTAATTCATTGGCCTCACTGCAGTTCCTTCTATTTCACCTGAAGCTATGTGGAAGAGACTGCAGAGGAGGCATTTGCTCATTTACCACTGAGAGCTAGAGGCATAAAAGCAAGGAAAGCAGGGGTTGGAGGAACTGGGACTTCCAGGTTCAGAGGCAGTGCACTTGGAGGGCAACAGAGAGACATTGGCCTTTTGGTGCCACCTGGTTAGCCACGATGGTCAACTAGGTGGACTAGATCAGGGGTGGCCAACCTGTGGCTCGGGAGCCACATGCGGCTCTTTCGCACATATTGTGCGGCTCCTGGCAGGGCAGCTGGGGAAGCAAAGGGGAGGCATGCTTTTTCTCTCTTTCTCCCTTCCTTCCTTCCTTCCTTCCTTCCCTCCTCCCTCCCATCTATTTGCTTTCCTAGTTTCTCTCTCTCTCTTTCTTATAACTGGTTTTCCTCGTTTGTTTTTATTTTTGGCAGTCCCATTTAACGTTAATAAAAAGCAAATTTGCATATTTTTAAAAATAAAAACATGTGTGTGATATTTGTTCCTGTCTTGCGGCTCTCAGACATCTCTATGTGGCTCTTACGTTTATTCTATGTGGCTCTTACGTTAAGCAAGGTTGGCCACCCCTGGACTAGATGGTCTGTTCCCATCAGACCTTTTTCTTCTATCCTGCTGTAACTGGTGAAGGACTCATGGATTGCTCTAAGGACCATTCTGATCTTCCATTATTCACTTATTACGTTAACACCCTCCAGAGAGCACAGATGGGTTTCTGGGTGGTTCCCAGGCATTGAGAAAATTTAAAAACTAGACCTGTGTAGGGATGGCTACAGAAACGCATCATGTACAAGCCAGAAAATGCTAGGCTTGTTTTCCTTAATTGTCCCAACTTTCCAACACTGTTCTTGGCGTGAATGGCAGCAATAGACATATTCCATGATGCCAAATCAATGGTTCATGTGAGGATGGTTTTCACAGAGTGTCGCCATCACACAGAGAAGCAAACATGGCAAGTGGAATAGCATAGCATTTTTACTGCTAAGAAAAGAAGGTTAAGAAAAAAATTATTGATCTCCTGCCTTACATATTTATATCATTCACACTGAAGAACACATAGAAGACTGTGATGTCACCACAGGTCAAAGTACAATCCCATGACTAAGTGAAGCTGCCTTATACTGCGTTAGACCAGAGATCTGTCAAGGTCAGTATTGTCTGTTCTGGTTAATGGGAGCCCTCCTTTATATCAACTGTTGTCAGGAGACACTGGGGATTGAGCCTGTGACTTTCCGCATACACAGCAGGTGCTCTACCACTGAGCCATGGCTCATCCCCAGTCTTGGCACAAATCCCTCCAGCCTGTTAAACAAGTACATACAATTAATTAGCCCACAAAAATGTTTATTAGCCCACCTGCCCACACATACTACTAGAATTCATGTGTGTTTCCTGTTTGGTCTCTTCGCGGTTATATTTACAAGTCTGAGGTCGTCCCCTGCACCTGTAGTTTGGAACTAGTGCTGAATGAGGAACAGAAGCAGTTCCCAGACAGATATGCACCAGTCAAGTGACTGGAGCCTTCTGTGTCACTGCTTTCCAGCACCAAATTCTCCAATTTGTAGAAGAAGAGTTGGTTTTTATATTCTGCTTTTCTCTAGCCCAAGGAGTCTCAAAGCGGGTTACAAATCTCCTTCCCTTCCTCTCCTCTCAGTAAGTACCTAGTGAGGCAGGTGGGGCTGAGAGAGTTCTGAGAGAACTGTGACTGGCCCAAGGTCATCCAGCAGGCTTCATGTAGAGGAGTGGGGAATCAAACCTGGTTCTCCAGATTAGAGTCCGCTGCTCTTAAGCACAGCACCACGCTGGTCCATGAAGTACCCCCTCCCCATTTCTAGAGATATAACCTTTCACAGCATGCTGGTTTAGATAAAGTCAAGGACAGTTTTAAATTCTGGGCTGATTTCTCTTATCCCAAGTTATTGAATATACAGCTGAACGCAGACATGCATCTTAGGAATGCTGTGGGATGGTGAGAAGTCATTAGCAGTATTTCCTCTCCACACTGTCAGCAGTCATGGAGCCATCACCAAGATGCTATTTCTGCTTTGGGTGAAGTCAGAAATGCCATCATATGCCAACAAATGTCCACTTTGCATCCCATCATTCTATATGGAAGTATAATGCTTGTTTGACTGTTTCAGAGCAGTCCTGCTAGGGTTGCCAACTGTTTTTATTGGCCTTAGAATCACAGAATCACAGATCTGGAAGGGGCCATACAGGCCATCTAGTCCAACCCCCTGCTCGATGCAAGATCAGCCTAGAGCATCTCTGACAAGTGTTTGTCCAGCTGCTGCTTAAAGACTGACAGGGAGGGGGAGCTCACCATCTCCCTAGGCAGCTAATGCCACTGTTGCACAGCTCTTACTGTCAACAAGTTTTTCCTCATATCCAGCTGGTACCTTCCCGCCCTTAATCTAAACCCATTATTGCAAGTCGAGTCCTAGCCTCTGCTGCCAACAGGAACAGCTCCCTGCCCTCCTCTAAGTGACAGCCCTTCAAAAACTTAAAGAGAGCAATCATGTCCCCCTCAGCCTCCTCTTCTTCAGACTGAACATTCCCAAGTCTCTCAGCCTTTCCTCATTGTTGTGTTTGTTTAGAATATGAAGCAGTAATAGCTTGAAAAGGGCTCTGGTATCCTAAAGCTCCATTTCCTATTGGCTGATTAATAAAGACTCCCATTGGTCCTGAAGCCAATCTAGATACCCAATCACTGAGCCCTGCTTGGGTCCAATAGTATTGCTTGTATATAGTTACATTGTTGAAAGTTATGTGTTGAAACAGTATAAATGAAAGTGTTGCTCTCATAGAACTGTCTTTTGAGCTGAACAATGTCCCTGAATAAAAGCCTGTTTGTTTGAATTCATCGCCTCCTGCTCAATACCTAAAACTGGTGACAAGGATGGGATCCCAGTCCTAACTGAACAGCTGAAATCACTCTGCCTGCCCAGCTGAAATCACTAAGGGCGCCCAGAGCTAAATCACTATGGGCATGGCATCCAAGGGCCATATCGAACCGTTCGACCCAAAGGTTGGGAACTGGGAGTCATACCTCAATCAGTTTGAATGCTACCTCATAGCAAATCGTATTGACGGAGATGATGTCTGCCGCACCACTTTTCTGAGTACCTGCGGCCAGGCTGTATTCGACATTGCTCGAGATTTAGTTGCCCCCTCTAAGTTACTCGAGACCCCTCTCGGCATCATCAAGGCCCGGCTGACCGAGTACTTCACCCCAAAGATATCGGCTGCCGCACACCGATGCACGTTCCATCAGCGGAACCAGAAGGAGGGCAAGTCTGTCACGGAGTACCTCACCGCACTGAGGCAGGCTGCTCGAGACTGTCACTTCACCGATTTGAAGTCCGTCCTCCTAGATTGGCTGCTCTGCGGCCTCAGAGACGAGAGCATCAAGCGAGCCCTACTCTTACTAAAGACTCTCACATATGAATCGGCCCTCGAAGAGGCTCTGAGAGTAGAGGCCGCCAACCTATCCCTCCATGAACTGCAATTGAGTCCCCAAAGCCACATGCCAGGCCTCTCTGATGCTGTACACCAGGGTAGTACCGCTGAGTCCAATGACGCCTGGGATGACCAATCTGATGTGTCTGATAATGGAGTTTTCAACGCAAGGGCCAATCAGAAGCTGCACCGCCATCACAAAAGCCCGCACCGCTCTCAAAAAAGCCCACCAAAAAACGGCTGTGCCAGTTGCGGAGGTGCGCATGCACGTAGAGACTGTCAGTTCCACGATGCCATCTGTCATGTGTGTGGGAAAGCGGGCCACCTTGCCAAAGTATGTCGCTCGTCTCAAGGTCGTGATGCCCCATATGAGTTCCAGAGTACCCGAGGGTCTGTGAATGCCCGCAGCCAATCGTATCATTCCAAGTCATCTCGGCCATCCGGGCAAAGACAAAGGTACAGCAATGAAGCAAGCGTGTCCAAGGGCTACACCAACCACCTATATATACACCAGGAGCTACATCTGTGTCTGAAAATCAAAGCCACCGTCTTCATCGAAGGTCGAGCGTGCCAGATGGAGGTAGACTCTGGGTCAGCATTGTCCATCATCTCTTGGAGCACATTCCAACAAGTCTGCCCGCAATTCGCTGCTCACTGCCTTCAGAGATGCACCCTACAGCTGTTCGACTTCCAGAGGAACCGAGTTCCAGTCATCTGCATCGCCACAGTCCAGGTCAAATATAAGAAATTCTCCGGCCATCTGAACCTGCTCGTGGTAGAGGGTCACCGCACAAGCCTGATAGGGCTGGACTGGTTCACCGCCTTGGGCATAGACATTGTTGGCATGAACCAAGTCGAGCCGCAGCCTTTTATGGACCTTGAGACAGAGTTTCCGAAGGTTTTCAAGACAGAGCTAGGCTGCTACGAGGGTCCACCTGTGTTGTTTAACCTGGATCCTGCTGTACCACCAATCCGCCTCAAGTCCAGACGCTGCCCCATTGCTTTCAAGCCCAAGATTGATGAGCAGATTGATAAACTGTTGGCCCAAGGGATCCTCGAGCCAGTTCCCAATGCCAAGAGGGAGACACCTATCGTCACTCCCCGCAAGCCCGATGGCTCCGTCCGTTTGTGCGCTGACTATAAGTGCATCATCAAACGGGCCCTACAGCCACACACATACCCGGTTCCTGTGGTGAGCCACCTTCTAGCCTCGGTCTCTGGGGGCCGGGTGTTCGCCAAGATCGACCTCGCCCAGGCATATCAGCAGTTGCTGGTAAATGCAGCCACAGCCAAGGCACAGACTATCGTGATGCACCGAGGTGCTTTTAAAGTAAACCGGCTGCAGTTCGGGGTAAGCGTCGCCCCAGCATTTTTCAAGAACTTATGAAGCGCCTTCTTCGGGGTCTGCCTGGCATCGTACCCTATTTTGATGACATCTTAATTGCCGGGGCCTCTGATCTTGAACTGGCTACTCAGGTGCGAGAGGTCTTTTGTCAGCTACAGGATATTGGCCTTCGGCTGAAGAAGGAGAAATGCAAGTTCTTCGTCCCTACCATTCAATTCCTGGGTTACCGCCTAGACGCCGATGACATCCACCCTGCTCCGGACAAGGTTGCTGCAATCTGCAACGTGCCCACTCCGAAGTCTAAGAAAGAGCTGCAGTCCTTCTTAGGACTATTGAACTTTTATCATGCCTTCTTGCCCAACAAAGCAGCTCTTGCAGAACCACTCCATCATTTACTGGACAAGTCAGCTCCATGGGCATGGGGTTGCCGAGAAAACGCCTCCTTCCAAGCCGTCAAAGCCCTCCTTGCCTCCGATGCCGTCCTCATGCACTATGATGAGAAGAAGCCCCTCATCCTAGCATGTGATGCGTTGCCTTATGGGATCGGGGCCGTGCTCAGTCATCGGTTGCCATCTGGCCGGGAGGCCCCTATTGCTTTCTATTCCAGAACGTTATCCCCCATTAAGAGAAACTACACCCAGATAGATTGAGAGGCACTAGCAATCATTGCTGCAGTGAAGAAATTTCACGATTTCATCTACGGGCAGGAATTTGAAATCATCACCGACCACAAGCCGCTGCTTGGCATCTTCACAGCCAGACCATCAAACCGCCCCGGATGATGCGCTGGGCAGTTCTTCTATCCACCTACTCCTTCCGCCTCTTCCACAGGCTCGGTAAGATCATCGGGCACGCTGATGCCCTTAGCCGTCTGCCACTTCCATCTTTAGGACCGCCTGAGGCCCCACTCCAGGAAGTTTTGCTGATCAAGGAGCTGCCGCAGCCTCCACTCTGTTGCCGATGTAGCGTTCCACACCAGCCGGGATCGAATGCTCAGCCGAGTCTACAACCATGTGTGGAGGGGATGGCCGTCGGAGACACTCAATGCCGAATTCCAGCCATTCCTGTTGAGATCATCTGAGCTGTCGGTAAACAAGGGATGCCTGTTGTGGGGAAACAGAGTCGTCGTCCCTCCCCCACTTCACCAATGGGTGCTGGACGCCTTGCATGAAGGGCACCCGGGCATTGTTAAGATGAAGGCCATCGCTAGGAGCTGTTTGGTGGCCCAGCATGGATCAGCAGATTGAGCAGTGGGTCCGGACATGTCAGCCGTGCCAGGAGTCGAGGCCAGCAGCTCCAGAGGTTCTTGTTCATCCATGGGAGAAGCCGAGGGGCCCATGGTCCCGCATTCACGTGGAATTTGCTGGGCCCTTCCAGGGCCGAACACTCTTGATTATCATGGATGCGTATTCCAAGTGGTTGGAGGTCATCCCTGTCACCTCCATGACATCAGCCATCATTGCCTGCTGCCTAGACCATCTCTTTGCCACCTTCGGCCTGCCGGACCTCCTTGTGTCCGACAATGGAACTCAATTTACCTCTGCAGAGTTCCAGACCTTCCTGGACGAGTGGGGTATCCAGCACATCACCTCGGCTCCTTTCCACCTCGAGATGAACGGTCAAGCTGAGCGAATGGTGCGAACAGTCAAGGACTTGCTCCGCAGGATGGGTGACAGGAATTTCCCAGCCAAGCTCGCCGGGTTCTTGTTGCAGCAGCACTCCTCGCCACACACTGCCACCGGGAAGTCGCCGGTGGAGCTGCTTATGGGTCGCCAGCTGTCCACCTGCCTGAGCTGCCTTCACCCTGACCTGGCACCAGATGTCCACTGTGACCCTATCACCACAGGGTCCACTCGGTCCTTTGCGCCAAGAGACACAGTGTATGCCCGGAACTATGGGGCAGGTCTGCATTGGGTTCCAGCAGTCGTTGTGTGCTCAACAGGCCCTATATCGTACGAGGTGAGGGGTTACACGGGGCAGGTCCATCACAGACATCTGGCCCAGCTGAGATGCCAGTGGCCAGCGCCGGAGAATCGGTTGCAACGCTCTCCAGTTCCTGAGCCAGAACAATGCTTGCAACGCTCCCCAGTTCCTGAGCTGGAGCAATGCTTGCCACGCTCCCCAGTTCCTGTGTCAGGACAACATTTGCAATGCACCCTGGTTCCTGAGGCCGGCCTGGGAGATCTCCCGGCACAGCAAGACGCTGGCGCCTGGGGGAGTTGCCTGACAGAGGGCAGCCCTCCGCCAACTCCAGCCCGGGACATCCCAAGGGAACAGTCTGCCAAGCCACTGCCAGCTCGGAACGAGGTAGGCCCCCTGCCGGAGCTGGGTCATGCCCCAGAACTCTCAGAGCTCCCAGACTTTATGGACCGCTCCCCCTTGAGTCCGCCGCCACAGCTCATGCCGGCCCGTATGGAGTCCCCAGATTTAAGAGGATGTTCTCCATCGGGTTCACCCTTGCTGTGCTGGTCCCAATGGACCAGGCGACCGCCCCCACACCTAAGGGACTTTGTTGTTTGAACTTAGGGGGGAGGAGTGTTGTGTTTGTTTAGAATATGAAGCAGTAATAGCTTGAAAAGGGCTCTGGTATCCTAAAGCTCCATTTCCTATTGGCTGATTAATAAAGACTCCCACTGGTCCTGAAGCCAATCTAGATACCCAATCACTGAGCCCTGCTTGGGTCCAATAGTATTGCTTGTATATAGTTACATTGTTGAAAGTTATGTGTTGGAACAGTATAATTGAAAGTGTTGCTCTCATAGAGCTGTCTTTTGAGCTGAACAATGTCACTGAATAAAAGCCTGTTTGTTTGAATTCATCGCCTCCTGCTCAATACTTAAAACTCATAGGGCTTGGTCTCCAGGCCCTCGATCATCCTTGTCACTCTTCTCTGCACACGCTCCATTCTGTCCATATCCTTTTTGAAGTGAGGCCTCCAGAACTGCACAAAATACTCCAGGTGAAGCCTGACCAATGCAGTGGACAGCAGGACTCTGACAACTTGCGATTTGGATGTTATGCCTTTGTTGATACACCCCAAGATCGCATTAGCCTTTTTTGTCACTGCATCACACTTGCTGCTCATATTTAATTTACAGTCAACCCATACCCCAAGATCTTATTCACACACACTGCTACCCAGAAGTGTATCCCCCATTGCTCCTCAACAAGAGCCTTCAGTAGCAGCTTGGCATGCCAAATTTAGCAGGTGGCATTTTTCTGTGTACTCTTGGCCCATGGCAGGAAATGCCCCACCTGCTTCATTTCTGTATGTCAAACTTCTGTTTAAAGGTCCTAGTAAATGAGCTTTGCTTTGTTCAGAATGCATATAGTTTGCCAGTCAGATCATGCTGCCCTCAAACTGGCTCAGACAGATTGTGAACCAACCAATTTGACTGAGGTTATCAAGACTCAACAGCACCAGAATCACATGGCTAGGATTTTGCAGGCACATTTGTTCCTTTGGATACAAATAGATGTATGGAGGAAACTGACTGGGATTGTCCCCACTAGCTCCAGCCTGGCTTACTTGCATTCAGGGGCTCTGTTTGCACAGAACTTGTGCACCTGCACCAGAGTATACTGTGCCAGACAGGAGGCTGTCCTGCCCCCGAAGGGGAACACAGCCACTCCCTTGAGCTGATGGGAGTGCTGCTCCTGCATCCAGTCACCTTTCAGGAGGGGAGGGTGGGATGTTGGAGGGGAAGCACCGCAGGACTGGAGCGCAGGTCTGCCTCACGGAGAGGGCAGAAGGAGTTCAGTTCTGCCTGAGAGAGAGAGAGCAGTGAGAGCTCAGATCTGGCTCTGGAGAAGAGCAGCCAGAGGGAAGGGTTTCGCTCTACCTCTGAGAGAGGGCAGAGTACCCGACTGCTGGGTCTCTGGTGACGAGCAGCCCTTGTACCATTTGGTCTGACTCCTCTTGGGAAAGGGCGGCTGGTGTGGGTGGAATCCTGTGTGAGAGAGAGGGACCGGTCTAGGGGCTACTCAGCAAAAGCCTGTTTGTGCCTGGCAGCGTTAAAGAAGATTCAGACTGCTCTCTGAAGCCATAACTAGTTTAAAGTCACGTGCCTCAGCCAGGTTTCTCCTTTGTCTACCCGGAGACCTGTGCTGCTCATCCGTTCTTTGAGACCAGCCTGTAAATAAATAAATCTTCTGTATTGTTTATATACAATTTCTTCCTCAGTGATCTCCGTATTCTGCTCGGTCACCATAAAACTTATGTCACAGCAGTGAACCCACATTTGCTGCCATTAGAACCCCTGGTCACTGAGGGGAAGGTGTATGGTTGAAGACAAACCTAGTCCCCCAAAAATCATAGGAGGCTGTGGGGATTCCCTCAGTTGATAGAAAAGGCCTGTCACATATACCTTTTCCAGTCCATGCACGTATTCCCATGTGCATGTGGAATACATGAATGTGTGGAGCAGAGGGACAGCAGGTGTGGCTCTATTCATGCACACACCCTTTGTGTTCATTTGTGAACTGAGCTGTGACTTCATTAGAGAGACTGGCATCATACACATCATCACTTCCATACATATTATAAGTAGCCAGTGAAGTAGCCCTCTACTTTGTGCATTGAGCCAGTCTTCATAAGGCAGTTGGGGAGGCCGAATAATAGCGAAAGACTTGGTCTTACTCGATAAGTTATCACTGAGCCATGGTATATTTACAGTTTAATGTGTTCTGCATAAGTCAAACGGGAGTCTTGTGACACCTTGAAGACTAACAACATTTATTCCAGCATAAGCTTTTATGGACTTGAGCCACACTTCTTCAGATGCAAGGCAGTGGTTTCTCATGATGCAAAATTTTTATATAAGAGGTATGAAAAACAAACTGTAGGATCATGGGCAGAAAGTCCAGGGTGAAGGGCAGACCGTCCAGGGTGAAATGTAATTATGTAAAATTCAAATCTAATCAAGAAGAAGACAGAGACTGTTTACTTGATGTGCTAAATAACACTTTTAAGTAGTGGAGAGTCCCAGGCTGTGGCCACATGGCCCTTTAAATCCAGGAGCCCTCCCAGATTTAAAGGGACCACATTTTTTTAGTTCGGGTTGAGATGACCCCAGCAGTGGTGGCAGCTGGCGGAGGAGAAGGAGGCGGCAGGCAGAGGAGGAGGAGTCAGGCAGAGGACGAGGAGGAGGAGGCGGAAGAACCGTGTGGAGGAGGAGGAGGAGGAGGCGGGCAGAGGTGGGCGGCAGTGGAAAAGGCATCCAGCGGAGGAGGAGGAGGCTGGTGGCGACTTTTTGCAGCAGCAGAGGAGGTGGCTGGCTGCAGCGGCAGCTGGGGGAGGCACCCTTCCCTGAGCCCCGCTGGCCGCCTGGTAAGTCTGGGTGGGTTCCCCCCCCCCCTTTTTTCACATGGGTGCTTGAGTGCCCAAGCGCCCAAGTGAAAAGGGGAGGGGGAAATGGGAGGGACGATCTGGACAGCCCTCTCTCGCAATCCTTGCGAGAGAGGGCTGTCCAGATGGCTCAATTGCAGGTTCAAAGCGTGACTCCCAGGAAAACACTTGATTTTCCCGGGGTTGGAAAACACGGGAGAAACCCGCAATTGAGCCCGCTTCGGCACGGGACTAGCCACGGCCATTGTGAATGGTCCCTTTAAATGCGACAGGAAACAGCACTTCCTCCCGCATTAAAGGGCCGTGTGACCACGGCCCCAGTTTTGGTAAGGTGGTGGAGGAAAATGCCATCAAGTCTCAGCTGACCCTGTAGAGTTTTCAAGACATAGGATGAACAGAGGTGATTTGCCATTGCCTGACTCCGTGATGGTTTCCCATCCAAGTGCTGACCGGGGCTGACCATGCTTAGCTTCTAAGATCAGGCTAGCCCGGCTATTCAGGTCAGAGTTTTGTTAAGGTAGTTAGCCCTTATAAACCCTGTTCAGATGTTCAGGTCTGGCATTCAAACCATGCCTAATGGGGGTGAGCTCTATGTGTGATGCACCTGATATGGGCCATCACCATTTTGTGTGTCTTAGGCAATACAAGCAAACAGAATCCCAGATTTTTGAGAGAACATGTTTTCATATACCAAAGCTGAATACTCATGGAAAATATGTGTGCTGCCCAATTAACTCAAAATGGTGGCCAAACAAACTGGAAAGATCATGCATAGCATGTACTTACATTGTGCATGGTTGGAAAGGGGCTATGGTAAGATAAAAGTCCCCAGTCTCTTGTACCGGGATTCCCCCTGATGGATTTACAACAGCCATTCTTCAGATTACAATACCCTCCCAAAGAAGTGAAGAAAGAGCAACAAAGATGGACTGGTATCCAGAAATAGCACAGTACAAAATTGATCCAGAAAAGATAACAACAGAACACCACGTTGTCACTTTCAGCTTCCAGGTCAAACCAAATCATATCTTCAACATATCATTGATGACACATAGCCCAATCTGGATATTGATACTTCTTTCTCACTGGCCACAGGTACAGAACTTTCCTTGCTTACAGATAGCTTCCTAACCTACAACATCTTCTCATCACCAACAGAGACACAAACGCAGAAGCCAGGCTCTGCAAAAACCAAGAGGCTAACTTTACCCCCAAGCTGGGTGAACTTGGGATTTTTATCCACCTATCTTAGCAAAACTTGGAATTTCTCATCCATTACAGGTGCTAAGTAGTTTACCGTAGATAGTGAACAGACTATTTTTCTTGATTAGATTTAAAAGCATGTTCTGAAATAAAATTTTGTTAGTCTTTAAGGTACTGCAGTACACCTGTTCATATCTCTCTGCAGCAGATTAATATAGTTACCCCTCTGGAGTTATTACATTAGCCAACTATTTCCTGTGTATCACAAAGCTAAACCGAGGAACAATTTCTTAATCAAATTATTATGATTCACAAAAACTGCAGACTTCCGACTTCTCAGTTTGAAGTAGTCCCAATAACTTTAGGATAACTACTCAAGAAGAAGGAATTTTGATCTCAGTGGCAGTTCATACATGAAGTGTGGTGTTTGGGCTCTTTTTTTAAAAGTCTATTGTCCTTTCATGGGTTTCATACCTTGAAAAACTGTCTGCATTGTGATGTCAGATGTGATGTTTTCTGAGCAGACGGTGGATTTGAGTCTGGGGATTGGATTACAAAGGCCCTAGACACAGGGTTAAGTCCGTTTTAAACCAGAGAGATTCTTCCAAGTCCTACAGTCCACTGTGAAGTTTAATGGAACTAAAGTGCCAGAGAGAGATCAGATAGACAACTCATCTACTACCAGGAGTGGAAGGATGGCTGTGTAGAATGCTTCACTCTGGGCACCAGTCACGGGGACTGGGGAGACGATGCTGTAAATTCAAGGTTGGAGCTCAGACAACCAAATAGTGTTTCATTGATGGAGGATGAGATGCAATCAATTGTGACATTGTAAGGGACAGCATAACATAGCACGTTAAACACACAGTGTGCTAAAATGTGCCCCTAGGTCTTTGTTTTTACCATGGAGAAAGAAGGATTTATACTACAAGCATGGAGGGCTTCAAGAGGGAATTAGATAATCATATGGAGCAGAGGTCCATCAGTGGCTATTAGCCACAAAGTATAGATAGGAACTCTCAGTCTGGGGTGATTGATGCTCTGTATTCTTGGTGCTTGGGGGGACAACAGTGGGAGGGCTTCTAGTGTCCTGGCCGGTGGACCTCCTGATGGCACCCAGTATTTTTGGCCACTGTGTAACAGAGTGCCAGACTGGATGGGCCACTGGCCTGTTCCAACACTGGCTTCTCTTAAGTTCTTATGTACTGCTGGCATTGGCCTCAAGTTGCTAGACCTCAACAAGGAGTTCACCGCTTTCCTTTTTTTAAAATGCCACTTGATATCTTTTCTCCTACCACAGGCCTCTAAGAGGGTTTACAGTCTGCCAGCCTGAAACTGACCCTCTTTAATAGTATCAGAATCAGCCCCTTCATCAGCCAACATGGACATAAGGGAAAAGCTCTTAAAACCTTGCTCACTAGAGAGATCCTCTGAAAAGCAGGAGCTCTCTGCTTCTCTCTTATACAATGGTAAGTATGAGCCCAAGCATGAGGCTTTTTGTGGGTGCAGGGACCAGATGACATCAGTTTCAAAAAGAGAACTGTCAGTCTTAATGAGTATAGCATGCAATAAATACACAAGAACAAACAGCTGAACAGCACAAGATTACACAATACTACTTGAGCATACGAAGAGGTAGAGGAACTAGAGACTAAATTGCCAACATTCGCTGGATTATGTAGAAAGCAAGAGAGTACCAGAAAAACATCTACTTCTGCTTCATTGACTATGCTAAAGCCTTTGATTGTGTGGATCAGAACAAACTATGGCAAGTCCTTAAAGAGATGGGAGTACCAGACCACCTCACATGTCTCCTGAAAAATCTGTATAAGGGTCAAGAAGTGACAGTTAGAACTGGATATGGAACAACTGATTGGTTTAGCATAGGAAAAGGAGTACAACAAGGATGTATATTGTCCCCTTGCTTATTTAATTTATATGCAGAGTACATCATGCGAAATGCCAGCCTGGATGAATCACAAGCCAGAATTAAGATTGCTGGGAAAAACATCAGTAACCTCAGATAGGCAGACGATACCACTCTGATGGCAGAAAGTGAAGAGGACCTCAAGAGCCTCTTGTTAAGGGTAAAAGAGGAAAGTGCAAAAGTTGACTTGAAACTCAACATCAAAAAAACTAAGGTCATGGTATCCAGCCCCATCACTCCTTGGCAAATAGAAGGGGAAGTCGTGGCAGCAGGGATAGACTTCACCTTTTTGGGATCCAAGATCCCTGCAGATGGTGACTGCAGCCATGAAATTAAAAGACGCCTGCTCCTTGGAAGAAAAACGATGGCAAACCTAGACAGCACAACAAAAAGTAGAGACATCACCCTGCCAACAAAAGTCCATATGGTCAAAGCCATGGTATTCCCAGTAGTGATGTATGGCTGCGAGGGTTGGACTATAAGGAAGGCCGAGCACCAAAGAATAGATTCTTTTGAATTATGGTGCTGGGGAAGACTCTTGAGAGTCCCTTGGACTGCAAGATCAAATCAGTCAATCCTAAAAGAAATCAACCCTGACTGTTCCCTGGAAGGTCAGATACTGAAGCTGAAGCTCAAATACTTTGGACACCAAATGAGAAGGGAGCACTCACTGGAGAAGACCCTGATGCTGGGAATGATTGAGGGTCAAAGAAGAAGGGGACGGCAAAGGATGAGATGGTTAGACAGTGTTTTGTTTTGTTTTTTATTATAATTTTTATTTTTAAGCAAAATTATTGATAACTTCATACATATATAACATATTTGTTTTCATATTACAACAGCTTTTAACAACTTAAATATCCAAAAGTCCATATGGTCAAAGCCATGGTATTCCCAGTAGTGATGTATGGCTGCGAGGGTTGGACTATAAGGAAGGCCGAGCACCAAAGAATAGATTCTTTTGAATTATGGTGCTGGGGAAGACTCTTGAGAGTCCCTTGGACTGCAAGATCAAATCAGTCAATCCTAAAAGAAATCAACCCTGACTGTTCCCTGGAAGGTCAGATACTGAAGCTGAAGCTCAAATACTTTGGACACCAAATGAGAAGGGAGCACTCACTGGAGAAGACCCTGATGCTGGGAATGATTGAGGGTCAAAGAAGAAGGGGACGGCAAAGGATGAGATGGTTAGACAGTGTTATTGATGCAACGAACATAAAATTAAGCAAACTCCAGAACACGACAGAAAACAGGAGGGCCTGGCGTGATGTGGTCCACGGGGTCACGAAGAGTCGGACTCGACTGTTCAACAGAACAACAACAACAACAACAATTTGAGCATAGGAAAAGCACATAAAATTAATAAGTGCATCCTTCTGTCCCTTCACTTAACTTATCTCTGTAATGTGCAAAGAGATGGGAAATTTGTCTTACTGGTTGCAGGTCTGTTGTTCAGATTAAAATCATCCAGTTATTTTTCTTTTCCATGTAACTTGTCATTGCTCATCGGGTCATGTGCCAGTGTATCTCTGCTATCTTTGATGGTTCCTTCTTAGCTCCCCTCACAACGCATGGCTATCCCTGAACTGCCTGAAGCATAGCTGCCCCCTTCTAAGGGAGGGTCTCTTGTTCCCAGAACCCCCCTTGTTAGGGTTGCCAGGTTCCCCTGGCCACTGGCAAGGGGTTGTGGGGGTAGGGTTGCCACCTACAGGATGGGAAACTCCTGAAAATTTGGGAATGGAGCCTGGGAAGGACAGGGACTTCAGTGGGCTACAGTGCCATAGTATCCACCCTCCAAAGCAGCCATTTTTCCCAGGGGAATTGATCTCTGTAGTCTGCAGATGAGCTGTAATTCCGGGGGATCCCCAGGTCCCACCTGGAGGCTGGCATCCCTAATTCTTGTCCAACTATAGCAGGGCAGGAAAAGGGCACAGACTCCACCACTGAGTACACAACTGGTCAACAGCTGTCTCTCCTTTCTCTATTGGCCTGCAAATTACTTCATTGCTCCATCTCTTCCACTTGGAATGGGAAAAGGGTAAAGGGAAACTAACTCTCTTGTGAGCCGACTAATTGAGTAGGCAATTTAAGCTTACCCCCTCAGCATTCACCAAGTGAAAACCTGATATTCATAAAGCACGGGATAAGATTCATGCACAGATACATAATGGGGAGAAGTGTCATTTCATCACAGATATGTAGCCAGCTAGAAGAGAAGGCCAGACACTTGCAGAGATTCCCTTTACTATAGGAATATTAAAGCTCATTATTGAGAGCCCGTGTGGTATTGGTCAGAGTGTCAGACTGGAATGGGGAAATTAATGTTCAGATCACCACACAGCCATGAAGCTTGATAGGTGGCCTGGTCTCTCTCTCTCAGCCTAACCTACCTCTTGTGAGGATAAAATGGAAGGAGAAGTACCATTCGCACTGCCCTGGCATGTTGCAGAAAGGGGTGGGTATAAATATGTCATAACTGGTGAATAATAACATGTGATTGGGGGTGATACACAGTGAGCTCGATCAAGTCGCTCACTTGGAACTGAATTGAGACAGTAGATGTAGTCTTATGAGCTATGGCTTCTTTCTGTGTTGAACTATCTGTGGTGTGGTATATTTACAATCAGAACAGTCTGTTTCTCTCCCTTGATATTGGTGTGTGATAGTTTAGTCCCATGGAGTGGAGTCCCTGCTCCTTAGCCCTGGTGGTATTTAAAAACTGTAGACTACATGAGCTCCCTTGTCCTGAAACCAGTTGCTCCCGTCCTTGTATCTCCTGGCTAACAAATCCATGTTGTTTTGAACCCACCTATCTCCACTGTGTGAACCTAAGAGCAGGAGCCGGTGTTAGAACCTTACTCCTGAGTTGCAAGCAAAAGGGAACATCTCACTACCAGAGCAAAAAGCACAAGGGAGAATCTTGAGATGAAAACAGCCAGAATTTCAGGTATGGGGAGTAACTCATTCTCCAGTGAATACTATTCATGCTCTGTTTAAAATTAAACATAAAACCCTGGACTTGTTCAGCAGCTCAGTTATGAATTTCCAAAAAAAGGACTGTAAGATGAATCATAGGCTAGTGTGACTTCTGACTCGTCAGGGGCAAACTTGAAACATGCCAGATATCTGCCCCAAGTCCCTCCCCATTGAGCTTGTGGGCTGAGAAATGTGAGCAAAATAGAAAGTCTCTCTCAATGGGAGGGGGAATTTGGAAAGGAAAATATTATCACCTCTTTTCTGCCGACATTCTTTCCATTGACCAGTCCCTGAATTGGTATTTGGTGCAGAGGAAGGCTGAAACCAGAAGAAATTGATGGATGGATGGAAGACTCTTACAACCCAGTCCTATGCACATTCACATGTAAGCCCCAGTGAGCCCCTTAAGTATGGTGCAATGTGGGTGAGTAAATGAAAACTAAAGCCTTGAGACACGGTTTAGAGTGTAAGACCAAGAAAGGAGATCTGGGTTCAAGTTTGTACTTAGTCATGAAGCTCCCCAGGCAAGTCAGTAGCTCTCAGCTGGCTTACTTGCCTAGGGTCACAACACAGAGGCAGGCAATGGCAAATCACCTCTGAATGTCTCTTGCCTTGAAAACCCTAAGGGGTTGCCATAAGTCAGCTGAGACTTGATGACACTTCTACCACCAGCAGCCGCCTTCATCTCTGATCCACTCTGTCTTTAAAAAATAGCAGGGTGCAGTGGCACCCTTAAATTCTTAAGTCACTTTTATTGTGATTTAAGAATTTGGGGACTACAGCCCACATTATCCTCAGTTGGCAGATCATGCATACAGGTAAAGAGAAAAATGTGTTGTAGAATTTCGGGCCACAAAGGCCCTGAAATGGAGGGGGTCACGGTAGATCTGTCTTGTTCTATGTAGAACCTAAATGTATGCAAGATAAGAACAAAGTGATCTTTTGCTTGGAGAAATGATGACTGAGGGGTGACATGGGTGAGGTTTACAAAATTGTTATGCTCTGGCCGAGGAACTGCACATGTGGTCGGCCAAACATGTGGCCCGGTGAAGCCATAGAGCTTCACTTCCAGAGACAATAGATCCCCCAGATCCTAAAAGGGACCAATGAGCGAGTCTGCAACCTGGGATAGACAAATAGGGTGCAGGGACACTGTAAATAGCGAATAACGGGTGTTGGGTGTGCGCATGGGTGCGGTCAAGAACAGGGATAAAAAGCGGACCTGCGAGTCTTGCCGGCAGTCTCGTTAGGACCTATCAATAAACTATGAGCTGTTTTCATTCAATGCATCTCCGACCTCAGTACTTTTCAAAAATTATGCAGGGAATAGAGCAGGTAGAGAAAGAAGTACTTTTCTCCCTTTCTCAAAATATAAGAACTTATGGGCACTCAATGAAATTGCTGAGCAGTCAGGTTAGATTAGATAAAATGAAGTACATCTTCACCCAAAGGGTTATTAACACATGAAATTCACTGCCACAGTAGGTGGTGGCAGCTACAAGCATGGACGGCTTCAAGAGGGAATTGGATAAATATATGGAGCAGAGGTCCATCAGTGGCTATTAGCCACAAGGTATAGATAGGAACTCTCGGTCTGGGGCAAGTGATGCTCTGTATTCTTGGTGCTTTGGGGGGGGGAACAACAGTGGGAGGGCTTCTAGTGTCCTGGCCCCACTGGTGGACCTCCTGATGACACCTGGTATTTTTTGCCACTGTGTGACAGACTGGATGGGCCATCCAACATTGGCTTCTCTTATGTTCTCCTACATTCTTATCCCCAACAGCATTGATTGGTTCCAAGCTTGGATCCAGCAATGCACAAGTAGCAATGCAGGAGGATTTGGTGCCATTCTGTGTGTGAGAGAGCTGTTGCAATTGTTGGTGCTTTCCTCCCTATGTATCTTAAAGTGCTCAGATATTGCTTATGCAGCATCTTGAGCAACTGGGACCATGGATTGGGATAGACTATATTTATAGATGTGTGAGGATTTGCTCACACTTCCACTTGCACAAGCACATGCAGAAGTGGATCCAGGGCCACTATGATCTACTGGAAGGGACTGAGGAAATGTAGGAAGAGTCCTGCATGGCCAGACCGAAGGTCCACCTAGTGCAGCATTCCGTTCCATACAGTGCTTAGCCAGAGACCTCAAAAAACCTCTCAGAAAGGCCTTGAAGGCAATGCCCTTCTCCTGCTGGGGTCCTGCAGAAATTACTTATTCTGTGGTCCACGCATAGCCTTATCCAGGACTTTTGCTTTTGCTTTCAAACTGACTGGAGAGGCTAGTCCTTTACCATGTGCAAAATTCCTGCCCCTTAGCAACGCAGTCACAGCTCCTGTCTGTGTATTTAGGACGCAGAAGGATGTATGGTTTCCAGCAAGTTACAAGGGTTGGCGTCCCTCCTTTCGTATATAAAGCTGTTCTATCCTCCCAGGGCTGCTGTGTGACAGAAGTTTAAAACTGAATTATTCAGGAGGATTTTTTAATACAGGTAATAGAGCTGTGGTATAACAAAACAGTTCAGAAAGATGCTTTAGTGAAGGGATAGGGACTATGGACTGTCCTTTTGGTGGGGTTCAGCTGACCCTTACTGACTCAGTTAAGAGCCTAGGAGTTACACTGGACCCAGCATTACTGCTCAAGAAGCAGGTTAATACAGCCACAAAAAATGCTTTCTTCCAACATAGTTAGCCCAGAAGATGGCACACTACCTTGACTCAGCTCATCTGACCATCTGGATCCATGCCACAGTAATATGCCTCCATGACATCAAGATTAGACTACTGTAATGCACTCTGCATAGGTCTGCCCTCAAAGTCAAATAGGAGACTCCAGTCGATGCAGAATGCCGCAGTTCAATTATTGTTGGGAGCTAGACGGAGCATGCATATTACTCCCATTCTGCAGTCACTCCATTGGCTGCCTGTCAGTTACTAGGCTCAATTCAAGGTATTGGCTATCACAAACAAGCCATTCATGGTCTTGGTCCTACATATCTGCATAACCGTGTTTCTCCCTGTGATCCGTCACAACAGCTTCACACCTCCAAGCAGGGCCTTCTGCAGGCGTCACCCTGCAAATGGGCAAAATCAACTGCCCATACATGTGCATTATCTGTTTTGCCCCTCTCCCTTGTGGAATGCCCTGCCTGAAGAGGTCAAGGAAGGCACCCACGATTCTGGCATTCTGCATTTTTATCAAAGTGATAGGATTATGGTTGGGGAGATGTTTCAAGGAATAGAATGAGTCTGTGGATTTCACCACTTTGTATGGTAAGTATTATCTGTTGCTCTTGTGTTATCTTGCTCTTAGTGTATCATTTTTCTATAGGTGGTCATTTCTCCATAACACACTTTCCTGGGGGCAACATGGTTGACTGGACTGGACAATTATATGTAAAGTAATTGTATCTTTGACTGTCAAACACATCCACAGTAAAATATGTGGGATACCCACAAAGTCTGCTGAACTTCTTATCTTCTGAAATTTAGCCCATACACAGCCTCTCTTAATAAGGATTAGCTACTCATTAACTGTGACGAGATCCTGAATATGACCTTATATTTTTAAATTCAAGAGCCATGAGATCATACTCAGAGATAAGGCTTGGGGCAATTGAAGTGGAACCTTTTGGGATAAAATTAGAGCAGAGGATGATGGATGCAGTGGAATCATAGAATCATAGAGTTGGAAGGGACCTCCAGGGTCATCTAGTCCAAGCCCCTACACAATGCAGGAAATTCACAAATACCTCCCCCCCACATCCCCAGTGACCCCTGTTTCATGCCCAGAAGATGACAAAAAACCTCCAGGCACTCCAGCCAAAATGGCCTGGAGAAAAATTGTTTCTGGACCCCAAAGTGGCAATCAGCATTTCCCCAGGCGTGTAAGAAAGGAACACGAGAACTAAGCACTGATGCAACCCTTCCTGCCCTCCCTCTCATGATCTGCCTAAATTCACAGAATCAGCATTGCTGTCGGATGGCCATCTAGCCTCTGTCTGAAAACCTCCAAAGGAGGAGAGCCCACCACCTCCTGAGGAAGCCTGTTCCACTGAGCAACCACTCTGTCAGGATGGTCTTCCTAATCTTTAGCCAAAAAGAATTCTGATTTAATTTCAGCTCATTGGTTCTGGTCTGATCTTCTGGGGCAACAGAAAACAACTCTGCCCCATCCTCTAGATGACAGCCCTTCAAATACTTGAAGATGGTTATCATATCACGTCTCAGTCATCTCCTCTCCAGGCTAAACATACCCAGCTCCTTCAACTTTTCCTCATAAGACTTGGTCTCCAGACTCCTTACCATCATTGTTGCCCTCTTCTTTGTTGCCCTCTTTAACCTTTCTTCATACAGAAGGTGTCCCATCCCCTTAATCATTTTAGTTGCCCTTTTCTGCACTTTTTCCAATGCTATAATATCTTTTTAAAGGTGTAGTGACCAGAATTGTATACAGTATTCCAAATGAGGCCATACCAGAGATTTATACAGGGGCATTATGGTATGGGATAATTTGTTTTGAATCCCCTTCCTAATAATCCCCAGCGTAGCATTTGCATTTTTTTATTGCAGTCACACACTGCTTCGACATTTTCAGTGAGTTATCTACCATGACTCCAAGATCTCTCACCTGGTCATTTACCACCAATTCAGACCCCATCAACATATATTTATAGTTAGGATTTTTGGCTCTAATGTGCATTACTTTGTAGTTGCCCACATTGAACCTCATTTGCCATGTTGACACCCACTCACCCAGCATCAACACATTCCTCTAGAGCTCCTCACAGTCCTCCCTGATTCTCACTGCCCTGAACAACAGTGTCATCCACAAACCTAGCCACTTCACTGCTTACTCTCAACTCCAAATCATTAATGAACAAGTTAAAAAACCCAGGACATAGTATCAGCTACCTTCCAGTCCTTGGGAATGGAGGCAGATTTTAGTAATAGATTGCATATTTTTGTCAGGAGATCCACTAGTTCACATTTGAGCTCTTTCCAAACTCTTGGATGTATGCCATCTGGGCATGGTGATCTGTCAGATTTTAATTAGTCCATCAGTCATAGGATATCCTCTCTCGTCACCTCAATCCGATTCAGGACCTTAGACACTACTCCTGAAATCAGAGGTTCTGGAATGGGCAAGCACTTTCAACAGTGAAGACAGAGGCAAAAAAAGAAAAGTATTCAGCTTCTCTGCCATTTCCCGATCATCCTTTAGTAATCCTTTCGCCCTTTGATCATCCAAAGGTCCTATTGCCTCCCTGGCTGGTTTCTTCCTACTAATGTATTTGAATAATTTTTTTATTGTTGGTCTTTATGTTTTTTGCAATATGTTCCTCATAGTCCCTTTTTGCCTGTCTGATCATTGACTTGCATTTTAAATAATGGGTGGATACTGGTAAAAAAAAATTAATAAGTCTCCATCATGGAAGATTCATTTGCTCACCCATGCACTAAGTGCTCATCATAACAAGTAAGCTGAGGCACAAAAAGAGTGGGAGACACAAGAGGTTATGATAGGAAGTACCAATTGGGCCAGAAGGATTAAGTTTGCCTAGACTAGAGCTTTTAATGGATGGAGATTCTGTGCCCACTGCATGAGAGGCAGAAAATCAGCAGAAAGTTTCTCCAGCACAGATCTGCAATGGTGGGGAAAGCTTTACCATCTAGGGCTGTCCAGGGCCTCACGAAGTTGCGAAAGGGACGGCATTTCCCTCCATGACAGAGGGGCAACCCTAATCCTGCCATCCAGGCCAAGGCAGACACTGAGGTGTTGGAAGAGGGGAAAGGCTGTTCTAGTGGGGTGGGGGTTTGACCTGCCTTTGTTCCTGTCCCTGCATTACTCCTCTCTGGAAAGGCTGGGGAGCCTGCGCCTCAGGGCTGGCAGGCAGCAGTAATTGAAAGGAGCAGATGAGGCAGGAATGCCGCACAGAGCTGCCAGCTCAGGGAGCCGACTGATCATCAATATCATTGTAGGAGAGCAAGTGAAAATAAATCCAATGGGGCTGTTGTTTGAGAGGCGGCTGGGCTTCTCTGGAGCACATGCCAGCTCCCCCCCCCCCCCTCCAGCCACAGCTCTGCCCCAAGCAGCAGACTAATCCCCACAGGGAGAGTACATGAAATCAGATGGACAAGTTTTGATGCGAAGCAGCAGCTTAGGGCAAGCTCAGGTTTCCTGGAGGTTTGCTATATTTATCTCTGTGATTTAATGCCAGCACGGGTTTAAATGCCACCAAGCAGTTGGTGCGAGGAGCTGGAGTTTCACTCCCCAACACAGGCTTCTCCTTGCCAGACGCTTACTATGGAACTCCTAGAGACCAGCCCGTATTTTTTCACAGAACAGCGATTTTATGACGGGGAAAACTACCTGAGCCCTCGCTTACACAGCTATGAGCAGACAACCTACCAAGACCGAGCAGCCGCGGCACTGTGTCCTGAGGGAAGGGCTGGTTTGGAAGAGAAGGCCTCAGCCCTGCCAGACCACAGCCCCGGTCAGTGCCTGCCGTGGGCATGCAAAGTATGCAAGCGGAAGAGTGTCTCCATCGACAGGCGCCGCGCCGCTACCCTGAGGGAAAAACGCCGGCTGAAAAAGGTCAATGAGGCCTTTGAAGCTCTGAAACGGAGCACTTTGCTGAACCCCAACCAGCGGCTGCCCAAGGTGGAGATCCTGCGTAGTGCCATTCAATACATTGAACGCTTGCAAGCGCTGCTGAGCACCCTCAATCAGCAGGAGCGGGACCAGCGGGAACTGCGCTACTGTAGCAACAGCGCCCAGTCAGGGGTAAGTGCCAAGGGAGGGGAAAGAGTCATCAGTAGACCATCAGTGTTGCCATGGAGCACATTCCTCAGCTAGCCTCAGGAACCAGCACTGCTGGCTTGTGGATAACCCACAGCAATGGACTCCAACGTCTCTGGCTTCAATCACTGGCCCTCCACACCGGGGCTTTCCTTACCCAAAGCAAAGTGGGTTATCAATATCTTGCCTCTGCTCTTCCTTCACAGGGGAACGGATGTACCCTGTTTCCCAGTGTATTCAATCTGTGCAGCCTAAGGCAACTGTAAAATCAGCCTTTAGCACTTGCTTAGAAAAGTCAGCATGGGCTGGAGGATTATCGTCTTTACACATACATTCAGCTCAGTAGGTGGGGGAATTTATTTTAGTGAGTGTAAGTAATTTTTAGGGGTTAATCTTCAACAATTGGTTGTGCTTCTACACTGTGGTACAGTTCAAGTACAGCTGCAACTGTCCAAGGACCTCCCACTTATATTCATGGAGTATCATTCCTTTATTCAAAAGGATGCAATAGCATAATCCCTTGCTGGTCAAGTGTAGGGTCCTTACTCAAAAAATGTGCAAAAGATGCAGTATCAGAGACATACAGAAGTTTGGCATACATAGCAAGGTAATGACTGACTCAGCCCTTACCACCAAAGTGACTGGTACACAAAACTTTAACCAACAGATGGCACTTCAGAAGCAAATTCCAGCTCATGTGCCAGTGAGAAAGGATGGGGAGGGGAGCTTGAGACTGGGGACAGCTGTTGAGTTCAAATGGGTAGCTAGATGTCTCCATTTAAAGTTCCACAAGGGCATTTCGGTACAAATGGCAGCCACTTATTTCTAGGGGCCAGAGCACTTAATTCAAGATGCATAAAAAATGACTGGAAAGCATTCTTAGTTCCTCACCAGCAGTTGAAGGGCTTGTACAGAAGCTCCAGAGTTTTGTCTTTCCAAGCTCTCTTCCCTGGATGTACAGATCCTGCCCTATGTTTTACGGAGAAGGGGTTTGTGACTCAGTAGCAGAACCTCTGGTTTGCATGCAGAAGGTCCCAGGTTCTGTCCCCAGCATCTCCAGTTAAAGGGTCAGGTCAGAAATAAAGGGTTGGATCCAAGAAGTATTTCAGCTGAGAAGAAGGGGAAGAAAGGGTCCATGTGGACTGCCAAAAAGTGGTGCAGGGGATCATGGGACCTGCATGAGCAAAAGCCATGTGAGATAGGGTCTGTAGTAAGGAGAAAAATTGAGTGAAAAATCTGGCTGGATCCAACCCAATGAGAAAGATCTCTACCTGACACTCTGGAGAGCCACTGCTGACCAGAGTAGACAATACTAGTATTTGTAGACCAATTGTCTGCTATAGTATAAGATGGGTGTTTTATTATTTCATGTTTTCCTATTTAAAATTAGCAAGACTTGCTTTTTAAATATTTACTACTTTTATAGATACCACATCAAGGTCTGTTGTTTCTACACGGAGCATCTCATTTTACTGCCATGCCCCTCCCATGGGTGTGAAAATTAGTATTCTATGTGATCAGTTAATAGTATAATGAATATTAATTGGCTGCATGCAGACTGCACTAGTTCTTCAAAAGTTTCACTTTTCGCTTAACAGCACTGGATGAATACGTTATGAACCAGTACCTGGGAAAATGCAAAGTTCTTCACACAATAACACATCTATTGTTAATTATGGCTGGCTGCCACATAGGATGCGATTGCATAAATATCACAGGCACCAGTTGGTCATTGCCGGGGGGGGGGGGGGGGGTCATTTGAGACAACTGGCAGAATTCTCTTGCCACTTTGTCCTCTGGTTCCGTGAGACACAGGGCACAAAATTCTAAGGGACCAGGTTGCCTAGAGACCCTAGCAAGGTGCTGCTTGGAAACAGTAGCAACATCCTCCTTCCTTCTAGTCAAGCATCTTGTGTGTTTTCTTCTGAATGTGGGGGAGGAGAGGCAAGGGCCGATTTCTGCCTGGGGGCCCGCACTGGCTGAGCACTCCAAGCACTGGAGGGCTCATCCCACATCTATGGTATCGAGTGTGATACCCGGTTGAATTCCTTTTTTTTGCTGGGAACAGAGTTGGACTCTCAATTTTTTGGCTGAAGTTTTTAGTTTAGAACATTGGTATGAATACTTTTTGTTTCCCTGAGACTTTGGGAAAGGTGGGATATAAATATTTTCAATTACTTCAAAAGTTCAAAGAGCAGCGTCACTGCCGTCCTCTTTCCACACCATCTGATCACTTCAGGAACCTTTCTTTCTTTCTTTTTTTAAAACCTTACAAGCAGTGGGCTTCTATACTGGACAAAGCTGGCTCTGGAATGCTCCTCCAGACTCATTATATATATATATAAAAGTTATGAACAGCTGTGTGCTATTGCCCACCCCCCTTCATACATCCACGTCCACACTGCCCTTTAGGTAGGGGTAAGCTATCATACTGCTGGCACTGGATTTGAACTTGCAGAAGTCAAGTTTTAGCTATAAAATATGTTTAAGGCTGCTAGAGAAACAAAGATGGAAATCTCAGTGTTCCACAGCTGAACAAAAACAGTTTAAGTAAATCCAGTCCATGAAAAGAAATCTGATAAAAAGCAATGCTTTACAGAAAATGAATGTCTTTTTTTGGGGGGGGGGATTATAGTTCTTGGTCAGCCCAGTCACCCACAGCCATGTTTTTTTTGGTTAACAAGAACAAAGCAGACAACAGCTAGGAACAAAAGCCTCCCTTCCCTCCGAGTTCCTGGCCTCTTTGGATTCTGTGAAGCGGTAAGTTTTTGGGAAAAGCCAACCCAGTGAAACTTGCTGGCTGTAGGGACACTGAGAAACAACTGCATGACTACATACACACACCATTCTCTTTGTAGTCAGAATCACAGAATCAGCCTAGGTGCTCACAGCTTAGGTCACTGAGAGCCCAGAGGCACAGGAATCCTCCTGCTAATCCTCTCTCTTTGCTGTTGAAGGACTCACCTCTACCAGGAGCTTGTTATCTTGCATTTATGTATGAAGCTTCCAACCACAGTACTTCCTGACCCTGTGCAGGAAGTGAGTGTGGCCAGTGTTTGTGGCCATCATGTTGGCCATGATGGCCTTCAGTTAACCAACCCTTTGTTCTTTCTGGAAGAAGGCAGAACTGGGATAGAATTGGAGCATCTACTTTACTGTACCTGCTCTGACACAGAACCTGCTGCCAGGAGCACCACACTGTCACGCAGGATGTGAGCCCCTTCATCCAAATCCCAATGGAATCCTCTTTACAGTGTAGTTTCATGCATTGTGGTTCCTATTTTCATTAATAAACCACCACAACATTCCTGGCAAATAAATTATTTTCAGGAAGAAGAAAGGTAAGTGTCAGGGGGGAAAAACTTGCTTGAGGGCACAGTCATAATTGGGTGTCTGAATATGTATAATTCTCAGGGACCTTATCTTATGATTCCAGGCATCCAGTGACCATGGATCCAGCAGCACTTCATGTAGCCCAGACTGGAGCACCCAGCTTGAGTTCAGCACTCATCCTGGAGGTAAGCAGCTTTTCTATCCACTTTTCATCATCCTAGTTTCTTAACACAGAAGGATCTCCCACCATCCTCCCCCGGCAGAATATACCCATTATTCCAGGAACATTGTGATAAACTTGGAGGATCAATGCTGTTCTTGGGATTACTGGGCTGTGTGTGCTGTCTTCCTCCTTATGGAGGTTACCCTGCCTATCCTGGGAGAGAGCTTGTGGAAGCATAAGCATATTCCCAACTTCTGTTTCCAAGAAGTTAAGAGGCAGACAAGCTCTGTGGAGTGATGAAGCTTTTAAGTTTTCTACCTGACACCAACTGCAGCCTGGTAAAGCTGCCCTGAATTCTAGAAGTCTGTGTTCAGCTACAGGAGAGCCAAAACTATCACCTTTTCCCATCAAATACTGGCAGGCAACTGGTTGTGTGCAACTTGAAGTTTCTCCTGAGGAACAGAATCAGTGCTGTCACATGTAATCAGACTTGGAATATGTCCCTGGAGAGCAAACAAATGTAGTCACTGAGATAACCCAAAAGTTTAATTGTGAGCTTTTTCAATGAAATGCAAACTTATCTAAAACTTAGCTTAACCTTAGCTTAACTGTTAAAACATAATTTAGATTCAAACTAGTTAACAAAGGCTACAACAAGGGTGTATACTGAGTGGCTGGATGCTCTATCTTTTTAGGGTGCTAGTCTTTAAATTACTGAGGTTTCAAATGGTCTGTATTTTTTAATTGTTGTACACCGCTAAGTGCAAAGAAAGGTGGTATATGTAAGTACTTTAACAATATGAACTTTAGCAATATGAACTCCCAATAAGTTATAATGATGGGACCTGAAAGTTATAATTTGGGCTCCAAATCTCATCACTCATGCTAAATTTCATGGATCAAGATGGGTAGCCATGTTTGTCTACTGCTACATGTCATGGTTATTCTTCAAGAGAGGTCTACATACTGTTATAACCTCCCCATTTTGACCTGACAAGTAGATTCTGACCTGAGAAGAGAGCTCTGCCCCCACATACATCTTTCTTGGCCCAGGATAGTGACAGGTAGAGAGAAGAGCCTCTCAGATTTAGAGTGCTCAGTAGGGTTGCCAGCCTCTAGGTGGGGCCTGGGGATCTCCTGCTTTTACAACTGATCCCCAGCTGACAGAGATCAGCTCCCGTGGAGAAAATGGCTGCTTTGGAGGTGGACTGTATGGCATTGTACCATGCTGAGGCCCCTCCCCTTCCCAAACCCCACCCTCTCCTGGATCCACCCCCAAAGTCCCCAGGTATTTTCCAAGCAAGACTTGGCAACCCTAGTACTCAGTGGTCAGCCTGTTTCAGGGATACACTATTTGGCCTGTTGGGGGAAATTCATGTGTACATTCATGAGTTTCTAGAACAGGCTAAGTAGCATGCCCAGGACTGCTTCATGTGAGGAAAAGTGGGTGGGGAAAGCTGAAGGCAATTCAAGGAAATTGAGGAGAATCTGCAACTCATTAACATCACATAGGACACAGGGTGGGTGGGAGGGAACTTGTGTGGTGGTGTTTTTTAAGCCATGAAGTGTCATCATAATGATGGTCCAACTGGACAACAAGCACTTCAGGAATTAAGGGGGGAAAAATAACTTTCAGGAATTCCGACAAGTACCAGGCCTGATTCTAGCAGCAAAACATTTGTGATCTTTACTCTTCTCCAGGACTGTTTTCCCCATTTGTTCAGAAGGCCCTGGATTCTGAAAGAAAGCCACCTGCTTATAGTTACTTTGTTCTCAACAGATCATTTGCTGAGTGATGATTCGTCCGAAGACCGCAACCTTCACTCACTGTCTTCAATTGTGGACAGTATTGTTGTGGAGGATGTAACCGTTGCGTTCCAAGAAGAGAGGTCTCAGAACTGAGGATACAGGAAAACATGCCCAACTTGCTCACTTTTAAAAATGAAAGTCAGCAGCAGCAGATTGTAGAGTAGAAGAAACATGACATTAGGACTTTACAAATGGGAGAAGCTCTCTGTGTCTTCACTAACACTGGAAGATGTTCCAAATGGGAAGAGCTCTCCTTCCCCTCTAACACTGGATGAGATTTTATTTCCCTAGCCAAAGTCATAGACTTTAACTGGTGAAGCCACTTATCTAATTCCGTATGTCTGAAAAGCTGTTCTGCTTTTTCCCCCGAGCTCAGAGGCAAGCTAATGAGAAATATGCCTCATTATTTTATTTATGCATCTGCCAGGTCTCCAACAAGGTAGTGTTACAGCGACTTCACTGATAACATAAATATTTCATCTCCTCTGGAAATTGGGCTGGAATTGGCTGATAAAAGCATTCTGATGTATTTTGGGAACATTAATTAAGGGCGAGAGGACATCACTTCAGCATATTAAGCAAGGATTCCAGAGTGGCTGTTTTCTTCAGTTTGTAGAAGTTTTGCTTCATTGGGGGCCAATGGTTTCTGTGTGTGCGTGCAAATGTGTGTACTTTTTTAAAAAGATACTATATGACCAACTTCTTTTGGCAGTTTGCAATTTCCAGGCACTGAAGCCATATAAATGCTGCCACTGAAGTTTTTTCTACTGCGTGGAGTTGCCATTTTTGTATTTTTGCTAACTTATTGTGAGATTTTTTAAAAAAATAAAGGCATTTTTGTTTGAAGTGTCTCATGGAATTTGTTTGCAAGATGTATCCAGTGTCACAGAAATATCTGTTTACAGGACAGCACAAGGATTGACTGGCTGTCTTTGGTGAGTAAATGCAAATAGTTACAGAATGTGATGAGGCTGGGGAGACAGCTAGAGTACTGTTGGCAGAAAACTCATACTGAATCAGATAGAAAAGACAGTAGGGAATTTCAAAGGGCTAGTGGAGAAGTAGGGATATGGCCAGCCTATTTGCGAGTGAAGTCTCTTTCATGTAGCCTGACTTAGATGCTAGTTTTAGGGTAGATCTTCCACTGACTGTATTGGTAGCAACCCCTTGTCAGAGTTCTATGGATAGTTTCAGGGTGGTCTCCCTGACTGATGCCGACAGGTTGTGATGGCCACTTCTTGTAAATGGTATCCTTGGCTATTAAAATCATGCTGGGGGAGAAGTGATACAATCTTTGCAGAAGATTATTAATATGCCCTTCTTTCAAAAGTCATTTCACTCACAGCTGAAAGAAGCTGTGATTAGATGCCTTCTTAAATAATTATCTTTGGATAAGAGCAATGTTGGCATTATTGTCCTGTGTCCAGTCTCTCCATACTGGGCAAGGTGACTGAACAGATTGTGTCAGAACAGCTGCAGGCAATTCTGGATGGGACATATTTCTATCTGTCTTCAGGCTGTGCTTTGTGACTGCTCTGATGGCCTTGGTGGGTGATCTCCAGCTATAGTTGTAAAAGGGGCAATCTACCACTGCTGATATTGCCAGACCTATCAGCAGCATTTGATACTGTCAGTAATGATATTTGTGTGGATCAACTGCAATCCACATGTGGGGTGAAAAGGGACATCTGTCAAGTGGTTTCACTCATTTCATGCTGGCAGAAAGCAAGGAGTTTCCATAGGACAGGCAAAATCAGCTAGTTGGGTCTTGTATAGAATGCTCAAGGATCTACTGGAACATATAATACCACTGCTCTGTCAACTGCAAAGCTTGCCTTTTTTTCTTCCAGGCCAATATAAAGTGTTGCTTATTACCTTTAAAGCCCTTCATGATCTGGGACTCTCATACCTGTCACACTGCATCTCCCAGTATACCCTCATGAGCTAGTTGCATTCCTCAAATAGCCTTCTCCTGATGGAACCCTCACCTAGGGATGATCTATTTGGTAACAGTCCAATCACATGCATTCTCTGTGATAGGCCTCCTTCTGTGGAATGGTCTACCAGTGTACGCAGGCTTCAGGAAGCCTGTTTGTTTAGATAATTGCTATGCTGCCTCTCCTAGAATATGCCTGAGGTGCTTTACAAAATAAAAGTAATAATAGTAAAACACTAAAAGGTATTAATTAAATTCCAGCATTAAATGTTCTGTTCTGTTCCAGAGAGCATAAGGAACTACACCAGTTTCTTGTTATGATGTGCTCTGTTCACTCTCTTACATGGCTCATGCCTTATCCCACATGGATTCTGATCAACATTCTGTTCCTCGGTTTCAAGTACAAATGTGAGCAAATGTACCCCACAATGCAGGGCAGTCTAAAAGTGGTTTATGAAGGAGTCTCTAATCTTCTTGAGTCGGGGTACACGTTTGGAATTTGAGGAAGGGCAGTGGGGTACTACCATAAAATAGCAAGTTCCCATGGTGAACCACGACCTTTACCACTTGTATTTTTAAAGTTTCAGTGAAATGTTGGGGGTGGGTAGACAATGTCAATGGGGGGCAGTCAAGAGAACTTTCAGATAATAGTGTAATATGGGCTAATATTTACTCAATAGGAATAAATTATGGTGGCTCCTGTCTTTGCGGAATCCAGCTGAAGTCAATCCTATGGATTTTAACAATTTGTGAATAGATTTTATTTATGTCTGTATATGCACATCTCTTCTTATATATAAAGCTGTTTTCAAGTGGCAAGATTCCTTGGGGTGCCAAAATCAGTTGGCTGCAAGAACTGACACTCAAAAAGAGTCCCTAGCCACTGGCTGCATTCCCTCGCTGCATTGCCTCAGTCCCACCCACAGAGCCACTGGCCAGTGTCTCGGCCTCAGTCTGGAGGGAGCCAGCGAAGGGGACGGACTGGGTGCTGGGTCCACTCTTCTCCTCTGCCCACTGCCAGGTGGGTCTAACTGTCCCCTCAGTGGCCTGCTTCTGTCAGTGAAAAGACAATGGACTTTTAGCATAATCCCCTCCCCCACCCACTGCCAGCATGGCCAATTTCCTGTCAGAATAAACTGAAAATGGCTCTCTCTCCTGCTTAGCTCCACCATGGCTGACTGGCTAATGAGGTGGGCCAGCGACCATCAAACCATTCTCTTCAACCCCCTGCTGTGTGGCTGACTTTCCCCCCTAGGGTTGCCAATCTCCAGATGGGACCTGGAGATCTCCCGCTGTTACAATTGATCTCCAGATGACAGAGATCAGTTCTCCTGGAGAAAATGGCTGCTTTGGAGGGTAGACACTATGGCATTATACCCTGCTGAGTCCTTCCATCCCCCCCCCCCCAAATGCTGCCCTCCACAGGATCCACCCCCCAAATCGCCAGGTATTTCCCTAATGAGAGCTGGCAACTTTCTCCAGTGCTATTGCTAGGCAACCAAGCTTGCTTCTCTGAAAGCCCTTTTCCACACCTATGTTGGCCTTTGGGAGAAAACTCATTGGGGCCAGCTGAACAGAATGCCATAGAGGCCACCCTCCAAAGCAGTCATTTTCTCCGGGGGGGGGGGGAGATCTGTTGTCTGGAGTTCAGTTGTAATACCTGGCAATCTTCAGGCTCCACCTGGAGGTTGGGTACCCTAGGTGTAGCAGTCCGCACAGGATCGCTAGACCCAGGTTCTTGCTGAGTGGGTGATTTGGGGCCAGTCACAGACTTTAAGCCTAACTTACCTCACAGGGTTGTTGTGCAAGTCAAAAGGGGGAGAGGAGAATGATGTAAGCTGCTTTGGTTCCCATTGCAGAGAAAGACTACTTTTCCTCCAGAGGAACTATGTTTGCCAATCTCCAGGTGAGGGCTAGAGATCATTCAAAATTGCAAGTGCCCTCCAGATGGCAGAGATCAGTTCCCCTGGAGAAAATGGTGGACTCTGTGTCCTTATACCATGCTGAGATGGACCCCCTGTGACAGCCAATGTGACATAGCAGTCAGGGCTTCAGAGCACGGTGGAGGCTGTGTGTGGGTGGGGGGAAATGGAAAGTTGAAGAGTGAGGTTGATGATTGGCTGGGAAGGAGAGAGGGTTGCCAACTCCAGGTGGAAAATTCCTGGGGATTTGTGGGATGGAGCCTGGAGACGGTGAGGTTTGAGGAGGGGTGGGACCTCAGACAGGTACAATGCCATAAACTCCACCCTCCAAACCAGCAAGTCCCTCATGGAGAACCATTGTTGCTAATCTCCAGGTGGGGGCTGGAGATCCCTCAGAATTACAACTGCTCTCTAGGGGGGAGGGGGGAGTAGATGGAAAGCCAAAGCCAGGGGACAGATAATGATACATTGATGGTTGGCTGGGAGGTAGGGTTGCCAACTCCAGGTTAAGAAATTCCTGGAGATTTGAGGGGTGGACCCTGGAGACAGTGAGGTTGCAGCAGGGGTTGGGACCTCAGACCAGTTCAGTACCATAGACTCCACCCTTCAAACCACCCGTTCCCTCATGGGAAACCATTGTTGCCAATCACCAGGGGAGGGATGGAGATCACACTGAATTTCAACTGCTCTTCAGATGGCAGAGATCTTCCCCTGGAGAACATGGTGGACTGTGTCTATACCCTGCTGAGGTTGCCACAGCAAATTGACGCTGAGTGCCCTAGGCTGGGGCACTCTCCCAGAGCCTCTTTCTACAGCCGTTGTATTTATTTCTACAACGGGCCTTATTCCTAGTGTGTATATATAGATATTCTGGTAGGGTTGCTATCAGGTTGGGCTGGGTTCCCTGACTGTGGAAACAGTAAATCCTCCATTCATATTTTCTTGTTCTCTCCAGGATATCCAAAGCTAATAAAGGGGCAAAACAAAGAAAAATGTTGAAAAGCAGCAAAAGGGCAGTGTAGGTATACCTCATAGTTAATTACCTAGCATGGCACCAAGTGCTAACTTTTACCATGAACATAGGGACACAGACTGAACTGAGGGTTCTTGGCTTGTAGAGTCCATATAGGATTGTGGTTCTTTCCCCTCAACAAAAATCCTGGGTTTCTTGCCCACCTTATAAATTATGATTATTAGAATTCTTTTGTCCTGATCATTCATTTGTCTAACAGGCTTTCAAGCATCATCAGTCTTGAGATACAAAAAGCTAGTTCTAAACACATATACATTTCAAGTTAATTAGAAGGGACTGAGTAGTTAGGAATTCTTGAACTTTCACACCATCAGCAGAAACCAGAGGAAGAAACAGATGCAACCACGCGACTAGTGGTCAGGGTTGGCCCATGTGATGGACTATAAGGCTTGTTGGTAAGCAGCAGAGAACTGCAAGGTCACATGGCTAGGAGTGGTGGGGGCAGGTTGTTCAGAATTCTCAGTGAGTTTGGAAAAAAAAAGAGGGAGAGAGTTGACAGTTGGGGAGTGAGCCTGAGAGCTCAGGAGTGAAAGAAAACCCAGGAAGCTGAGTGAAAAAAGCAAGCGACCAGTTTGAGGAAAATTGGGGCTAGAGAACGCTTCTTACTGGTCCCCTCTAGAGAGGGAGGGTAATGACATGAAAGGAGAAATTGAAGAACTCCTTAGTATTAACAAAGGTACACCCACACTTCTCTGAGGGAACTTGTGAAGTGGTTAAGGGAAAGACTAGGTGTCTGGAAAAGACTGAGAAAGTATAGCCCCACCAGTCAGCCAGATGGAGAAAGTCTTGTGTATAACCACAGTTAGTAACAGGAGTGGAGTACCAAATGGTTTCAATGTACCAGAGACAGTATATGTCCCAGTTAGAGTGGTATAACACCTGCATATGTTAAATCAAAGTATACAAAAAGCAACAGTCTATCCTGTGTAAATATCCCACCCCTGTTATGTTTATGTGAACAAAGAGTTGTGCAGTTTGCTGTTAAAAAGCAGTGGTGCCTGACTTCTTGAGACGAGTTCATATCTGGCAGGCGGCATTATCCCAAAGAGACTTGTTAGCCTAAACAGGTTATAAAAAAAAAACCCATTGGTGATCAGTCATAACATAGTCATAGTCTGAGTCCAGTTTTAACCAGCCACCTGGCCACGTTACAGCCCACATGCCAAAAGTTGCAACTGACATTATAGCTTTATTCTATCAGATGGATGATGCAACTTATGATCATGCGGCTCTATTATTTATTTGATTTCTACCCTTCTTCTTGATCCAGAAAGATCTCTGAGAGTTGAGATTGCACAGAGAGAATTTATATGAATGCAGAAGAGAATTATGAATCCACCAGCCTTGCTTTAAAATCTGGTTTATTGGAACACACATACACCCATTCCTGACTTGTTTGCAGGGTTTGGAATCCATGCAGTACCAATATGACAAAAGAAATAGGTAATTGATATAAAGGGATCAGTTACTCTTTAAATTAAAAAAATATTTAATACTGTATTAGGCAAGTAGTACACCAAAAAGACATTGCAACTGTACAGTCTCTTGGATATTGCACTTCCAAACAGCACAGTATGAGTATAGGGCATTCCAGCCACCAAGAAATACCACGTCAGTAATAAGGGGCCACACAAGGCAAAGGCAGCATGAGGAGACAAACAGATCCTACCCTAGAAGGAAGAAACAGTGAGGAACCTTCTGGATCACAGGCTACCTGTAAATGCAGAGAGAAGAAAGGGGGGATTTTCTGTTTGTCTACAAGGGTAGAGAGGGCATTTACTGTGTACCCAACAGAAATGTGGGGACTGCACTTTGTACTCCCAGCAACAGATTTTATACATGACATGTGACCTGGAAGACATCCACACTTGCTTGATAGGTTATCCCTCTTTCCTTCCAGCACCCAATACCTTGCCCTGTTTCTAGCCCCAACTCTTTCATTTCTGGGAGCCAAGACTGTCCATGGGCAGGTTCTCTTTGTTTCTTGGACACAGTGGCCAGACCCAGCAGAAACCTGGTGTGCCTCAGGGAGAGAACCAAGCTGGGTTTTCCTATATTCTCATTGCCTTGTTTCCTTGGCGATAGTCTTATAGGGTCTCAGCAGTACTGCTGCTCTCTGGCACAATGGCAAAGTGAAGCACAGGAAGATAATGGTGCAGGGACTGTTGTCGACCAACGTCAGGGTGTCTCCATGTCTTACCAGACCTATGTCAAGATCACAGCTTCACACAAAGGACTGACCAGGGAAGAGAAAAGCCTGTTCCCTTTCTCGGCAAGGAATGGGTCTATAACCAAGAGAAGGAGGAGAGAGAAGTGAGGAGCCACAGATATAATTGGGGTTCAAGGACACCAAACAGGAGACCAGGGATTGTGTACAAGCAGGAGGAAGAGTGTCCTTTTGGCCATGTAGCCCAAAATGGTTGACCTGTAGCTTCCGTTCTTTGGAGCCAAGGAGCAAGCATAGTCTGGTCTCTGGCTTACTCTCGGAAAGCAGCCAGTGTATAACCGTACAAGTAGTGGGAATGTGCTGCAAAACAAACAAGTAGAGGGGATATGTTAACACAAGTGGAATATATTAACACAGTGCTATGGTGATCTGCTTTGACCCTGTGCTTTCAGTCTCATGTGCCAGTCTAATTTTGCTCTGCTCTAGCAGCTGAGGTAGCCCAGGCATGAACCTGCAAATCAGACAGGCTGCTGCAAGACTGCCTCCTTCCATGACTAGGCATAGGGAAACTGATCTGTTCAAAGAATGGCCGGGGAGGGTTTATACAATTCAAACGAAAGGCAGGAAGGACACATTCATCCTCTCTGCCTCGTTTGGCTCCTCCCATTCACTAGACTTTCACAAACAATCAAAACCTGCATTGACAACACAGAGGTGGCTTAGAGGCTGCTACAGAAACGCAAGCAGTGGTTCATTCATGGGCAATAGAATCCCCACTGAACAAGACCCAGATCTATTCATGTCACTGGGAGCTCCAGGGCTGCTGCTGCCTGGAGGAGAGGGAGGAAGGGAGGAAAGCCTGCGATCTTTATCCAGCAGCTGTCACCTTCCTTTCCATAGTTTCCTCCCCAGTCTCTATTCAGCACATTCCTCTTCCTCCTCGTTGTTGCTGTTGTTGTTGGTATTGTGACCAGTACACTTTTGCCAGCACTTCAGGCACCTGCATCTCTCGGCCAGGGAGCTCTCAGCAAGATACCAGACTGCCTGGTACCCTACTGGATCGAGAGCAGATTCAGTAATTCCCTGGAAAAGGAAAAAGTGTCCAAGTGGCTCAGCTGCAAAAATGGGTGCTGACTGCATCCACCTACCTTGTTAAACTCATCTTGTGGGTGGGTGTTTTACATGAAACTTGCTTGATGGTCAAACTGGTTTATGTGGAAGATCTATCTGCCAGGCTGTTCTATTCTATATCTTAAGCTATTATTTTTGATGCCTTGAGTCCAATGTTTATCCATTTATTTTTTCATTTGTATCCCCTTCTAAGGAAGGGTGTCATAGCACGGAGACTAGTAACCTTCATAGCCAAGTAGGGATTAGAATATAGGATTCCCACATCATTCTTACTATTACACCAGGCTGTCTTTGGTCTCCACTGTTTCAGATATATTTAAGATAGCATAGAAATAGTTCTCTCCAAGGCAGATATCAGAAGAGAAGATTGAATATATACCCTGCCCTTCACTCGGAGTTTCAGAGCAGCCTACAATCTCCTTCTCTTCCTCTCCCCACAGCAGACACCCTGTGAGGTAGGTGGGGTTGAGAGAGCTGCTCTTGAGAGAACAGCTCTTAAGAGAACTTTGATTGACCCAAGGTCACCCATTAGCTGCATGTGGAGGAGTGGGGAATCAAACCCGGTTCACTAGATTAGAGTCTGCTGCTCTTAACCACTACACCAAACTGGCTCTGTACACCAAATTGGCTATTAGAACCAGGTTAGAACTAGGGAGCCCACTTGCTTTACAATCTAAACCCTGGCTTACAAGATTGTCCAGCAGATCAAAAAGAACCACTACAACAAAGCCAGATTGATGCTGAAGTCCCTGCTTTGCTGACATTTATTCCTGCAAAGACCAATGAAGAGATAACCTTAATAGTATCCAATGCCACTCGACACAGATACAGAGTTAAGTACAAATTGTGGGTCAGTGTAGATGCTGCAGTTCACACATACACCTGCTCCATGCTGTCGCTTTTTTGTTCTCGTACTGTTTCCTGCACTTCCATCTTAGGACTACAGGACCAGACCAGCAACACAGGAAGCTTCCCTGAAAACAAGACCTAAGACATGAAGAGCTATGTTTGGAAGCACAGAGGAAATACACTCAAATGCATATTATATAAAAATTCGTCCATGGAGTTCTGTGAAATAGTGTGACTGTAGCTGCTCTGTCCTAGTTTCTAAGCTTACCTGGAGCCTGGGCCAAGTTTCATTGGAAACTGAATTTCAGCAGGAGTATGTACGAACTGTGGACGTCTCCAGTCTTTGGGACCCAGGTGCACCAACTGCAAACCATTCACCAACAACACACAAAAGCATGCTATTAATGAGGACACAGCACTCATGCGAAGCAAACCATTAGACCTGGGTTGCCTGTTGAGGATGAAGATGCTTTTGTTCAAACTATTATAATATTTTTGTCAACAAAGAACTAGTATCTGATGCTATTAATACATGTAAAAATGTAGAATGCTGGCACAGAAGGGAGAGTGGACCAATGAGCATATGGCCTCAAAGAGTACAAATTGCAGAAGATTTGGACAGGTGAATGACAAAAATGAATCCTAAAGGAGCTAGACAATGCTTTACATAGTCTTCAAATGGATATAGTTGGAGCACTCTCGGAACTTGGTAGAGGCTGGGAATTGATTTATTCTCTAAAATTCTAAAATTCTTACAAACCCTAATAACATTCTATTTACAAGGGCTTGGGCCAGAGCCAAATGTGAAAGAAACCAATAAATAGATACTAATGGCATTGGAGGGGTGGAACTTATGTATGAACCAATTTTGCAGCGGCTGCATCTTTAATTGTACAAAAAGAACCACTGTGCAAAAACTGATGAGCCCATTAGTCCTAGCCAGGGGTCCGTTGGGGCTGGAGCAGCTCAGGACTGGCCAGTAGGGCAGCCACGGGCTGAATTGCCGCCGAAATTTGGCAGCAACTTTAAAAGCCACTGGAGGGGAGGGGGTTTGAGGGAGAGGCTCCAAACTTGCAGGGTAGCTGCTGGGGCCTCTCCTCGAAATGCCCACCAAGTTTCAAGAAGATTGGACCAGGGGGTCCAATTCTACAGGCCCCCAAACAGGTTGCCCACATTCCCTCCATTGTTCTCTATGGTAGGAAAAAAGTTAACATTTTTCCCCTCCATAGAGAACAATGGAGGGGATGGGACAATCCGTTTGGGGGCCCATAGAATTGGACCCACCATGATAAATGGCTGCTAAACAGTATATAAAATATTGTAAATTTAATAGGTTTAAATGCTATATAACATGTTCTAATAATCACCAAGCTACCGCTTGTGCAAGAACTCTTATCACACAACAAATATAAACTTGTAACTCTAATACATTCCTGCTTGTGCCAAGCCTGAAAATTGAATGGTGAAGCCCACCTTATATCTCCTGTATAAACTTTATAACTTGGAAAATTAGGTAAGTATTGTTATTTTGTAGAGGTTTTTTTGGTAAGTTTGATTCGCAACAACTGCGTGTTTATTTAGTTATCTATGTTCTATTTATATCTATGGCTATTTCCAGATAATTCTATGGAAGAAATTGTATCAAAAATCTTTTTGGAGTTGATCATCCTCTGAGAAGATTCCTTATGAAACGAGTTAGAACACAGGTGCTTGTAGTTTGTCTGCTTGCTTGCCATGTGCTACAAGCAGGAATGTATTAGAGCAGGGGTGGGCAAACTGTGGCTCGAGAGCCGCATGCGGCTCTTTCACATATATTATGTGGCTCCCAGCAGGGCGGCTAGGGAAGCTAAATATCATTAGCAAACAAATATCATTGGAGAAATTAATATCATTATCAATATCTGCTTTTACCCCTTTTGTTATTATTTTGGCAGTCTCATTTAATGTTAATAAAAAGCAAATTTGCTTATTTTCCAATAAAAGCAGGTAATATTTGTTCATGTCTTGTGGCTCTCAAACTTCTGATGTTTATTCTATGCGGCTCTTACGTTAAGCAAGTTTGGCCACCCCTGTTCTAGGTGGCTCTTACGCTGAGCAAGTTTGCCCACCCCTGTATTAGAGTTATAAGTTTATTTTTGTTGTGTGATAGAGTTCTTGCACAAGCGGTAACTTGGTGATTATTAGAACATGTTATATAGCATTTAAGCCTACTGAATGTACAAAAGCATAAGGGGTGGGATTGTGGGATATGTTTAAAACTTCCCTTGCAGCAATGTGATCTACCCCCTCCCTTGTGGTTGCCTTTAAGTTTCATATCATCGGAGGGCACACCATGCAGCATTCAAATACCTGAGAGACAGAAGAAGTTAGTTTGGAATTGTTTATAAGGAGAACAACAAAAAGCTGAACAGTACCTTCCGGTGGCATTTTCTTCGGTGGTGCTGAAGGAGGTGGCAGAGGTACTAAGGAAGTCACTCGGAACCCCGCTGGGAGAGTCTCTGCTGACCCACTGAGCATGTTGATGCTGTGAATGTCTCGCGGTCGGAAACGCTTTCGCCAGGAAGGAGTTCGCCGAAAGCTCTTATCATCACCCTGTAAAGGAAGGGAAGTTATTCCATGTACCAAACCAAATGACCAGCAGAGCATTTGGAAGGAAAAAAGAACTCATGCCTCCTGTACCACAAGAGGGTATTGTTTGGGCAAGCTGTGGGAACAGGAAAATTTCATTAATCCTGCATCAACCAAATGGATAGTTTCGAGCAGATGTAATTTAAAAAGTCCTGTGGTCAAGAAAGCCTTTATTGCAAGCAGGCAAGCCTGTGTAAGGAGAACATGTTCAGACTACACTTGCACTATAAAGCCTGATTGTATGAAAAGCCTCCTCGTGAACATGTCTCCTCATGAACATGTTTTACCCTCTTCCTGTATAGGCTCTTAGGCAATAGAATAATGGACCACAGTATTAGGACTTCTTCTCTCCCTCCACCCCCAATATCAGATGAAATCCAAAAGAACCTTCTAGGAAGAATCAAGAGGAAACTGCCTCCCAGGAAGCCTCATGGGAAAGATTGTATCTCAACTCTCTTATGTTGAAAAATCAGGAACTTGGCTTTAAGAACACGCAAGTAGTCAAATAATAATGATTCTTTATCTTATTAATATAGCGTATAAATAACATAAACAGCATGACATTTGTCATGCTGACTTTCAGGTGACAATCTCCTAGACTTTCAGGTGACAATCTCCAACATCTAGCTAACTAATCATGCAGTCTAAAGTATGGGAACGTGGTTACATAAGCATATGGAGACTGGACTGCATTATGCTGGAGCAACTTCCCAAACAGGAAGTAGCAGAAACTCTCTGGTTTTATATTTTCAAGTCTTGTGCACAGTTCCCTCTAAGCTGCATTAGGGGGCACTGGCACACAACATTTCAGAAGCCAGCTCAGAGGATTTCTGCTATAATCACAACCAAGCTTCCATAGGAAACAATGGAGAATGGGGCACCTACTTCTGGGGCCCACAGAACTGGACTCCCTGGTCCAATCTTTTTGAAACTTTGGGGGGGGGGGGTTAAGGAGATGCACCAGCAGCTATGCTGCAAATTTGGTGCCTCTACCTCAAAAAACAGCTCCCCCAGAGCCCCAGATACTCCTGGATTGATTCTCCATTATAGCCTATGGGGCCCAATGACTATAATGGTCCCCATAGGCTATAATTGAGCCAGGAAAAAAAAGGATTTTATTTAGCACACCCCTATTATGCTTTTCAGTATGATCTGTAAGTATGATCTGCTTTGAGTCACAGGGAAAAGTGGGATATAAATATTTGGGTAAATTTGGGTAAATAAGTAGTCTGGGCAGGTTGATAACATTTAAGCAACTTCCTGTTTGTTAGGTTATGCAGCGTTCTGACAGTGATTGTTCCACCTCTGTCATACTTGACCTGTAATGCTGGTTGTAATATTTCACTAAAAAAAATCAAAGTAGACTGCAAGAGTTCCCCCCTCCCCAAGTGCTGGTGTTTTTTCTAAGGGTCAGCACAGGGTGACGGTCCAAGGCCAGATCTACCAATATAGTGGAAAGGTGTGGCTAGAGCTGCTCTCTGGAGGCCTGGTCTACCCGTATAGAGGACATTCTGTGTAATAACAATTGACTTGATTCTGTTTTCTCTTATAATGTTTCAATTATTCTTAAAATATAGTTTAAATATAGATTCAAAGAATTCATTCTGAAGTTTTTACAAGGTTATGGAAATAATCTTAAAAATAATTTATGCAATATTTAAATGTAAACTTGCTCACAACTTCAATGCTACAAGCTTTTTTCACTCATGAGGTAGAATTTCTGCTCACAACACTGTGGAGCTTAGAGGGAACATTGGTCTTGTGTTGCTGAGGTATGAGGAAGAAGAGCAGCAAGGAGAACTGCTTAGAGGCAGCAGTCAGAAAAGCACCAGGAGTGAACAATGAACAGGGATAAAACTAAAGCTGGAGCTAATCTACAGTGTTTCCCCTCCAGATCTCCTGTTTCTTGATGCACATACAAGGAGAAGGGCACAGAATATCTCACCCTATATTGTTCTGTGTGAATTGAGACCGATACAGCAGTATCTTTAAGTTCATATATTGGTCCAGCACTTAGAAAAGAGCCTAATGCTGAGAATCTGACAAAAGGGGTCCTGCCAAAAGATTTGCTTGCAAAATTAAGGATGTTTACAAAGCCTTTGTAAAAATGTCTCCATGGATTTTATTCACCTAGGCAGTTAAATTATGTATTTTTCCAGTCAAGTGTTCTTGCTACTTTGACTGCTCTGTTTCCTTGTTGCTTTTCAATATATATATATATATTTCTGCTACTTTTATATTATATACTAGCTGCGGCGTTAGTCAGAGTAAACAATACTGACCTTGACAGGCCAATGGATATTCTGAGATGGGCTGTAAGAGCATCTACTTTTCAGTTCTCAAAGAGGAAATAATGAAGCTCTCTATAAGTTATTTGCAACATTCTCAACAATACTGCATCCCCAAAGATTGCCAGGCTAACCTGTACATAGCACAGAACCTCCATCTCAAAAGATTTTACATCCCAGAATCCATAGAATCCAACTGATAGAATCCTCTCTATGTATGTTATGGAAAGTTGCATATGCACACTCCTTTGTTCTATTCTTCTCCTGGGTAATTTTGCTTCCTCCTCTATGTACTTCACACCTGCTATGAGCAGGAGAACATACTAGGCTAGCCCTACCATTAGGTTAGGTGCAGTCCACCACACACAGCTAATTTGGGGGTTCTGTTAAAAGGCAGCAAACTATCAATTATTTAATTAATTATATATTAATCACTGTGATAGGATTCTCTCCCCGAGGTCTTAGGGAGTCTCGGGCAGCATGTCAGAAGAGTGGCTGTGGCTCAGTGGCAGAGCACGTACTTTACTGGCATGAGTGCCCAGGTTCAGTTCTGGCATTCCCACTTAAAGGCCCTGAGGACTAAGAGTTGCAGTCAGAGCAGACAGAGTTTTCAGATGAACCAATGGTCTGACTAAGCCTGACTTTACAGATGTCGTGTTTTGGAAGTGACAACATTTTATATTGCCTCACGGCCAAACTACACTTTATGGTGCAGCGTCCATGGGTCTGACCCTTGGAAACTGACACCATTTTAGAGCTGAACTTGGCTATTTAAAAATGTCATGAGCTGGCAAGACCCTGTGAGCTTGTTCCCCCCCCCCCCCGCCATGGGGGGCTGTTCTGACACCTGAAAATGGGGGGGGTCACAAGAAGATTGCTTGGTTCTGCTGGTTTGCAGCATTTTTAAACGGCCAAGTTCAGCTGTAAAATAGTGTTGGTGTCCACAGGTCAGACCCATGGATACCATAATGTCTACTTTGGCCCTCAGATGCATATGCTCGGAAACTGATCTGTGCAGTGGTTTCCAAACATGTATAATGCCAGTAAAATAAAGGAATTGTATTCAGACATAATTGTATGTATGGTCATATAAATTTATATCCTACAAAGGGATGATCTTCCATATAGGAAAACATGTTATGTGTGAAGCAGTACTCAGGTTAGTTCTCTAATGCTTCTTCACTCTGCAAATAAAGTCTTGCTCTTTGGTGTTAAGACTGGGGAGATCCTTCAGGACATGACCATGTCCAGGTTTATTTTTGGCAAGACAATTTGCATATTCTAATAAGTTTGACAGAGTATTTTGTTTTGCTTTTTAGAAAGAGTCACGACTCACACACCAGAACATGCAAATAATTCAAAGTACTTTATTTTAAAAAAAACAAATTAATTTAGGGGCTTGACTTTGGGTTACCTGGGGTTGACCACACTACTCAGATCTGTGCTTCAAGCACAGCATGGGGCACTGTTACTTGAGCAAGAATAGAAGGCTTGTAAAAGTTTTCTTTGTTCCATAGATAGTTATGTGCAGTTTTTGGTGCTTCAGATTTTTGCTCATGGCTATACACGTGTAAGATGAGCTTTACATCACTGGATGTCCTTCATGATTCTTGTTGTAGAAATGCAGCCGATACACTTACCTTTTCAAAGTCTGCCACTTCAGGTATGTTCGATGATCTCACCATGGCTACTTTTAAGAGTTATGTTACTTTAAGGATGCTGTAAGAAAGACGATCCGGAACTCCACCTTCTTTCCATGATGTGGAAGGACCAGACATACTAAGTCTGACAGCTTTCAGCATGCGCAAAACTGCCTTCAAGGGTCATGTCTATACCATTTTTTTCCATTTCATATACTCTTGAACATACCATGGAGAATAGGTGCAATCTAGATCCCCTATCCTTGGGTTAACAAGCTGTTTCTGAATTCTTCACAAGACAAAACAGTTTCACTCATTATACAGAACCAAGCTAGGGTTTGCCACCAACTGTACACCAAACGTGAAGATGCACCTAGCACACCTTCTTGATGAGTATGATACACCTTTCTACAAATATGTGTTTGTTTCATTCATTTATACTTTTAGCTGCTCATGAAACCAATCTTTAGTGCAGATCTACAAAGTATAATATGTCAAGAATGTATGTGACAGATTTACAATAAAGTGTGGATAGGCTAGAAGGAATGGCTGTACTCTTTTCTTGACCATGCTTCCCATCTCCCTCCTCCCGCTAACATCATTTCCCTCTAGCCATTCTTCTCCAGATGGCACTCTGTGACCCCAAATAAACCCAGATACAGGGGTGGGGGGAATAGCTGGGAAGAAGCAACTGTGGAAAGTGGGAGAATTCTGCTTTCTATCCTGCCCACCTATGCTGTACTTTAAGTCTGTCTGTTGCCCCTACTCTCCCTGCCTTTATAGGGGTTTGGCAGTGACTCATATAGGGCTGTTCCACTTCCATTATCTAATCTGCCATGCATTTCTCACTCTCAGGAAAACTAAGAGAACTATTCTTCTCTTGCTCTACCATGAGCTGATATGTATTCAGCTTATCTTATCTTATTAGATGTATTAGAAAAGCTCATGCAGAATTGATATTGGTACCGAAATGGTCCCCAATCCCCAAGTTTAAATAAACCCCTCAGTGTATTTTCAGTCCAGTTTGCATATTTATTGACTGAACAATACAGGTATTTTGGTACAGAAAGCAGTGTGACATTGATTCACAACACATACAAATAGCAGCTGGGCTGTGAAAACTCTGATAGCAGGCCATCATAATGTTGAAAAGGAGAACAGCTTCATACTTCATGGAATCTGGTTGACAGGAAGTGGTGTCAGAGGGAGGCTATGAGGTCCCAGATGAAGGCAAGAGTGTTTCCAACATCACTGGTCTTCAGAGCTTTGTCCCAAGCAGTAAGAAATTGTGTGGTTCCTACCACTTCTTAGGGAGTGGATTCCATGGTCCACAGACTAAGGATTTGTCTACATACAGACTTGCACCATTTTGACTAATGGGATGAAATTAGGTTTATGTGAAACTGTGGCTGTCCAGACTTTGTTTAGTCCAATCCAACTGATGGGGAGTTAAGCTAAACTAAAAAAGGGATTATCCATAAAGAAATTATATCCTGCTTCCTAAAGACGAAGAAGTTAGTTTGTTGCTAATAGGCTAGTATTTGGCAAGCGGGATCCCTTTGAAAAGAAAAAAGAAAAGCAAACAGCACAGGCTCTGCTGCCACAACCCCTCCCCCCAAGGAATAAGAAGATAACCTCTCTTGTCTGCACCACACCATTTCCTAACAGAGTCCCCATCACTGCTGTCTGCAGTCTCCCTGGATTAGCATACCTATACTTTATTTTTTCCTGCACAGAACTTGAGCACTACAATGTTCCATTTATAGAAGGATATTTCCAGTACTCCATTTGCTTTGGCAATTTCTTAGCCAATAGCATGTGCCCCAAATTTCTCAAATTCCCACCATGATTTAGTCAGAGGGTAGTACTTGGTACTCACATCATCAAGCCTTCTATCAGTGCCCAAGGCAAGCAGATTGTTGAATTCTCTCTCCATCACCTGTCGTGCCTGGAAATAACATCAGATAAGACAACAGTAATGGTCTATCAAAAAGAAGCAACTAACACAAGGAACTACAGGACACTAAGACTAGGAGAACTATAGGAAATCATCAAGTATTTCCTGAAAGCTGATTTATCTTCTTGGAACACACCCAAAGGGAACATACCTGAAAGTGAACTAAAAGCATTATTTTACTTCAAAACATTAGAACATCTATGAATGTAACCAACTGTAAAGACCCTTCAGCATGCACAAGGAAACGAACTTCCATCTTAAGGGCAAATAATAAAGATCAATGTTCCAAGTGGCCACTACAACTGAGCAAATAAGGTTACTCTCTGCTGCCTCTACAGGTAGGAATCAAGTGCCCTATCAATGTCTATGCATGGGTTTGAAGGAGGGATGAGTTTGGCACCACTAGCAGGCCTGTGGCTGTTGACTGGATCACTACTCGATTTCAAATTCAAGTGACTTTGTTTTCTTAAAGCTGGAGGTAGGAAGCCAGGATAACAGAGCAATGTTAATGCATAGATTTAGTGGAGTGACTCAAGACACAGAGCTGTCTTGGGCTGTCTGGTTGTGATCAAGAGATGTGCAAGAAAAATGGGCATTTCCTTTCATTTCAAAAGGGGGAGAGAATCTGAGGGAGAAATGTTTGGTAATAAATGAGCAGGGAAGGAATTTTTATAGTAAATTAATTGAATGGGAAAAGCTGGATGGGAAGTTAGCACTGAAGTGGATAAGGGCGATATTTGGATGTTTTCTGATAATTAAATTGGAAGGTAATTAATCTGAGGAAAATGAATCACCTCTGGAGGAAAACTAATTGAAAGGAGAAAGAATTTGATATTTGTGGCTTACTTCACCTATGTCTTGCATTCAGTTTGTGATCATAGATAAGACACATGTCTCCATCTAATCCAACAGCTTACTTCGAACAGTGACTAGCCAAATACCTTCGGAAAGTTTATACCAGCATAACTTCTTCTGTTTGTTAGCACCATCTGGTATTCTAATGTAGACTGCCTTTGAATTCGGAGATTCCATTTAGCGTTCTTGACTGATGACAGGGATTCTGTAGGTTGGGCTCTGGTACAAGGAAGTATAGGTGAATGGAGTATAGTATAGGGGAAATGCGGTTGAAGTAGGTTAACATGGTGTGAGGGGGTACTTGTAGAGCCCTTATGTTTTAAAAGCATGAACTGCTACACATCTAAACAGACTGAATTCTTCAATTTTTCAAAGGGCAATTGTTTCAATTAACATGTTACTTGAATTTCTTTCATGTTCTCTGAAATTTCATTAATTATATGGCAGATACCAAGACTCAAAGACAGAAATATATGACATTTGTCCCAGAATATCCATGGACATTTCTTCTTACCTGAGTGTTTTGAGTGGGTATTTGTAACACAAGTGCCAGACTATTATGATCAAAATTCTCATCCAAAGCTATGAGTGCCCCATGGACTCCACTCTCAATGAGGTTGTTGGCATATTCTCTAAGCCCAATGGACTGAATCCAGTGAATGACTTGATCATTGGTCCAGACTAATGCATCTAGAAGACAGTGTGACCATACATTCAGGACAGATAAAACTATCACTGAGAACAGTTTTCAAGTCCCCATAAACTGCCCAAGATAGAGAACATCTTGTTAACTGTAACTAGCATCATTCACATGATATACATAGGGATGCGTGTCACGCAGCCCACATGCATATAGAAGCAGCTGACTGCACCCACTAGCCCCACCTCCTACTTATGCACACTGATCCCCACACTGGCACAGATCCTGAATGCATTTGAATTGCATGTGCACAGGCTCCCACCCACATAACTGGAAATGCTGCTTTTCCGGAGTTCCAAATCACAAGAACAGAGCCTATGAACATATAAAGTTCCGTGTTCTGCATATATAGTCTGTACGTATAAGTTTGGCTTAAAAAAAATCTTTCTACATACCATACCTGTATCACTATGGTGCATGTATAGTTAATATACTACTGTAAGCATAGTATAGTTACAGTTAACAACGTACTGTCCCTCAAGATTAAACCAAAAATATGAAAAAACCAAGTGCCAGGAACTGCAAATTTTAATGAGTACATTAATTAACTAAAGCTAATGCTTGGATCGTATGAACGAGCTCCATGACTATTAGGTAGTCTCTGCTGCAGAGCACTTTTCCTCTTCTACTAAGTCTTCCGTATGTACAAGGTCAGTAGTTTTCAATGGGCCTTTGTGTAAACAAAATTGCTAGTAGAAGAGAAAGAGCATTTCATGGCAGGGGCATTCTAGTATGCACAGAACTTTTTACTAGGATCCAGGTGGTAAACTTTGCTCTGCGGGTCATGGCTGATTAATTTCATACTACTTTGCATACTGCACAGATCCTGTATCAGTGTGCTGGGAAGAAATTGTTCTGTCAATTTATATTCTGCTTTTTATGGTAAAGCTGCTATATCTTTCTCGCCAAAAAAAAAAAGATGCTCACTTGAAATGAATATAAATACAACACTTAAATCTACTAAAAGCATTTAAATGAGCTCTGTCTTTGATCCTGGAAATATAATAATACTCTCTACTTCAGTGTCCTCAACAGAAACAAATACTTTACCACCCTTCCTTTTAATGAAGAGCAGTAGGCTTTGTTTATTATATTCCAACTTACCTCATTCTCACAATAAATTATGACTTTTGTGCCAATATATTTAAAGACTTTGGAAACAGAAACATTTACTTGATGTATTAAAAGAAAGATCATTAACCAAATAAAATTTATCACTATTCTGTTTCCTCAAAAAACCAAGGCAATTCCTCCTAGGTGAAGAAATTGTTCACTAAAGTTGTACCTTGGGGTCAATTCTCCATTGGAGCTAACTCTGGAGGCTCCCTGTCCCCAAATTACCAAGCTCCCACTTAAAGCTAGAATTCCCTATATGGGTATCTATTGTATGAAAGCATGTAATCAAGGAGTTTAGACGTTAAATAAAAAGGGGGGCAGAAAGCAGCCTTGTCTGACTCCTTTTTGGACCAAAATTCTTTTTGAAAGTTTGCCATCCTGTGTAAGTCTTATCTGAAGGCTATTGTTTTAGTTTTGAGGCACTTCCCTCTGCTTTACAAGGTAAATTTTTACGTGTGCCTATGCAAGAATGATTATGTCCTTATAAGTCTAATATGGTGGAATCCGCCACCCATGTACTTTTGCATTGTAACTTTTACCAGGAAGAACGGTCTTACTTTATACTACGACTTCTGTCTAAATTTAACCCACTGCAATCTTATCTGGAAATCAGGCCGGAAATTTTGCGTAACTTTCTCATAGAAGATTCTCAAAGTTTTGTATCTTGTGCTGTGGCCAGATTATGTTGTTTAGTGATTAGAAAATGTAAATCCCTTGTAATGGAAGACATACTGTAACTTGTTTTTATTTATTCTGGATTTTATTTCTTTTTATATACCTCATTATTTTTGTATTACCACTAATTCACTGGCTATTATTGTGAATTGATAACGTTGCTGACTTTTGCCGTAATAAATTATTGGAATTGGAATTCCCTTTATAGGGAAAGTTAGCAGGATAGTTAGCATGATGCTACAAACAAGATAGACAATTGAGAGAATGAATACGGAAAAAGTTAATTCAGGAAACAGAATTATGACTCTGTTTCCAAACACAACTTTTGTGCACATCAAATCTCTACAGAAAATCCAGTATCAAACACTGTATTTGCAGTCGGCAATTTCAAAAATGGCACCCAGGATTTGGTTATAAGAGACTGGTTCTTTTGCAGTTTGCCACAAGAAGATCTCTGCTTTGTCACCTACCTTTGATTTCATGCTGACTTTCCTCCCGCCTTCTCTCCAGTTCCTTCCTATCATAATTCAGTCTCTTCAGGCACATAATACCATACTGCAGGCTTGTTCTGCAAGATTTCAACAGAGAGTTTACACCTAGCTTACTACAAGACCTTTCATAGCTTTCTTCATAAGCCAAACATGACTTGAGTGAAGTAGTATAGCAATCTAAGATAATTGTAACTACACCGCTCAAAATGTAACTCCTCTCTTACAATCACTTACAATGAGACAAACTTTGTATACAAAGCCATTTTTCAGTCACAACTGGTTCCAAGAGCTTATTAACGCTATGGCAAATATCTATAGCAATTTGTGTTGCTGATGAAACACTGTACTGTTTATATTGCAGAAGCAGAGGCACACTGGTAAGCATTTAAGGTCACTCCATTCTTCCTTCCTTAGCCTCAGTTTCAGCTTCTAATAGTTTCTACATTATGTCTCACATCAGAGTACTTCACTTTAAAAAAGAGGGGAAACTTTGTTGTTTTTTAATTGCTTGAAGGAATTTAAATAGACTCCACAAAATGTCAGAAAAATGGACAAAGGAAACACCCTCCAAGATGACTGCAACAAGACTATTCCTCTACTGGAATTTTTTAGAAACCCACACAGAACTATGTCTATAGACAGTTTTCTCACCGATGGAAACTGTCTACCATCTTCAAGTGCACTCGGAGATCTTTCTTAGTCAGATGATCCAACATTCTTGCATCTACAAGACACTCCATGAAGTAGCTACGATACTGTGGGAGACCCAGACTAGGTAGCCATTCATTCCCTATCCACTCGTGGTTCATGTCCCCATAAGCTAGTGTCTGTGAAAATAAAGAAAAGACATGAAGCAATTGCCAAGTCCCAAGTTCAAGCAATTGAAAAGACATGAAGCAATTGCCAAGTCCCACCTTCACAATTCTGGGATGCAATTCAAGACATTTCTGTAAAGGTCTGATAATCCTATGTCTTGCACTTAGAAAAGTCCATAATACTTCTCCTACTACTGATACTTGCTCTAGTATTTTAAAGAGGCTATTCATTGACCATTTACATTGAGGTAGCTCCACTGAAGTCAACAGTCACAGAACCTATGTTACGGTTTGGAAAGCAGCTTTCAAGAGTATGAACATATGTTTCATAGAGTCACTGCTCACTTCAGGTTTCCTGGGTTCTCCCCACTCACACAGCTCCATGCTCCCAAATATACTGAACATGACACAAGATAATGCAAGAATCTCACCTGTGCCCAACTGCCCTCCTCAGTGTCCTAAATGTAACAGTGTAGCATGTCAATAAAACAATAGGCAAAGTCAGTTACCACTACCATACATGGACTGAAAATACTTCAGATACAAAAAGAGGAAAAATACTTGTGACAAAATGTAGACAATGCAACAAATCAACTAGATATTTGCACACAGAAGCTGCAAACAGCATGAGATGTGCTTCCATCTGAGATTCCCATTCTTTACCAAATCAAACTGTGGAATACAAAGCTGTGATCATAATTCTGGGCCTCCAAAGGCTAAGCTTAAGACACCTGGATCTGCACTAGCCACATAAGGGTTTGCTAATGGACCTGGAGAAAAATGACCTGTCCCTTCAATAGAGGCTTAGTAGGATGTTATTTACCACCATGCTATGAAAAGCTTCACCTGCCCATACTAAGCCTCTATTAAAAGGGACAGGTCATTTTTCTCCATGGCAGTTGGCAACCCCAGCGTCATATGACACCAATGCATGCTCTTTCCAGTTCAGGCAGATGGGTATGTTCAAAACACACAGATAAACAGTGTTTAAAAGAGCAACAGATTCTATTCCAAAAGGGCTGAGCAGTGGGAGTGCAGTGTTCCTGTATGTGACTCTGGGCTAATTGCTAGTAGCTACATATTACATTGGAACATGTGCCCAATGTAATTCCTGGGGGAGGGGTCAAGGTTCAGTGGCAGAGCATCTGCTTGGCATGTAGAAGGTCCCAGGCTCAGTCCTTCAGTGAAAACTGGAAAGGATCAGGTTGTAGGTGATATGGAAGATCTCTACCTGAGTCTCTGAAGAGTCACTGCCAGCCTGAGTTGACAATAATGATTTTGATAAACATAAGCTTCATGTTTTCACGCATCCAGTGTGCTATTCATTCTCTCTATCCTTGCACAGATGAATGACTAAGGATGGATATGAACTAGCTGACAAACTAAAGTTCATCACAAATTTTGCCCAGTTTGTGGTTCACAAAGTGATGTTCACAAACTGAAGCACTGCCATGAACTTCCACAAATTTTGATGCAGTTTGTGGCAGTTCATCGTGATTTAAATGGCTTGAAGCTGAGTTGTTTGGTTTAAATGGCTTCAAGCCATTTAAACTACGGCTTTCTGCCAAAAGCCATGGGGAGCAGAAAGCAGAGGTTTAAACTTTAAATTCCTCATTAACCAATACAAACCAATTCAGTTTGAGAACCGGCATATCAGTTTGTGGTTCAGCCACAAACCAAAACAAAAAATGCAGTTTGTGCCCACCCTGATTAAGGACCTTTGGCTTTAGCTTTAGCAAGAGAAATATGCCTGTACTTGACTTCCATTAGTCCCAAAGCACAAATACTGGCTTGGCAATGGTACAGTCAACTGCCAGACTCCTAGAACTTAGATGCTTCCCCCCCCAAAAAGCTTCAACAAGAACTAAGTTACCATACACACAAACAGGTTTTCTATTAAATAGGTCATTTGTATCCAAATGGAAAGGGATGCAAATTGAAAGGGGCACAATTGCTACTGCTGACTTGAAGCTCAACACTTGCAGGCCCTGAACAAGAAGAAATTTCTTATTCATACAAGTCAATCATTTTGCCAGACTTACAACAGCCTCTTATTGTGGGTATGCTATACTGTAAAAGGTAGGTTGCAGTATTAATTCTCAAAAAGTTTTTTAAAAATGCAAAATGTCATCCCTGACAAGTTTGCTAAGGCTGAAATAGACACTGAACCATTATTATCCAAAGGAGACTTACCGTTTTGGTTGAAGTTGCCATAGTTTCCATCTCTTCATGCGTGACCCAGACATTTCCAGATGACTAATGAGAAAAATCAGACAGGTGAACAGGTGAGGAAGGAACTTGTCATTCAAGCATTTTAACTTGACAAACATCCTAATTTAAGTCTGTGCTGATTTGTAGATAAAGATAAGTTTTCAGGGGTTGTCATAATAAAAGAAACTATGAAAAGTCATCCCAATTTACCCTCAAGACAAAGATTTTCAGGATAATAAATTCTGATGCTTTGAATGATGATCTCTTGGTGGTAGGGATAGATTACTTTTGGTTACATTTCAAAGGAACAGAGGTGATGGAAGCCTCCTCTAGAACTTCATGACTGCAGCAACTATAGTATCTGTTTTTGTTTCCTCCGTTTCTTGTTTGCACACTACTTGCCCAGCCCTACATTTTTTAGAGCTTCTAATTATTGGCCACCATCCCCCTTGCCTACCCTACATTCCTGCCTTATCCTGAACCACCTCCTGTTCCTTTAGATCAGGGTTCCCAAACCATTTTGAGCTTGTGGGTGCTTTTGGAATTCAGACATAGCATGGTGGGCGCAATCACAAAACAGCCACCATGGGGGAGAAATGGCTGCCACAGCTTACCTTCAGCTACATAGAGAAGATCCTTGTGTTGTGGTGGCAGCTGCTGCCAAAGCAACATTTTTAAAAATCTGCATAGGCAATCAAATCTCCAATGGCCACTCAGAAGCCTTGCTGGGCAGAAGCCTCACCTGTCCATACCCAGTTACTAAAAACATTTGATGGGCACCAGAAAGGTGTTGGTGGGCAACATGGAGCCCATGGTCATCACAGTGGGGAACCCTGATTTAGAGCAATGAGGGGAAATTAGAGATCAAATACATATGTTTTGGCAAGCGAGAAGCCCAAAGCAAGCACATGAGTTTTGGGGAGAGCTAAGCTCTCTTCAAATAAAGCCAACAGCGCTGGTGACCTAGAGTCAGGCTACTTCCGCAGACCATGGGAACAGCCTGACACAAAGGCACTGCTACCAGCTTATTTTAAGAACCTCACATGAAGCATAGGGCTTACTATGCCCTCACTGAGAAGAGATGGGAAGCAAGTCTTCATCAGAATGCTCAATGTAAGCTATCATCCATGCCTTTGTGTCTCACTGAAAGGCTCTGGGATTTGGGTTTTAGTCCTCTACCTGGTAAGGGAAATTAGTAACACCAGCTTTTTATCATTAAGCAGGGAAGATCTGTTAATCTCAAGAATGCAGCATGCAATACTTACTGTTCTTGAGGTAGGAGGAGCTGAAGGGCTTGTAAGAGACACCATTTCTTGAATGGCCAAACGCAGTTTTAACCGGTGAAGGGCATTACTGATGCCAATCTCTCTCTGTATCTCTGTATCTGATAAGGCAGACATTATGGCACCACTCTTTACATTGGCTCTGCAGGCTGCAACGTACCAAGCAGGCATGCCCACCCAAAGCTGCAACACAGAAAACCACAGATGGGCTCATGCACACTTTCACTGGTTTAAGGAGGTACACCAAATCATTAATGTTCTCTCCAACTTTTTCTTATGTTTGACACAGATAATTTTACTAGGAGAAATGAAGGCAATTAAACAGATTTTTCTCATTAGGATGTTTTATACTCAATTTGAAGGAAATTCTTCTAAAGAATGGAATGTTTGCAGCAGATTAAACATGTAATTTATATAGGAATGGGACTGTACCCAGTGTTCATATGTGAACATTTTTGGCCAGGAGTGGTCAAAATAGCTAACACCCTCTCCCTTCTTCATCTATGTTTGCAGTGTATTTCCTTTCTTTGATCAACTGGGGATCACAGTGTGATAATGCTACATAGCCAGTCAGATTTGGCTATGTGACATCTCAAAGGTAATTTGGAATAAAGTTAATGCTTTCTGCCTTATTAACCCTTTTTACCCTATTTGTAGTGGCAACAGGAAAAATGGCCTTCTTGACAGTGCTGCCAAAATTTTGGAACTCCCACCTGAGGATGACTTGTCTGTCTCCCTCTATCATTGTCTTCTGCCAGTGGATGAAGACTGTGTTTTGTTTGGTGTTCCCTCACTAACTCTTATTAGTCCTCCTCTATGTTTATGTATTTATATGTGTTCATGTTTTATTTGTTTTTAATATATATAGTAAAGTTTGGGATGTGTGAATGTTCACCACATTGGGCACCCTGAGTTGAGTGGAAAGGAGGCATATAAATGTTTTAAATGAAATAAAATGTAATGCCACGCTGCTGGGCACTTGGGCACTTTTCACAGTGGATGAAAGCTTTTCCATTTTGTTTCAGCCCTAGAGTTGAACAAAATAAGTATTGTTAATAATTTGTAGCTCTTGAAATGGTCTTACCTCCAGCCAGGACACTACAGTTGGGCCATCCCACTGAGCAAAGGGAATGCCCTTTCTTCGAGCATCTTCTAAAAGCTCATGTCTGGAAGAACAAAACAACATTAGAAGAGCTCTGCTGGATCAGTCCAATGATCCATCCAGTCTAGCATACTATTTCACACAGTGGCCAACTTGGAGGCTAAACCAACCTGGCATAGAGGCCAAGGCCCTCCCTGATGTTGCCTCCTAGAACTGGTATTCAGAGCTTTATTGCCTGTGCTAAGCATCAGAAGGAAAGCCTTTGCACAATGAATTTTGGCCTCCATCACTAGACTAACACTAGTATAGCGCTAGGGGAAAAAAAATCCAGGTTCTGGACCACTGGAAAAGCCCTCAGAGACAAACAGAAAGATCTGGACAGCTGAGCTCACCTGTAGCTATCCTCAATAATTTTTTCTAGCCATTTGCTATGTGGACAGGAAGTTACTGAAAAAGCAGGGATTGTGAAGCTTTGGAAAGCTGCCAAAATATATATTAAACAATCTTTCCTTGCAATGTGTATCTGCAAGGAAGGCATCGGCATATATGGGATAAGTGTCCTCCAACAGCGTCCCACCTGAACTGAGATTTCATTCTAGAATGCATCCCAAAATGTTCTGAATTCCATGGCCAAAGCACAAAAGTTCTTCAGCACCCAAATCAGTGTGAGATGGGTTCCCTGGGGGAAGGATATTTAAAATTCTTTCTGAAAGGAATACTAAACCAGCACACTCACTTTTTTTTAAGCCGTCGGTCTTTCTCTGCTTGAGCTCCCAGCTTGCCAAGACCAAGAGTGTCCTGAATGTTAATCTCTGAATCTGTCAGCATAACTGAGAAACGTAAAAGACAGAGGATTAGACTAGTGGATTCTGATGACCTACAGAGCTGGAACTACAAAAGGAAACTCATATACTGAAACAAATCTTTGTATAACAGACACTTTGTATCACATTTTTAGTTGTTGCACTCTGCACTTACACATGACAGTGATATAGAAAGTATTCTTAGTGTAGTATAGTGTGCTGGAGTAGTGCTAAAGATCTGATGCTTCAGGGTATAAGCAACGAAAGTTTCATGGAGTAGATAGTAAGGAATTTTCTTTTATTAAGAGTACCATATCACTGTGCATTCCCACAAATATGTATGTGGCCTCTTATTTTAAAACACTGTACATAATAGCAATATTATTTCTAAATCCTGTACATGGTACCACAGAACACCCTGTGTTGTCATGTGTCTCAACACCCACCCTCTCACCTCCTCACTTTATTCAACACTTCCTTCCCAACCTCCCTGCCCTCTCAAACCTTTTCCTTCCTTCTGCTTCTGTTTTTTGCTTGTTCCAAGTGTTACTATTGTATGTATCTAGGCCTATCAGACAGCTAGCATGTGAAACTGATTGCTTTGACAGGATATTATGGTATGGCTGCAATTTTCAGTGAAACAGCAACTCTATACAGAAGGAAGAAAAACATATAATCACTGAAACAACCTCCTTAGAAGGTTGGGATTTTTTGCCTATGGGGAGGGACAATCTTCTACAAACAGTTCAAAAGACCCATGCTGAAACCTTCTTTTTACTCTATTGCTACGACCACATTGCTATTGGATTTCAGTATTTGCCCCTTTTGGCTTTGCACACCTTCAATTTGCCAGTCCTTACTTTCACAACCTTTCATACTATCCTCTCTCTCTTACTCAAGTTTGTTCCCTGTAAACGTGTCTACCATCAGCCTCTTTTGGGAAATGAGATTGTACATAGGGTGTGGCATGTCCTAGATACTAATCTGACTCTTTCCAGGAGATTCACAGTGTCAGTGCAGGAAAACTGACCTATTTTCCACTTCTGACACCTCCAGTTTAGTACTAAGGAAATGGGAAGCAGGTATTCCCTCTTTGGCTAGGTCTCCTGTTTATGTCATTGTGTTTTCCTCTACAGCAGGCTTGAAAACTTTGTTTATCATCAAAGCTATCATCTTTATCCAGTGCTCCTCACTTTTATTAAATACTTTTTTCAAGATTTATTTTTGTAGCAGATTGATTTTCAAGGGACTTAAGCACGTGGAGTGTATAGTATAGCCCAATCTCATCAGATCTTGGAAGCTAAATTGTGTCAGTATTTAGATGCAAGAGCATCAAGGAAGACTTTGAGAGGAAGGCAATGGCAAACCACCTCTGCTTAATCGCTTGCCTTGAAAACCCTATGCAGTTGTGACTTGGAGGCACTTCACACACACACACACACACACACACAAATGTCTGCAGGACTGCATTGTTTGGGTTTAATGCCTTCTGTGTACCAACACAGCTATTCTGTGCTGAACATCCCTTTTCACAGTTCTATCTATCCATCCATGCATCTGTGCTGTTTCCATGGAGCTTACATACTAGAGCGGTAGACATAGTCCAGAATCAGAGTCAACAAACAGAGCCAGAGGTCAGAGAGCCGGGGATTCCTTCCAAGCTTGCAGGGTTCAGGAACAAGGAGCGGTTGCTACACATGCAGAAGCAGTTCTGGAATGTGCAGAGTTGCTACCGCACTGAGGCAGGTATGTGAAGTGCTTATCAAGAGGTTCTCCCTTCCCAGGGAGTGGAGTCTGCCAAGACTTACAACTCCTCCTGTTGCCTTTACAGGAGCTGCAGTCTTGCCCTCCTTCTTCACTCCTGCATAGTCAGCCTTTGGCATGCCCTACGTCTGGGGCATTCAGGAGAACTGGGCAGGGAATCTGGCCTTGGGGTGTCTGCAACTGGGGGGTGCTGGGCCAGGCTCAGGATCAGTCTCTCCTTGTGGCTGCACCTCTTGTGCAGCTGCTGGGGACTCCTCCTCCTCAGGTACTGTGGAGGGTTCCTCCTCTGGGCTGATTCTCGAGGAGCCTGGGCTGCTCCCTGTCTTTTCTTCATCTGAGAAGGAGTCAGCCTCAGCAGAGCCAGTACCCACGACACCATCCATCCATCCATCCTCTATCAATCATCCATCTATAAATCCATCATCCCTCTATCATCTTTCAATCTATCATTTATCAGTTAGACAGACAGTTATCACCTTAAGCAGAAATCCACACTCCTAATTTCCCAAACCTTGTTCCCTCCTCTCCATTTGTGCTTTCATTTTTATTTATTAACCACCTCCAAGAGTGTTCAGCAACAGTAGGAAAGGGCCTTGTGGCACCTAAAAGACTAATGGATTTATTGTGGCATAAGTTTTTGAGAGTCAGAGCTCACTTTGTCAGTGCTACTTCATGCATCTGACAAAATGAGGTCAGGCTCCTGAAAGCCTCAGCCACGCTAAATCTGTTATCCTGACAAAACTGTTATTTTATTTTTTTTGGCTGCAGCAGATTCTAATATGGCTCCCCCTTTGGAGTAGGAAGATTATTATTTCTTAGGGGCGGGAGGATTTAACTGGCAAGCTGCCTCTATAACTACTTTTCCATTCTACTAAGGATGTTCAGAAGTAACTCTCTATCCAGTGATGTCACCTGCCCACAGATCTGTGGGAGGATAGCTTTCCTTTTACATGAGTAAAAGAAATTCACAGACCATGCCCAGTAGCACCTTCTCTGCCCATCTGCATCAAGCGAGCTTTCTCTTTCTTTCCAAACAAGCGCCCAATAGAAGATTTGATGCCTTTTCTCTTGGAGCCTTTGTGCAGAGAGTCCTGGCTGCTGTTACTGCTGCTGGGATTACTGGCCTGGTCCTCCAAAAAACTAAAAGGATGTGAGGGAAAGAGCCAAAGGTTAGGCTAACATCCACCAACAATGAAGAACACAGTGAAGCAAGATTACCTTCACAGAATTCATACTATTTCCTCTTTTTACTAAGACATTAATTATACTTTTTGCTGTGCACTACCCACTCAGGACTTTTGAGGAAGGAAGGCAGAATACAGCATCAGTGTTATGCCAAATAACTGCTGCCTGTACTGCCTGTGTAAGACAAATGGCTATGCCATCTCTTCAGATACACAGTATCATTAATAGTACCAACAAATGAATCTCAAGATCCCCAGTTACTGAGTATTCATGTACAGAATCCTATATAGCAATCAGACTCCTCTGTAAGTCAGCCTATTTGTTCCCTTTCTTCTTCTTGAACCATATTGCTGTTATGGGTGGGAGAGGTGCTGTTGCAAAGTGGAGAGGGAGGGTAAGGCAAGAGATAGTGGAGAACTTGCAACCTTTCACACTGAGGAAAGCCCCTAAATGTCCATTCCCTTTAAGAACATAAGGGAAAATGCTGTTTTAGGAACTAGATTGGGGGATATCACTAGTATCTTGGTGTCATCAGTAGTCATTACAATCAGTTCCCTATATTCATCTCAAACCTATTTGTATGCCTAGCAGTTTAGGATGTCCTAATGTCACTCTTAACAGGCCAGGGCCAAGAATGAATGTAGGTAAACAATGGAAGAATGCTGAACACCAGCCAGCACTTACATGCCCATTCAGCTACTGTCCATTTTTCAGGTCACAATTCCATACAATTGGATATTTCAAAGCCACAGAGTCTGCATCAAACATGTGTGTGCTTGGGAAGTCATCTACAAAATCTTATTTATTGCATAGTTAGCTTACTTTATAAATTGCATGTTTTAATGAATGTACTGTGTAACTGAAAAGAGGTCAGCTGACTGTATACATAATGGAGACTTCCACTTCCGGGTACCAGATCTTCTGCCCATCCTCAAAGAACAAGACCAAAGTCAGAAGGAAACATTTGCAGATGTTTGTCATCTATACACTTTGTTCTGATTATCATATATCACTTTCTCCATTCAACTGGGAAAGGTACAAGAATACCTTTCTATAACCTATTCAGTAGTGCAGTTTACATCTGGCCACAGAGTAGGCATGCTCCCTCTTCATCTCCCATGCCAGACCCCTATACCTCTTGCCTTCCTCTTGACTCAGTGCAGGGTGTCCAAACTTCTCCAGCCGCAGGGTCCTGGGTGAGGAAGGAGGAGAAGTCTCACATTTTATGGTGGTTTTATCTTCTCGACTCTCATCCCGACCAGCTGGTGACTGAACAGATAAGGCAAGGTCAGAGTGCAGATTCATGCCCATATACCTCCCTCCCATCTCTAGCAGACTCACCAGAGGCATAGCTCACCTGCCAGTTCAATTAAAGAAGAAGTGGAACAGGGCCACATGCATTCTGAATGTCACAGGGGTTGCTGATCACTGTATGCCCTAATCCAAAGGCCTGGATGACTGAGTGACAATTATCAGTGTCATTTGGAGTGATGTAGCCCTAATGAGAGGGAACGGAGCCCAATAACAGCAGGAAGGAGGAGACAGGTTGTCACCTATCAGCAACAAGCAGCTATGAGGAGAGCAGATGCTCCCTTCCCAAGGACCAAGCCAAAGTGTGAGCATCACATAGCACACACAGTATGGGTTACTCCTTGAGTCCAACTAATCTAACATCTCTGAAGGCTGGAAAGTGTTGGGATCATGTCGATGAGCCTTGTACATATTTCTGTGCTTCATCTGGTTCTGGTTCTTTGGGATCCAGAGCAGTTGTCCACTACTATAAGGGCCATCCTCGAATTACCCACATACAATAGGTTTTCCACTCACTGGACTGGGGGCTGGCAGTACCCTGCCTGAGCCAGGGAAACAGGACCAATCTGCACAATTCAGGCACTGGCAGGATGGTGATCATATACTCTGGTGCACAGTTCCTTTGCAAAGGTAACTGAAGGGGCATGCTTAAAGAACACCACATGCATAAAGCAGGGAAGGAGAAAATGGGTAAACAGAAAGAGAACATGTGTTGAAATAATGCATTGTTCTCTCAGAATCAGGCCTGAAGCAAAGCAACCTCTGTTATAGTCTCTGGGAAATACATCACAATCCTCATTACTAGTCATTTCTTAAGATTTCTACTTCTGACAGACTAAAAAAATTAATTAGTATTCAACAAAAAATCTGTTTTGGCTTTCCTGGCTGTGCACAGCATTCTCTGTAATGCAGTAACATTTAATGCTGCAAGTGGAGTCACTCAAAGCACCTAATCAGAGATACAAAACATGCTTCCATGAACACCGTAAGACTCGACCATGTGAAAGACTGAATGCTACAGTTTAAACAGGAGGCTATATTCAAGCTCATTTGTACTGAGTACATCACAGGCAGGTATGGGGGCTGAAGGCAGAAACAGATAAAGCAAAAAAAAAAACAGGTGGAGCATGCAGGACCTGTTATGCTCACTATTTTAAACAGCAGGGTTGTGGCTGTGCTATGAATTGTGGAAAGTGGGTTTTGAATGCTAAACCAGCAGTTCATGCAGGACCCTAAGGGTTAAACTACACATTAAGCAGGAGATCTGAACGTGGATCTCCTGTCATTTTTTCCTAAAGATAAAAACGGTGTGTGGAGGGGGCGATATTTCCCCATGCAAATTCCCCTTCCCTCAGATCTACTGTTTGCTCCAAAGGGAGAAACATACAGGTATCTAGTCCTCAAATATGACAGGTTCACTGTTATAAAACACTGCTGAAAAGGAGAATTGAATTTAAACAACCACTCCAAATCCTATCTGAGTACTGGGACAAGAGCAATGCAGAATGACTTGGAAGGGAGACATGCTGAATTCCCTGCAAAAGAAAGATTACAAAGGCATCCCTCATCTCTTAAAAAAAAAAGAAAAAGCATAGACTGTACACACCTCACAAATCTCAAAATTTATTTTTTAAAATTCCAATTTTCTGTTCTGCTGAAGAACCATTGGTTCTCAGTCCAGATGTGGAACTTCTGTACTCCACATCTTTTTCTGTCCATATCTTTAACAACTTTAACAACTTCTCACACTTCACAGTCCCCAACTAAAAAACAAACCCACAGTACATATATGGATCATATACGTCTTATATTATTGTCACACAAATTGGGGCTTGCAGTATCAGACTGAATTTTAAATGCAGAATTCTAGATCTTCTGGCTGTACAGCCACGCATAGAAAATTGGACAGAATACATGGAGACTGTTCCATACTGATGGGAGGTGCACATGTGAGAAACTTCTAAATTACCAATGTTGCATGCCGATAAAGCCCATTAACTGCTGTACATAGATTAAGACCCTCTAAACCTCTTAAAAGAAAAACTTATTTTAAAAGTCAAATAGCAAGGTAGGTGAGAGATGTGTTATATGTCATCTGTGATTATATATTCACAGTCATCTAGAGATTATATATTTACAGATATCCTTGGAAGCAAGAGCATGGCTATTTGCCTTCAAACTGAGATTAAAACAGCTCTGTGTTGAAGATGGTTTGTTAGCCGCTTTAAATTGGGATACCCACAAATCAACTTGGATGAAAGCTCTGGATGAGAACCTGATGAAAGTTGGAATGTCGATTGATGATATTTTTGAGATGAGCAAAACCAAAGCATTTTCTTTGATAAAAAAAAGTGAGTCCTGGAACTTGAGCATAGTAGTTTGAGTCAGAGAGCCCGCAGAGTATGCTCACCCCTATTTTTTGGTCTTTCTTACCCCAAATCTTTACCCCCCTACATGTACTATCTTACCATCCCATGTTATTGCAGAGCTTTTTTGTTTGCAAGACTGAACATTATACCTGCAATGGTTTTGAAAGGGAGATTTCTGAATAGACCATACACTGACAGAATTTGCCCTTGTGGCCTTAACAGGATTGATACATCCTTTCACGCCCTACTGGAATGCAGATTTTTTGAGATTATGAGGGATTACCATATTAAGCCTTTATTCAACCAATTGTCCCCCTATACTCTGGAAACCTTGGCTCTTTTGCTCAGTGATAAAGATCCTAAGACCACTCTAGCAACTGCAAAATTTGTCTCAGTCATTTCAGCCCTTGCATCTAAAAAATAAGAAATAAGTGTCCTCTGGTGCTCAAGATTCATGAATCAATGAGCTTCTAAGGGTACAAAAGGAAAAGGAAGAGATGATATATTTGCACCATCACATTTCACACAGCACTCCAAATATCATTCCAATTCTAGAAAGGGATCACATTCTCTCTGCAACAAAAGTATCTTGGTTTGAGTAAAGGGAAAACATGATATCTCTGCAATAGGAAAGACCTCTGGATTCTCTGCAACAACTGAACAACAGCTGTACATTTACTGTGGAACAAAGCACTTGTCTAGAAAAGTCCTTAGGGTGTCCTAGATACATACATAGCATAAAAAAGGCAGCACATGTGATTAGAGCTACAAGGTAAACTTTTATCTGTCTTAACTGCATATCAGAATGGTCCACCAAGCAATTTAACTTGCAATTTAACTTGCCTATGCATAGCCCCTTGTTACTTTCAGCATAGATGTCTTCTACAGAAGAGCTGCTAAGCTGCAATTCAAAGAATCCAACTTTACCATGAGCAGGAATGATGCTGATGTAAAGTTTGACTTACATGGGTTACATTTCTATAGAAGAGTCTGGGACAACTTTTCCCCATTTTATAGGAATAAATTTGGTTTAAGCTGTTTAAAGACTGCAACTAGCATTCCTATTTAAAACAGCGATATCTTTTGCACCCTCCACACTATTATCCTGAGGATACAGAAACTTTCCACAATACAGCCAGCTCCACATTGCTAATGTTCTAACAGTGCTCAGCATTGTTATAACAAAGTTAGCAGAGGAGCAGAAGGGTTACACACAAAAGAAAAGGAAGAAACTGACAGACTCACAAGCAGTTTTCTTCGGTGTTTCCTCAAGTCACTGGGCTGTCAATGGCAGGACATGAAATGGATAAAAGTTAGCCAACATGAAATCATTAAACAGAAGGCAGAATGCTAATATTGTTTTTATTAAAGTTTTATTTATTAAAATATTTGGACGCTGCCTTTCCCACTGATCACGGGAAAGGCTTGCTACATAAACATAAATAATAGTATCCATGTGAATGAGGACTTCTAAAGGCAATTGTGTAGAAACACAGGGCTTTATGTGTGGAAACAAAGGGCTTTTCCACACTAGGTTCTGATGATGCATGAGGTTTTCCTCTCCCTTACAGACTGTTACATGAGCTGGTTGCTGCTCTCCCCAGCTTTTTTGCAAGTTTTCCCCATGTTTTTTCAGAGTGACTCAAAGGTGGTTTTTAAAATGTTGGAAAAACTTGAAAATCAGCAACCAGCAAACCAGACTAATGTCTGATGAACGGAGCTTTGATTCTTGAAAACTTACGCCCTAAAATCTTGTTGGTCACTGAGGTGCCACTGGACTAGAATCTAACTCCTCTACTGCAGACCCTCTGAAAATATCAGCAAACCATATGGTCTGTAAGGAAGGAGGAAAACCCATGCATTTAAGAAGCTAAGATGCATCAAATAGCCAGTATGGAAAAGCCTATAAGAAGAACTTTTAAGAGTCCGCGGGAGGACAATGTGACATGGCTGCAGTATATTCAGTCATTCTACAGAAGGTATAGTATACTTTTAAATAACCCAGCTAACCCAGTTATCTGTGTAGCCTAGTTTATTCCCCCGCCTCCCCTTTCCTGCTTACCAGGGTCATGCTGCATATTCGATCAAGATCTTGAGCTGCGCTGCGAGAGGTGAGCTTGGGAGTGGAGCGCCCACTGATAGGAGGGGATGAGCTGGCCAAGGACAGTGCAGTTAGGGAGGTAGGGATGGATGCTCTCTTGCGCAGCTGTGTTAGATTCAGGGCTTCCATGCTACCACTGGTGACACGGCTCTGCAATTGTTCAGCACGCAGCTCTGTGGACTCTTTTTCCTCCTGGATCATTCTAAAGAAGAATATATATTTCAGCACTGCATCTTCCAACATATCCTCAATATAAGCACCAGTCGGAATTAGTCCTTTCTATTGTTCACACTATCAAAATATTCAGATATTAATAAGGGAATTCAAGAGTTCTGGGCACAACATCCCCAGCTGACAGACCAAACCTAGAATTCAAATATTACCCAGGGAGCAACCATCTGCCTTTCTTTTTCCTGATATTTTATTTTCCAGAAAATCTTCCCAGTTCTTCGACTAGAGAGTGCACATCTATGTGGCTAAGCAGTGTAGTCCATCTTCAGGTGCAAGTGAAGGAGCTGGGCTAGAACAGTCCTTCAGATGCCAGTAGAAATTCCTATTTTGTATCAGCTACTCTTTTAGGCACTCTAGCATCCCTTACACATAGTTCACATTTTAAAAAAGATTTTCAAATCTGAAGTGCTAGACAAAAAATCTTTTTATTACAAGCTGAAATCCATTCTGGTCTCCATTCAGCATATTTCTTGCTAATTTAAAAAACTCAGGGTAACATTAATTACAATAGTAAAATAGTAACCAAAACCACTCCAGTTCTTATTCTGTACTTCCTGTGGTGTCTGATAACAAGGTTTTCATGAAGTTTCCTGTGTTTCAGATTCTTGATATTTCCTGTGTATCAGATTCTTGATGTATATAAGGCTCAGTTATGATCAAATACTTGCTATAGACTCACAACTATGAGACTGAAGAAAGAATAGATTATTCATCTCTATATCTAATTCCCAAGTGCCCCCCCCCGTGCGGATACTTAAATCCGCGCGGGGGGGCACTTGGGGGGTGGGGTTTCTACACACGGGGGGCACTCCCCCCATGTGCAGAAAAATCCTAAATGTTTAAAAAACTTTTCGGGGGATCTTTAAATCCCTCGAAAAGTTAAAGCGTTCTCCGCGCATGCACAGAGAACGCTGTGGCCGCTGTAGGGGAGGGGGTGGGAAGTGGCGTGACGAGGACTCGCCGCCGCCGTTTGCGGGGGGGAGGGAAGAGCCTCGGCGGGCGGCAGGTCTCTATGCCCCCGCCACCGTTTTGAAAGCAGGGAGGGAGGAGGGGAAGCCTCAGTGGATGGCGGGTGTCCCTGGTGCCACCGCCACTGTTTTGAAGGCGGGGGGAAGCCTCGGCAGGCAGCGGTCTACCTGCCGCCACCGCCTTACAGGGGGAGAGCCTCGGCGGGCGGCTGTCTCCCTGCCGCCGCCGCCACCGTTTTGAAGGCGGGGGGGAAGCTGCCTGGAGGGGGGATGGGGTAGAGGCTCGGCACACGGGGCCAGAGGAGGGGGAAGAGGCTCACCCCCCCCCCGCGAGTATCGCGGGTCCTCCGGCTTGTTTTTGTCTAATATCCCTCCAGAGCACATCTGAATGGTGCAAGGATACACTTCTGTTTGGCACAGTGCTGGTTCAGTACTGAGACAGCATTAGTAACCTGCCCCTTAGACTAGAATGGCGTTGTATGCCCCTATGTGGCTGCATTATTCGGAGGCACTGGATTTCCTTTCCATTCTTCCAATCTTGCCAACATTTGCTCTTTTGTTTGTAGGTTTCCAGAGAGAGAATGCTAAAATACTGCATTTCTTCATCCATTTCATATTTTGAAGACTTCTGTCTGTTTTTTTAAAATTATACTGTATTTCAGAGATCTTCAGAAGGATGAAACTGAAAAGGAATGAGGAGCTTGTAAATTCTATTACAAACTCTGGGCTCTTGAATTTGATCCAGTCACACAGCATCCATTCCTGAGTTTTCAGGTTGTCTGAAGCCTGTTTAGAGCATGTTTGTTCCCATTTCAATGAATGTTTCACATTCCTAGGGATAAATTACACAGCTATTTGCTTTGTGAATGTGCATGGGCTCAAGTCAACTGCATATGGGCTGGACTCATGCATTTCATACCTGATCTCCTCATTGATGGCATCCAGCTGTTCCTGCAGCATCATGGCAAGGGTCTGGGCATCAGAGTGACCACTAGGGGACAGCATGTCCATAGAGCTAAAGACGGTCTCCCGATCATCCTCATCAACATCAGAGATCTCTGGATCACTGTCAAAGGAGTGAGCTGTGGTGGCCAAGACCCCAACTGGTTGAGCAAGCTCCCAGTCCTGCACACAAGAAATCATAAGATAGCTGACACAAAGCACCACTTCTCCATGCTCTGTTACAAGACAAAATGTTACCACCATGTTGAAACATCAATATGGAAGTACCACAGGAAAGGATGCCATTTTTGAAAGCTGTTCCATGCAATCTCAATTGGGCTGTGTTGAGATTGTGCCTTAGAGGAATTTGGACATGGTCCAGTGAGGATTTCCTATGTCTGAAAGACATGCTGCCACAAAGTGCAGGCCTTTGCACGGATTCTATCAACAACAGGAAGTGTTGTCTCCCAACCAATCATATAGTTAGCTACCTCTCTTTTCCCAGCTGTATGTGGTATCTAGGCTGGGCTCTCTGCAGCATCAGTCAGACAAGGGGCCAAGCACACTTACAGAAATAGCAGTGAAGCAGGAAAAGAAACATCAGCCTTGTTCTTTGCTGACTAACCCAGGTTGGAAAGTGGCAACCTGGGTCCCCATTAGTAAGAAGGCTGCAGATACATTCTTACAGTTAATTCACAACAAGGAACAGAAACTGGCACAACTAGTGCCATTTCACTTTGCTGTTTCAAGGATTTTATAATGCTGATAAACTGTACTGGCATTTTGCTTTGCTAGGAAGACTCTTTTGGCCAATATATTTTGGGTTTCTCATGTTTACTGTAGTCTGGACATTGCTCGCCAAATTAAATATGGAGTAGTACAACCAGGACTAAAATTTATACAGAAGAGAGTTTCAGCAAATACTGTACTGCCTGTCATAAATAATCATGGCTTGTGTCCTATGACTGCTTTGAATCCTATCACTTTGTTCAGCCAAGTCTGAAGCCTTCTTCAGATGAAAGAGGCTCTTCTTCCAACAAAGGAAGACTCCTTAGGCTGGAAGAGTTTAAATCTGGCTGAGCAAAGTGGTAGGATTCAAAGCAGTACAATTAGGCATAAAGGTGAATAACATAAAGCCACAATAAAAGAAACATTTAGATCTCAAAAACACACAAAGAGTACTCAGTTGTACTCTTTGTGTGTTTTTGATATCTAAATGTTTCTTTTATTGTGGCTTTATGTTATTGTCAGTTGTCAATTAGCTTAGTTGGTCTGTCAGGTGCAGGTAAATATGGCACAGCTTCTTTGCCACATAGGCATAAGAAACTACCTTCGTTATACTTATAACAAGTCTCTGTTAGTGGGCAGGTGCTAAATGTTTGCTGATTACATCAATGGTTGCAATTTTCTCAGATATTTCCAGAAGCATCACAGCAAAAAAAAAGCTGCAGGCAAAATTCTCTGCTACAAAGTCACTGCTATCTTGTCATGTCCATGGTTTGTCAGCTCTCTACACAGCGACCTCTTTACACTGGAGTTTAACAAGCAGTACCTCACAACTTACTCCATAGCTAGTCAATCTTCTTCTACCCTTAAAGAAAACAAATTCACCAAGGCTTTTGCTAGTAACTCCTGACATTGTCTTTTTGTTAGTGCATTTAGTAAACCAGACTGATGAGAGCCCAAACCTACTGAACTGCATTTACAGCCAAATCTGAATATTGGCTTTAAGTACACATCAAACATATGGACTGACTTTACACTCTCTTCTGTCAAATGCATGATAGAAAAACAGAAAAGCAGTTTTAAATGCAATTGTATCAGATTCCTGAATTGACGGATGGCTGTACATGAAGGCTGGTTTATAATCATATTTTACCCTTCTTGCACTTTATTGGGCAGGTGTGATTTTGCTCCATATGGTCACTGTCACTAAAAAGGCTTCTCAGTCTGTAACCATATCAATAGTATCCACAGTTCCTGTCTTGGCCTGTTAGTTAAATACCTAAGCCCTTCACTAACGCATTTATAGCTAGAGATGCTCACAATAATTAAAACCATAACAATACAATAAAACAAATCCCAATACCACAGCCAAATAAGGGCTGCAACAGGCTTCCTTCTTGTCCAGATTTCACAGTACGGCAAAGATCCTTTGAAACTTCATATCACCACCCTCTGCAAAAGCCCATCAAATAAGTACTGTCCTGGCCACCATCCAGTAGCCTTTCTGCACAACAGGGAGTCTCTTTCCTTCAGAGAAGGCAAGCCTGCAGCTGTTACTGCCAAGTGAAAGCCTAAAGCCCCCCATTTAAAAGGCCCAGGACAGCTGCTGCAGCTGTTGCAGTCACAAACATTTGGTGATATGCTCCAAGATGCAGGCGTAACTGGAGCTGCCTGCTAAAGATTAGCAGACGTTTTACCTTGGGGGGTTCTTCCCGCAGAGCTCCAAATCGGCTCTTTGGTGCCCGGTGAAGGCTAGAGGGTGTTCCAAAGGGCTCAACTGGTGCATGGACCATAGTACTCAGGGGATACCGGAGGTCTGGAGTACTTCCAACAAGGGACCTATGGAAAAACAGCCATGAAGCAAGACATTGCACTTTTCTGAGAAAGGTAGATTAACTTCAATAACTAATTCAAATGTGCCATTTAAAGTCTCTTTCTTAAGGGCCAACATTCCTCAGTTTAATTACATATTTATATGTTTTTATCTTTCCATTTTTACTCTATAACCTAAAGTCAGGGGTACTCCCAGTGGCTGAAACAGAACACACATGGAATGTAATGCAATATCATCTACCCAGATGGTCTGAAAAGCCTTCAAAACATTAAGATAATCACAGATCAAGAAAAACAAGAATACCTTTTACAGAGGACTAGCACAGTCAGAAGCTACTCCCAGAAACAGATGAGGAACATAGAAAGCAACAAGCCATTGGGGTTGCAAGAAAGACAGTGAGCATGCATGTGTCCTTTCACATGCTGATTCATCACTGGTACCAAGCAAGAATAATCCAAACTGGGTGAGGCAGGGGGAACAGTCCTGCTCATGACTGCATATCCGTGCCCATAACCAGTGCAGTTGCTTCCCCATTTCCCCTCATGCCCATTAGTCCTCTGTTAAAAGAAAAGATAACAGGTATCCCTATAGACCTTTTAAAAATCAGCAGCAGATATGTTGCTATAGTGTCCTACTGACTGAGAGCAAAATGGTGAACTGCCCTCAAGTGGAAATAACCCACAGACCCTTCCTCCTTTCCCAAATGACATCAGGTAAAGTAAACTATTCTGTTCAACCAGAGAAACACAATGCAAATGGGTGCTACATGAATGTTTTCCAGGGCTGAAAAGAGCAATCCAGAAAGTTGAGATAGGGTGCCAATCATCAGCTCCCTGAACAGATCCTTTTTGGATCCTTTTTTCTGGCTAAGGGAAACATCCACAGCATCCATTTCCACTACTTATCCAGTATGACTGAGATCAAAATATTATGTTAATTAAGCAAATGCTTAATTCCTTTCCTTTTTTTAAAAAAATAACTTTTTATTTATTTTTTAAACTTAGTAAGAACAACAATCTACAATAAAAAAACAAGTGCATATAAAATGAACCAGATATGGTTGCCTTAGAGCAGTGTGTGGACTGGGAACCCATACTGAGGGCATGTGATACCTTGCTGAAACTAAGCAGGTCTAGCTCTGGCCAAGGCCTGGAAGATCTCCTGGAAACACCAGGCATCCCACTTAATTTCATTATGAAAGAAATGCAGGACAGAAATAAAATAAATAATTTATAATCAGAACCAGACACAACAGAATTGGGTATTAAATTTTAATTATTTTAAAATATGGAAGCAAATGCTAAATACAGTTTTATGAGTGCACATGTAACATTTTAAAATGGTATATAATTTAAAAATTCAAAATCATACTTAAATCATATCTGCCCAGTTTCATATATGCCACAATAAGTTCATGTACAGGCCGTCAAGCCATCTCTCATCACACTGGCTGAGCTGGAGGCCCATTTCAGTCTGGCAAGGAGGAGATCAAAGGAAAAGTAACAGCTGAGATCCCCAGTGGGTGCAGAACTTTCCAGTCCTACCAACTGGCTTTTCAGTGTTGTAGAGAACACACACACACATAAATCTTTGCCTATGCACGAGGACGTCCTTCCTTATACACAGCAGGAGGCTCAATCAATAGTCATCAGTTCCACTTACCAATGCAAAAGCTCCAGTGCTCCAAAAACTCACAACATTTGATCTATAACATTACTCTATATGGAAAGCTCTTCTAGGTTGCAAATGCTGCTAGTGAAAAATTAAAACTGTCCCTTAAAGAAATTTGTGCCAGATATTTACATAATGTTTGAACAACCCTTACAAAGGGTGTTGTACATCCTGCTGTGTGCCTTATGAAAAAATTTCTTGAGCTCTCAGCATCTGGTGACAATTCAAACAAAAAACTCAGCTCAGCCCTGCAAGTTCAATTGTGGACAAGGTGGTAGCGGGCAGCTATGTACTGAACTCAGTTTTTTTTAATGGTTGCACCATGAAGCCTTAGTTTTGTTCCAATAAAAAGCCCACTCTTATCAGATTATACTCAACAGAGGTTTTGGGACAGTATTTATCTCCTTTTTTCAGAATGACATGAGAAAGAAAAAGTTGCCTTGCTAGTAAATTTCTGGCAATAGGCATACGTTTCTGTCTACTGTGCTTCCACAAGACAGAAGAGTCAACAATTGCACCCATCTAAAGATGGCAATTTTCTCCCACACATTCAACACTTTTTGAAGAGGGTCCACTGCACCATACAAGAACAGGCTGGACAAAAGGATAGAAACTGTAGAAATACCGAACAGTATCAGACAGAATTTTCAGAAGTTCTCTGAGGAGAATGCTGCCAATCAAAGCTGCAGCAATGGCAAACAAAAGAGAACTGAGCAGGAAGCTGCAATTCGCCCTCCCTGAACATGCACAGTGAAGCACAGGCTCAGAGACAGGGATGGTTTCACACTTAAAAGTAGCTGAACAGGGCAGAGAGCTTTTTACCCCAGAAAGGAACCCTTTCCTAGAGAGTGGGACAAACAACTGTAAGTTGGACTGCCACTTCCTCTTCTCCACTGATAGTGACACGGAGGCAAAACGGCATAGATGATGATATGTTTGGCAACTGTCCCCTCATTGTTCTTTGGTTCTAATTTCTATTCATCTCAAGAAAATATAGATTTTCTAATGATACAGTAACACACTGAAACGTGTGCAGCATGTCAGTATGCCTCCTATTACTAAAAACAAAGATCAAACAGACTACATAACTGGATTCATGTCTTTCCTCTGAAGACTCCAATTTCATATGACTACAAAGATCATTGGTCAGGCCCAGTATGGCAGTTGTTCTTCACTTTAACCTTCAACTTTCTCTTCTCACCATCATCCTTTGTGCAGGCTTCATAAATACGTGCAACACCCTGTATGTGCTGAAGCAGTGATGCCTATCACATGACTGCTACTAAGGCTGATAAAAATGGACCTGTAAGAAAGTGCATGTGAAAGTAAGTATATGATAATCTGGTCAGATGCTGCATGGATTCATTTAACCCATAATCATAATTTAAGCAGGTAGTCTGTTTATGGACCATTCTGACCCAGTTTCTGTGATGGATGTTGACACTATCCTGGAATCGCTGAAGGCCACGACCTGCACACTGGATCCATGCCCAACCTGGCTGCTAAAATTATGTAAGGACCACCTCAGTGAGCCCTTAATGTCTATCATAAATCAGTCACTAACTCAAGGAACCTTTCCTCAGCCATGCTAACCTACTATTTCTAGGCAAAGTGATTGAGAGAGCGGTCGTGGACCACTGCAGCTCTTCTTGGATAACTCATTTGGTCTGGGCTCTTTCCAATCTGGGTTATGGAACAGACGGCTATTGCATTTAGTTAATAGCCTCTGTCTGAATGTAGACAAAGACCTTGCCTCTTTGTGGCTTCTACTGCATTTATCTGCAGCCTTTGATACAGTGGGCCATACCATCTTGTTGAGATATTTGGAGACAGAAAATATGCATTGGACTGGTTCAAATCATTCCTCATGAACCAGACTGAAAAAGTTGCTGTTGGAAACAAATTATCAGCATGCAACCTACTGGGGGTGAGGCGGTCTTTTGAGCAGTTTCAGTTGATCCTTGCTGACTCAGTAAAGAGCCTAGGGGTTATACTGGATCCACATGACTTCTGGAGAAGCAGGTTAATGCAGCTGCAAAAAATGTGTTCTTCCAGCTAAGACTAACCCAGAAGTGTCCCCCCCACCCCACCTTGAAACAGTTGAACTGGCTCCCTGGATCCATGTCATGGTAACACAAAGACTAGACTACTTTAATGCACTCTATATAGGTCTTCTCTCAAAGTAACTTGGAGACTCAAGGTCAGTTATTATCAGGAGCTAGACAGAGGATGTGTATCATTCCCATTCTGCAGCCATTCCACTGGCTGTCCAACAATCACCTGGCTAAATTCAAGATATTGGCTATCACATACGAAGCTCTTCATGCCTTTCATAACTTTCCCCCTATGCTCCACCATGACAGCCTCACTCATCTGAGCAGGGCCTTCTGCAGGTGCCATCCTACAAATGTGGTAAAATCAACAAATACAAGTTGTGCCCCCCCACACACACACAGAATGGCCTGCCTGAGTTCCCATTCTCATAAGAACATAAGAAGAGCCTTCTGTATCAGACCAGTGATCCATCTAGTCCAGCATCCTGTTTCATACAGCGGCCACCCAGTTGCCCTGGCTATGCAAAACTGAATTATTCAGAAGAGCTTTTGTACACAGATAATATTCTAACAAAATGGTTTTAAAATGTTTTGATAAAGGGACAGGGATTGTGAGCTATACTGTGTATAGTACATACTGTCAGTTGCTTTAAGTATGACCCTATTATGTAATTTCTGCATCAATTAACATGTTTCAGATTTCTGCAGTTCAAATCCTACTGCATTGCTTATTGGATGTCCCATCCTGTCGACTGTATGTACTTACACTGTGTAATCTGCCTTGACTCTTGGTGAGAACAGAGGACTGCAAATGACATAAATTAAAAATAAATAAAGCGAACAAATACAAAATGAAACCACACACCAGAGCAATGATGCATGTGTGTAAAGAGGCCTTCTGGTGTTCTGAAGCACATTAGAAGCCATCCCTCCTATCCGTCAGGCTGCAACACAACGGGACAGCTGCAGAGTTGCAAAAGTTTGCCTCTGTTCTGCAGGCATGCATGTTATGTAGTTGTGCCCTCTACTGGATCACTCAGAAATAGCAGTCAGCCAGATTTTAACTCCCACTAAATGTTATTAGGCCGGTTCAGCAATTTTGTAGATAAAGGAATAGAAACGGTCTATGTTATTTGTACTCCCCCCCACTTGTAATAGAAGTCATATTTCTGAAAACTATCTGTCCATGTCTACATTTTAGTAAAGTAGGTCCCCTGTATGTGGGTATGTGGGGAGCACAAATGGGGTATTCTCTAACATTGTTGCAAGAAAATGTTGGCTTCCTGAAACTCCCCCAAACCAGCTCTAGTTAAAGAAGTGAAACATTTTTCTCTTTCAGGGAAGAATATTCTCAGCAGCAGGGGACAGTGTATGGGTGCCAGCCCCCGACCAGGGATAGCAGTGTGTGAGTTTGTGTTAAGCGCTGTCAAGTTGTTCCCAACTTATGGCAACTCTATGAATTAATGACCTCCATAATGTCCCATCATTAACATAACATCCTATTGTTGCCCAGCTCTTGCAAAATGAAGGCCGTGGCTTCCTTGATTGAGTCAATCCATCTCATGTTGGGTCTTCTTCTTTTCCTGCTCTCTTCAACTTTTCCTAGCATTACTGTTTTTTCCAGGGACTCTTGTCTTCTCACAATGTAACCAAAGTATGATAGCCTCAATTTAGACATTTTAGCTTCCAGGGTGAGTTCAGGCTTGAATTGATCTAAAATCCACTTGTCATTTTGGTGGTCCACGGTATCCGTAAAACTATCCTCCAACACCACATTTCAAAGGAATCAACTTTATTCATGACAGCTTTCTTCATTGTCCAACTTTCACACTCACACATAGTAATGGGGAAATGCTATGGCCTGAATTAACTTCATCTTGGTCACCAGCAACACACTCCTACACTTGCATCTTTTCTAGCTGCTTCATGGTGCCCTTCCCAGTCTCTTCTAACTTCTTCATGGTGCCCTTCCCAGTCTCAACTTCCTTCTGATTTCTTGATTGCAATCTCCCTTTTGGTTGATGAGGTAGCCAAGGAACAGAAAATCTTGAACAATGTCAATTTCTTCACTGTCAGCCTTAAAGTTGTATAATTTTCTAGTAGTCATTACTTTTGTCTTGTTGATGTTTAGGTGTAATTCTACTTTGGCACTTTTTGCTTTAGCCTTCAGCAGTAGCCGTTTCAAGTCTTCATGACTTCCTGCCAGTAATGTAGTGTAATTCACATATCTCAAAATTCCACCAATTTTTACTCCACTGTCATCTAAATCTAATCCAGTTTTCCTTATGATATATTCTGCATATAGATTGAAGAGAAAGGGAGATAAAATATATCCTTGCCTGAACCTTTGCTAATTGGAAACCATTCTGTTTCTCCCTATTCTTTCCTAACTGTAGCCTCTTGTACACAGTACAAGTTGTGCATCAAAACAATCAGATGCTGTGGCACACCCATTTCTTTTAAAACCAACCACAGCTTTTCATAATCCACACAGTTAAAAACTTTGCTGTAATCTATGAAACACAAGCAGCTTTTCTTCTGAAATTATCTCGTATGTGCCAGTAACCAACATAAATTTGCAATATGATCTCTACTGCCTCTTCCTTTTCTGAATCCAGCTTGAACAGCTAGCATTTCCCATTCCATATATGGTAACAGTCTTTGTTATAAGATTCTGAATATCGCTTTACTTGCATGACAAATTAGTGCAATAGTACAATAGTTGCTGCAATCTTTGACATCTCTTTTTTCAGAACTGGAATGTAGATTGTTTCCAATCTGTGGGCCATGGTTTTGTTTTCCATATTTGTTGGCCTACTCTTGTTAAGATTTTGATGGACTCCACTTTTGTGGCTTGGAATAGCTCTACTGATATCCCATCTACTCCGGGCAATTTGTTTCTCCCAATTGCTCTCCGTGCAGCTTTCATTTCACTTTCTATAACTGTAGGTTCTCCTTCAAGTTTCTTCTTTGAAGGAATCTATAATCCTTTCATCTCTTATGTATAGTTCTTCAGTGTATACTTCCCATCTTTATTTTGTCCTGTCCAGTTAACATTTATTTATTTGTTTGTTTGTTTGTTTGTTTGATTGATTGATTTATACTCCACCCTCCCCACTGAAGCAGGCTCAGGGCAGATTACATACAGATTGCATTGAGTCAGGTCATTTCCCTCAGCCACCACAATAGGCAAGTCTCTCTCCTTGACAGTTGCCCCATGTGAAAGAGAGCTGAGCTCTCTGAAGAGAATGGGGGAAGAAATACACAATTCAGAAGCAATGTGCCATCTGTGGACCTGTCTCTGAGCCTTGAGCTCTTCCTTCTCCTGTGATGGGGGAAAAATGACCAAACATACAAAGGAAAAAACTGAAGGCAGATTAATATTTATGTGGGTGTTTTTGTCATAATTTTAAAAAAAAGTTTTCTAAAATAAATTAAAAAATAAAAATAAAACCTAGCAGAACAAGAGACTACAACTAAGTAGGCTCTGTCAAGATGCAATCAGCTTGTAAACAGAAACAAATCCTGCACTTCATGTGCCTTTAAAGTGGACATAATTTATGAGTTCCTCACATGATCATCTCTAAACTCCAGGATATAGTAAGGAGAAGAAGAAACCAAGCAGCACCTAGTAAAGTAATGTAAGACAACAAGCATGCTGGAAAGAATGCTCTCACATAGGAATCAACACTTGATGGTTCTTTCTGCTTTATTGTGCAACAACTCAAAGGGGTAACATATCATTAAGATGAAAATTCTGGAAATAAAACACAGCCTGAGCCACCAGTCCAGAGGGAAAACTCTCCAGCACAGCATTTCCTCTTGCAGGCTCTTGATAGGTTAACTTTTGAAGTCCATAAACATTTTGCTGCACCATAAAAAAGGAACAGAGCATCCTTACCTTGTATGGACACTGTCAAGAAAAGATCCACTTCTTGTCTTTAACTGGTCGATTTCTAATCTCAGTTTATCAATTTCTTCTGACAGCCTTCTCTGTTCAGAATACAATGAGAAATGGTTCCATTATAGAAGGGGTGGCCAAACTGGTTCGGGAGCCACATGTGGCTCTTTCACACATATTGTACGGCTCCTGGCAGGGCAGCTGAGGAAGCGAAGGGGAGGCATGCTCTTCCTTCCTTCTTTCTCCCCTCCTTCCCATCTATTTGCTTTCTTTGTTTCTCTCTTTCTCTTTCTTTCTACCTCTTTTATTCTCTCTTTCCACCTCTCTCTCTTAGACAAATAAATATCATTAGCAAACAAACAAATATTTTTGGAAAAATAAGTATCATTATCAATATCTGTTTTTAACCCCTTTGTTTTTATTTTTCGCAGTCTCATTTAATGTTTATAAAAGGCAAATTTGCATATTTTAAAATAAAAATGTGTGTGGAATGTTTGTTCCTATCTTGTGGCTCTCAAACATCTGACATTTATTCTATGTGGCTCTTACATTGAGCAAGTTTGGCCACCCCTGCTTTATAGTCAGTATCACTAATCTTTTCTTCCAGTGAAGACTTCCATAAAAAGCAACCATATCAAACATGCTTAGCAGATAAGGGAAGGCACATTTCATGCAGGTAATGGCAGATGATTGTTCTGAAGGCAAAACAGGCAGAAGCAAAAGTATCTTGGGCAAAGAGGCTGACAAAAGAATGAAAAGCAGGCATTTCCTGGTTCCTCGATGTTACATGAAGCAAAAGGAATATCATTTGAGCACTGGATTGCATTCTTGATATTGCTCAGAGAATTCCTATAAGCGTATCAGCAAAAGAGCAATCCACAGCTACAGACTGGATTAACTTTCCCTAGTCAAGGCACAGTCAGATAATCACTGAGAGCCAGCCTCAATTGCAATTTTTCTTAATGATTTTATTCATTATAGAGATATGGGCATGAGTTTATTTCCATTATAGATATGGGATGCAGTATGCTTGCTCCTGGAATATAGCTCTCCTGAAGGGTACAAGCTATGTAGCTGCCGGTATTTCCTCCCCTCATATCACTTTGAATACAAAGTATATTATTTAAACTTTGGGCAATGTACAGTATTAGAGCATTTCAAAAAAACAATCTGAGCTTGGATCCACATTTTTTTAAAGTGCTGCAAGATGAACACTCATATTGTTGCTACAAACTGCAGCAAAGAACTGAAAAGCAAATTGTGTCAAGGAAGCCAGCAGGAACCTAGAAACAGTCAAGCTGGGAATTTGGCTTCATTCATTAGGGACAAATTAGCTGGACAGGAGCAGTACATGCAAACAGATTACAATTTTGTACAATCACTGCTGTGCTAGACACTATCCAATAGGACCTTGTGACAGGTGGGGAAGGATTAGGGAAGAATCTTATCTGACCCCAAGAAAATATTGGGGGTTTTGAGCATTCAAAAAAAAAATCTGTGAAACAGCATAGCCCCAAAAGGAAAATGAATAGCAATCTAGAGTTCGTTGTATAAAAATGAGAGCCAATGAACTCCAATCTGGAGAACAGGGTTTCCCCACTCCTCCCCATGAAGCCTGCTGGGTCACCCTGGGCCAGTCATGGTTCTCTCAGAACTCTCTCAGCACCATCTACCTCACAAGGTGCCTCCTGTGGAGAGAGGAAGGAAAGGAGACTGTAAGCTGCTTTGAGACTCCTAAGGTAGAAAAAAGTGGGCTATAAAAACTTTCTCTTCTTCATCTTCTAAATAGGCTCCTGCCCTGACATGGAAAGCCCAGAATACCAGATCTAGTCAGATCTCCTGGTTAGTTATTGGATGCGTGACCACCACAGAAGTCTAGGGTTGCTATACAGAGGGAAGCAATGTCTTGAAAACCCCATGGGGTCACCGTAAGTCAGCTATTAACAGCACATTACACACACACACACACACAAAGGCTCCCAGTCTTTCCTACTGTTAATGACGGAGTTCCCTAATTGAATATTCATGGTCAGTATAGGTAGTCCAATGATATTTTGATATACTATGTGCTCTGGTTCAATGGGAAGTCAACAGAAGCTAGATAAAAGCAAAAATATCATCAACATTGCTTGGTAAACTTTGGCCTTTAAATAATACATCCAGTCATCTCAGCTACTAGACACCATAGGACTTAGTGAGATCACACTGTTAACAGGAGAATGCAGTTTAGGATCATACTTTTTTCATTATGATAGAGGAGCCAGCAGGGATGCACGGCAGCTTACAGCAACCTCAAACAATCAGTGCTTGTGGAACTACTGATGATAATGATACAATCATCTTCCAGTCATGCAATGCCAGTGCTTTTATCAAGGCACCAAAAATGCACATTAGCAGACAAGCATGTCTGACATGATCTTTGCAATATGCCTTGGAATCATGTTTACCTTGTCATGCTGCTGCTCCTCAATCTGTTTCTGGGTATTTTCCAGTTCTTGTAACAACGTGTTCTGGAAAAGCAAAGATAAGTAATTACAAAGGTGGTGGCGGGGAGACCGTGTAGTTCAAGCTGAGAAAAAATCTCGGAGAGGCCACACTGAAAGGCTACATATCAGAAAAGGCAGGAGATATTCCTAGAAGGTCATTGCATGACTGGCACAGGCAGCATTCATCACACCTGTACTTAGCCATAGGATGCCTTTGGGGACAGTGCAAGCAACTAACTCATAACATGTCTAACCATCAGACAACTAATTCCAAGCACTGCAAGCAAGGCTGTTATTCACATAACCATCCTCCACTGAATGGTATAGTTCTGTGCAACAGAACAACAGTAGAACTTAGTGACAAAAAACCCCTTCACAGTAGTGCCCATTCTAGAACAGTTATTAGGGTATCATGTGATGATGCCAGAAAAAGTTATATGAGCTTAGCGACTATGTGGGGAGAAACTGGTTTATAATTGGAAATTACATCTGCTGTGATCATAGATCAATAATCTTTACAAAAACCCAGTTAGGTAATAATACTGATCTATCTTGCAAGGCTGTTGCAAAGATTAGAATTGTTTTTATTTAAAGGTTTTGTGAACTGCTCTGAGCATGACAAAGAAAGCAGGATAAACATTATAAAGAAATTATTGATACAATGTGTGTGAAACACTTTCAGTCCTTAAGACAAACATCTTGATTAGCATTATTAAAGGCAGATGGTATGGCAAAAGCTGCAAAGGTCACTAAAACTTGCCATTGTCAGAGCTGAGCAAATTCTTTCTGCCAAAATTCTAAACTGGACAGCACTAGAGGAGAATTGTTTCCCAGACAGGGAACAATTAGATCAGAACATCTTTCCCTAAGCACACATACAATCACTTACACCGGACTATAGTGCTTAGGAAATGCTATTATTATTCAGCACTGACATAAATGAAGTAATACAAGAGGCAATGGCCCATCAGCTCCCTAAATTCTAGACTCATTAGCTAGAGAGGAATATTTTGCTATAAACGGCACCGAGTTCAGGCAAAGAAAATCTGGTTTCCCTGAACCAGAAGCTCACCGTTATAGAGCATCTGTTCTGGGATTCATGAAGCACATGAACCTAATCTGATGGCTGCTACGTGCTCTACTTCTGGTGGCACAAATGCATGGGAGTGGCCTCTGCTTTCCCTATAATGTGTTAACACTAAAAGTGCTCCCTCCCCCAATCAGACAGGAGCTAGCATAGGAGAAGCCATTCCAACATTTTATCCCAACACTGTGCTTACTATGCTGGCCCCACACTGGCAGTGTAACAAAATAGGATTAGGGGGCTACTGTGGATTCAGCATCAGCATGGAATGCAGGTGGCAATTTGCTTGGGTATGCATCCCACACCTGAAAAGTGCTTTGCACAGAATATCCTGATGAGGAGTCCCTGTCTTTGTCCAGAAGATTTCAATTCAGCAGTCTTCACTCACTGTTTGACATTGTGGTTTCATTTTATTGTATGTCCAAGTGAAACTTTAACTGTTGTAACAGAAGTTTCCAAGAAACCCTAATTACAAGAGAGCTGGAACAATAAATAGCAGTCTTTTACAATGTATTCGCATTTCCATTCAGGAGCCTCAAAGAGGTTCTTCTATTCTGTATATTGTGAAGCTTGCTAATGTCACCACTCCACCACTTAGACCACTCCGCAACTATGGGAAAACCTTGACTTGATGAGGGACTGTTTAATCATGTGATCATGTGATCAGTGCAGTCAGGTAGGTACTTTAAAGCTATGAGCTCTAATCAGAATTGTCTGCTGTACCACTCTCCATATGCCAAGACTGATTATTTTTCACAGGTTGAAGACAGCTGATAAATCATCTCATGAGGGATTTAAGAAGTGAACTATTTATTTTTACTGAGCTGCTTACAGAAGTGCATATTCACACATGTGGATGCTAGAATCAGTATATTCTAGGAGGGAGACTGTAGTGGGGACACTTAAAACGTTCAGCTGAGGTACAATGTAGGCACTTGAGTTTTGGCCACTGTGTGACACAGAGTGTTGGACTGGATGGGCCACTGGCCTGATCCAACATGGCTTCTCTTATGTTCTTACGTAGATTAGCAGATATGTATGCTATCCAGATTACTTAGAAATATTTATGGTTGTTGTGTAATTCTACCAATATTCAGGTGAATAGCCTGAGGCAGACCACACCTTCACACATCATCTATTTTGCCAATTACAACAAAGTCACTCTCCAAGTCTTCCAACCCCAGGATTTTTCTAGGATCTTCTGCTCTGACCCATACAGCAGTTCACAAAACCAAAAAACGACCCACAGTAAGAAGGAAATACCAAAAATCAGCAAATACCGTGTTATACACAATTACAAAGTATCCCAGATAATTTTAAAATATTTTTTATATTTGTTTTAATTATTATTTTTTTCTTGTAAAAAATTCACTATCATATTAATTATCACAGAAATATATAGAAAGAAACATATATCTAAAAATTCTAAGTATCATCTATTTATATAACAAAAGATATTGCACAACCCCTTTATTAGTATCAGTCCTCCTAAACAGTACAAAAGTTTTTTGAAGGAGGACTCCTTTAAGTCTAATATGTATTCATTCTTCCTCCAACAGAGGTCCAGATATCCTCCTGTTTCCAGGTCTTGCTCGGGGAGTTCAACAGATGTTTCCAAGCACAAGGTTGCCAAATAACAAAATATTTATCCAAATTTCACCAATGAATTCTGCAAAAAATCTCTCTTAAAGAGCTCAAGGCTTCCTCCAGCAGCAACTTTTTAGGTCCTTCTGAGACCCACAGCACTTCAGATGTTATAATTCTCAACAAAATTATCCTTCACCATATGAACTATGCACCACAACCAGGGCCAATAATACCTTTTCTTCTAGGGCTGCCATCCGCTCTTTCAGGTGAAGCTGCAAGCGCTCATTGGACTCACTTAGCAGTCTATCCACAGTATCAGACAATCGTTTGTTATGCTCCTCATTCATCTTCTCCCGCTGACGGGCCTGTGGGGAAAATCATGATCAGTCAAGCAACCCCAAGAAAATTTGCCTGAAGACTGCTGTAAAAATAGCTTTAATCATTAAAGAACCCCAGAAATTATCCTTCACTGCACCCAGCCCATCTTGACACAGAAATGTCTTCACAGCTAACCAACCATGCTTTGACCCCCTCATCTGCTGTGAGTGTCAAAAGATTCAAGAATGTATGCTCTAAGCTGTCATTCGTACAGTTGCATCAATTTATACTAGCAGAGAGACTGATCCCTGTGAATATTAATTATGCTGTGAATTAGAGGTGAATTGCACCATTCTTCTGACCACAAGTTTATTCTAGAATACAAGAATGACAAACTGGCAACTATTTCCCCAGTACAAAACTACTAATTTAAGTTGCTATTGCTATTGTACTGTATTGCTGAAATATCAGCACATGAAAAGAGGAACAGACTGATTAGTAAACGGGTGTTGTGTGGCAGGGAGAGAAAGGATTCTAAACAGCTGAGTTAGAGAAAATGCACATTTCAGCTCAGAACTTGGATTGTTCATAAGTGCAACTGAATATCTGAGCAAAGGACTGTAACACAAATGCACCATGCAAATTTGTATGTGAAGTAGCCTTTTTGAGTGATTGGCTGCCCCATTTTAAGCCACCAAACCACATCCCTTAAAACTGGGATATAACGATATGGTTGAAGACCAGAGACAAACATGTGGAAAGCTACTGTAAGGGGATGTGTTAAAGCTAAAATCCTGTATGGAAGTTAACCTACCCTTGCCAGTTCTTGGTTCTTCTCTTCCAACTGAGTCTCCAGCTGCCGTAGTCGCTCTTCAATACTGCCATGCCTTTCTTCTGCCTGTGCAAAACAAGACAAGTCTCCAAGGAGGCAGCAGTGCCAACAAACTCTGGGGATATGGCTTAACATGCTGTACTATAAATCCATGGTGGATTTATGGGAAATTTGGGTCAGCGGCAAACAAATAAAACAAATAAAAATGAAGGATGAACAGTATCTTTCAAGCTTTGCACTAGACTTCAGGCACAAAGAATAGACTGGGGACTCTTGCTAAACTCAAATCTAAAATAATCCTGCACTAAACAAAGGTTGAGGAAGGGTAGTGGCCCTCTGAACCTTGCTATACTGCTTCTTTATTATCCTTGGTAACACATGCTGATTGTAGTACCTACACAGAGGAGTTTACAAGCACTTCTCACATTCTCTGCCCTAAGTTCAATTTTTAAACACACTGACTACAGCATAACCAAGTTAAATGGCCCTCAGTCTCTTATTTCAAGTTTGTCCAACTGAAAACAACTTTGACGAAGAAGACTTCATTTCCTCCAACTTCCTCCTCATCTCAGGGGAAACCTGCTTCCTGTACCTTTTGCTGGCAGCTCCTGGTTGTGCACTTGCCTTAGTGAGAGCTGCTATCCTTTGGGCCAGCTCAGCCTCCACCTCCGGAAGTGTCTCTGCTTTCCGCATCGTCTGCTGCAGCTTCTGCTCTGCCAGTTCTAGAAGCTCCTGAAGGTGCCGTGCCTTCTCCTCACACTGCGGATCAATGCAATAAGCACAGGGATGTGGAAATGTTACAAATACCACAGCACTACAGCCATACACTCCACTGCAACTCTTCCTTGAAGGAAGAGTGTTTGGTTCTGTCACTGCACATGCCTTAAAACTCTGTCCAAAAGTTGTGCACCAACCAAAACGTTAGTCAGCAAGAGCAAGTTCCCACAACTGCTTTATTGTATTTATTTCTGTCCAGCTCTTAGTATTCACTAATAGACAAGAGTAGTCTGTGCCTGTGATCTCCACAATACCAAGATTAATACTATGAAGAGAAGAAGAAGAGATTGGATTTATACCCCACCATTCACTTGGAGTCTCAGAGCGGCTTACAAATTCCTTTCCCATGTCCTCCCCACAACAGACACCCTGTAAGGGAGGTGGGACTGAGAGAGCTCTTTCAGGAACTGCTCTTTTCAAGAACAGCTCTGACAGAACTATGGCTTGCCCAAGGTCATCCAGCAGCTGCAAGTGGAGGAGTGGGGAATCAAACTCTGTTCTCCCAGATTAGAGTCCACGCACTTAACCACTACACCAAAGTGTAAAGACAGATTGGCCCAATTTCCCAGTTTGGGGGGAATGAGAAGAATGGCCAAGTAGAATATTCTGCTAAGGAGGAAAATGGGCATTGAAAGATAGGTCTCATTGCCTGTGTACCTCTCCATCTGATTGCCACTAGCATTTTAGGTGCCACAGCACCAAAGCCAGTTACCTGGCGATGAAGAGAGTCTTTATTAGCAAGCTCATTCTCTAGTTTGTCGTTGAGATCGTGAATAGATGTGGCTTCTCTCTGAGCTGCCAGATAGCGCTTCTCCAGGGTGGTGATCCTCTCCTCCATATCTTCTTTCTGCGCCAAAGCCTGGGAGTGTAAGGCATGAAGAAAATAACTCATTTTTGTTTATTAAGCAGACATAACTCTCTCCCTGAATTATAACATGGGTGGGAAATCCCTGGTCTACTCCAAGCCAGATCATGCATTGCATATTTCAGAGAAATACTGATTTCGTTGATGGATAACTCAACCCACTGCTGCAATTGCAACAGTTGCCTGTTGCAGACAGAAGCTCAGAGTGCTACTGTGTCTTTGTGACAGCTGGGGAAACTAAGAGGTTTTCAAATGGATCCAGGGTTTCTGTGTCATAATTTCTGCTGTCTGAGTTCTCTAACCTCGCGTAAGTCCCTCTGGTACTTGCTGCTCATTTCTTCTGATTTGATTAGGTCCCTCCTGGCGGTGCTCAGATCTTCTTCCAGCTCAGCAACAGTGGCAGCTAGAGCAGATAACCGCTCTTTAGCTTGTGCCAGCTCGAAGTTTTGCTTCTCCATAAGTTCCTGCAGTTCCACAGAACGACTAGCCTCATCATCTGGGTGTACAGAGCCATTAGGAAGCCTCTGTAAAGACACAACAAAAGAGCTCTGTCTCCAGCGGAATACACAAACACCCAATGCAACTCACAATAAAAGGGTACTGAAAAAAATTTCACCTCTACAAATCATCTCCTCACCTGCCAATATATCAGCACTGGATACTATCAATTCTTCTTTCATCTAGTGAGGTGGACATTCACAGCATGACAGCACTCACCTTCCAAAGAATCTTCTGGCCAGGTTCTTTTCCCTCAGTCCTTTTGTCATCTTCTCCCACAGGGGCTTCTCTCTGAGAGGGACCTTGCTGCAGAACACTTATCTGCAAAATATATCTTCAGTATACTTGGGAAAGGATATAGTTTTCATACAAGAAAACAAGAAAAAGAAATGGACAGCTACTTGCCTAGTCGGTCTTCTGCCACTCCAACCAAAGTCTTTACAGCTTCTACTACCTCTCTCTGATCTGATATTAAGAGACCCCTCACTGCATATTACACCACAGAAAGTTTATTACAGTCTGGATTTTGAATTACCCAAAGTGATTCAATGAGCTTGGCATAGCTGCATAGGGGAGTAGGCACTCTAATAGGTTACTAGAGCCCTTTTATGTAAGAGGGGTTTGGAATGTATGCCCACACAGTGAAGAGAAAAGGTAATTTTGTTCTGAAAGGATGCCGGGGGGTGGGGAGTGGAATCTGGACAAAAGTTAATACCAATTTCAACCATTCACCTTACAAAGTAAACGAAGAATATTCAATTTATTTATACCTCAATTTTCGTCCTTGGAATCCAAGACATTATATATAGGGTTTACAGGTGGTCTCTCTCATCTAGCCACTGACCAGATCATGCTCAGCAGCAGCCATATTGCTACATTATGTGCTTTCAGTCCATAACCTGGGACTACATAAAATGGGTGTTTGACTGGGGACCCTCCTACTATAAATAAGAAGAGAGCTCCACCTTCACCAGGCCACTCCCATTGTGACCACTGCAGCCAGGGGAAGAGTGGGACAAGGGTGTGTAGGCTTCGGCTGATTACCATTGCCCGGCACCTCACCAACTCATCCCACCTGAGCTCTGGTTGAACGCTTAAGAACATAAGAATATAAGAGAAGCCAGTGTTGGATCAGGCTTGTGGAGGGTGACCATTTAAAGCAGAGTCATTCAGGCAGCCTATCTATAGCAGGGCCTATTCTATCAGAGCTTTCAGTATTGGCTGAGACTGGTGTATAATTAGCGATTTACAGCCAAAGTAATGAAAGCAATTTGGACTTGCAGCAACACTGTTGCCTACTGGGCAGGGCTCCTTGCAAGGAACTCTGGAAAAGGGATCCAGCTCAACCTATGGGAGACCCTACAGATTATATAGCTAAGCCATTTAGGAATACAATGAGCAGATTTATTTCTCATGTTCAATAAGCCAGCAGATATACCTGATTCCATCATGATCCAGTTGGAAGAAAAGAAAGGCATTGGTGAGAGGAAAGGCATTAATTTTTCTGGACTATACACAATGACATAGCACAGTGTCTAAGATATTTCCCAGGCAGACTGCAGTGTCTTTACAATCTGCTTTTGCCCCAGGAGGAAGCAGCAAAGGTCTAAGGGTAGGAGACTACCATTCCAAGACATATCTCCTGTCAGTACAGGAGTACTGCTTGGGCAGGGAACTGGCTCTGGTTACAGTAGTCTTGTCAGAATCATGTATCAACATGGATACTTTTACAAAGTAAAGAAGGGGAGACAAGTTCTGAATATATGTAGATGACAGAAAGCAATGACAGGAGCTAGCTTTTGAAAAAGCAAGGCTGGATTCAAAAGTACACCAGAATCTTTACACAACTAGACAGAGTCAATTTTATCCCATCCAGCCTTGGTATATCAATCCCCACAAGCAAATTTGCCTTCGCAAACACCACCACTTCTAACTTATCTGGATTCAGTTTCAGATTGTTTACCTTCATTCACCTAACCATGGCCCCCAAACACTGATTCAAAGTCAGAGATGACTGTATCAGGAGATTTTATCCCCTCTAAACTTGTGTCCGATTTCACATTTGTATTTGGACATATTTCTACACAATACACATAGATTTAAATCATAAAATGTCATAATAGAATGCTTTGGGTTCCCAAATTATTAGGTTTAAACCCTGCCTTTCTTCTGTGAGTCTTAACATAGCATACATCGGATTCCTAAGCAGTCTCGCATTAAGCACTGACCAGACCTAGACCTACGTAGCTTCAGAATGGTTGCTAAATCATACAAGTTCAGCCACTACAACCCAGAAGTTACTTCATAAAAACTGTGGCCTGTACCCAACCATCCATGTATAACAACAGTGAATCACACTTCATTCGAAACAGCTCATGCTACTTCATGCTACAATACGAAGCAGACAACAGGATGTAGTCTTGCTGCATTTGTGAATTCTTTGAAAAGAATCTGTGAAATTCACACTGGAATTTAAAACCCCATATTTACCTGCTGGTGGGCACCTGACAACTGTTCTTCTAGCGTAGCTACTCGCTCTAGCGCTGCCCGCAAGCGCTCTCTCACCTGAAAGCAAGAAGGTGAAAGAATATTCAAAGGCAAATCAGAGGCACAGACCTCAGAGACATTCATAGCTACTTATAGGTCTAAAGTACCACACATTACAATGTCTAGCATCAAGGAGCTCAGTTCAGAGATAATGCAGCCTTGCCTCCCGATTCTCATTACAAAGCAGAAGGGTTCAAAAGAACTACACAACTTTAAAAACCTGACTCTCAGCTAACTATGTAAGTAAACAACGAACTCTAAGCAGGAGGCTTTGACTCTAAGAACACTTTAACACTTTCCTTGGAATAAGTCCCATTGAATAGACCTGTGTAGAATTCTGAGTGACCTGCTTAGAACTGCTCTCCTAATAAGACAGAATTAGCACAGTAGTGTATGTAGTTATTCTTCTTAGGACATTTTTGACAAAATGCAGCCTAATTTCCCCCTAAAAATTATTATGTAAGTGTTCTCCAGTGGGGATAAAGAAACAATAAGGTAGAAATTTTCAGCAGGAACGTGGTATTAAAAGTATTAAAAAGCCCCTCTTCCCTCACACCAATTTTAACCTTCAAAGAGCAGGTCCAGATGTTGCAATGTTGTTTTTTAAAAAAAATCCTTTAAAGACATTGAATTGCATGTAATTTGTAGTTTTGCCCCTAACTGACATTAGTTACCATGGAAGGCTTGTAAACCTGGTATCCTAAAATAACCTACATATCAGGGTAAGGAAAAAGAAGAAGGGGTTACCTGAAGCAAAGGAGACAGTAGCATTTGCCTACATGGTAAAAAAAACAAAAAAAACCCTAGAGAAGTATGTGTCAGTTCACAGGCCAGGAAGATGGACTTCAAGCAAGCGTGAGCGCTATTCAGGCAGCAGGTTCCCAGGATATATTTTAAATCAATTTGCAAAGCTTAAGGCCTTAGCTCAGGAGATCACTCATAAAGGAAACTGGAAGGTTGGTGAGAGAGAGCTGCAGGAACATGCTGACTAAAGTCCTCAGCTTTGACTTAGTTTTGTGATTAGTTTGCTGAAATGGCACTCACCATAAAAAAACAAACAAAAGCAGCAGTTAACTCAAGCCTCACCTTCTCATCCAAAGCTTTATGGTGTTCAAACAAAGATTTCAGTGCTTTTAGAACTTCAACTTCACTGGAAACACCAGATGGAGACTGAGCCTGCCGCTTCACCACAGTCATCCTCAAAGAACGTTCATGCCTTGAGACCAGGCATTCCAAGTGCTCTAACAGAAGCTACAAGATGTGGTACAACATCAGTTACTCTGTATTCAAAGTCAACACAAGCCAAAAAAGGAGCTCTCAATGTCCTGTTACTTTCAAGGCTTCACTAAAGATTATCAGATTTTTATTACCAAACTATTTCCACCCTCAGAGGCGAAGGGCACCATGTATTACTTGCCTAACAGCATACTGTAGTTGCCAAACACAGGGTGTCTTCAACTTCAAAAGCCAATGGCTTAGGAACATGAAATTATATAGTTACAGGAGGCCTGGAGAGCACAACATATGCTTGTGGGCTGTATACAGCCTGGTGGACCCATGTCTGGGAAGGAGCTGATGTACTGACCACCTCCCCTGGAAACTCACCATGTCCGAAGCAGGGATGAAGTGAGCAGGTTTGTCAGAGAGGGAGCGTTCAGAATGCCCACTCAGAGCTGAAAGCTGTTTTCTGACACCCCACCCTGCTTGGCAAGTTTCTCACCATCCCTCCACAGGGTAAAGATGTTCCCACCACAAGTTGTTATCACTAAATAAGCTATGTCTCTGGTCACTACCCATCTAACTCTGCAAGCCAGGAGGACAGAAAGCAGGACTTGGGGAGGGGGTCCTAACTGAGAGAATGGCCAGCATGGGAGGAGGCACTGCTTTAAGTACACAGGCTCTAAGCTGTTTAGGGCCTTAAAAGGTAAGAAACAGCACTTTCACTTGTGCCTAGAAATCAAAAGGCAGCCCATACAGATCGATCAGAACAGGGATGATATAATCTTATTTATTAAAAGTAACCACCTACCTGTTTAAGTTGTGTAGCTCTGTGACAGATTATTATTTCTCTCAGTGTTTCATGGATAAAACGGTATGTATTGAGTTGCTGAAACTAGTATATTCCACATGTCTGCAACTTACTATTATTCTCTTTCAAAACCGTAATCAGTGATGTTCAGAGTTGCATCAAAGAATGATGGGATAAAATGGGATGGAGCAGACAAATTTGGACAAGGACAGGGGTCAGAAACAGCAAGGGATAAGGGTCCTCTCTAGCTACTGCTTTATATTTTAAAAAACTTAGAGCCATCACAAAGACACTCAGAATCTCCAACTCATGTTCCACTGCACTTGAGGGCAACCTACTTAAAAAAGTATTAGTGCAGCAATGTGAAAACAAAGCCTGAGATGCAGCACTAGGTCCAAATGTAAATGCCAAATTCTAGAGGTGCCTTCAAAACCACTGCCCAGGAAGATGCCCATTTGCATTTGTACATTGCTAATGGGAATGCTCTGACCCGAATGGACAACGCTAGCCGGATCTTGTCAGATCTTGGAAGCTAAGCAGAGTCAGCCCTAGTTAGCATTTGGATGGGAGACCACAAAATAATTCCAGGGTCATTATGCAATGGAAAATCACCTCTGTTAGTCTCTTGCCCTGCAAAACCCTGTGGGAGTTGCCATAAGTCGTCTGCGACTTAATGACACTTAACACACACACAATGGGGATGCTAAAGACAAAGTCTTCTCAGCAAATTTAGAGCTCCAGAGTAAATGCTGTTGTGAAGCAGAGACAAACTGCTTGTACAAGCATGAAAACAAGCTATACTGTAATAAGAATGAAAGACAACAGCAATGTACTATAGAAATTAAATTGGATTTCACAGAGATTATGCTAAGCCCTAAACATTCAATCAAGAATACCAGTCTCCTATCAAACACTGACTGGGTAGGAAATTCCACAGAAAGCTTTATATTCTGTTAAACCTTACTGAGATGAAAGACTGCAAGTCTTCCACAGATTAATCAGGGAGACCAACCATACTTTAAACTAGATCTTTTACCCCTTTTGGCAGAAGTGGGGGGTGCTTCCTCTAGATCAGGCTGTCAACAGGCCAGGAGAACTTCAGAACCAAAACAGAATCTCGACTCACCCTTGTGTTATTGCGCTCTGCCTTCAGCTCTGAGATCTCTTCTTCTCTTTCCAGAAGCTGTTCTCGACATCCATTGAGTTCCCTGGTCAGTGTTGCAAATTCCTGCAAAGTAATCACACCTCTATAGTCAGAAATTACCTGTAGCCAAGCTTCCCTTTGGCTTGGGCAAAACACTTACCAGCTTGAGCATCAAATTTCCAAACTTTTAGTGTTACAAAGCTCAAACAGGCAACACAGGAAAAGCTGTAGCTGTAATGCATTCCCAAAGAGGATCAAAACACATGCTGATTGACAAAGATGGACTATTATACAGGAGCCCAAGCAGGGATCACAGTTACAGGAAATTTAATAAAGAAACAAACAAGCCCTGTGATAAAATGACAATAATATTTAATAACTCTTACAAACATCTTGCCAAATAATTGATGTTTGTAAGAGTTATTAAATATTATTGTCATTTTATCACAGGGCTTGTTTGTTTGTCTATTATACAGGAGGACAATTATGAATCAGAATGATGGTGCCAGGTTAATAAGGAAATACACTCCCTCGTCACCAGATGGAAAAGAAGCACTACTTTTTTGTTCTGGGACTTCTCAATGGGTTTTGGAGAATACTTCAGAGGGCACTTTACTTTACTTTACAGTTCAGACCAGAACACAAATAAGTAAGAAAAAAGTGATCATAGCCTACTAAAATATCAAAGTTAAGGTATACAAATATAAAAGTGCATAAAAGTAATTAAAACTAATATTAATACAAAAACAGCAATTTCTAACCTAACTACCAAAAATATATAGAACACCATCAGCTACTATCTTCAACATTAAGTTGGAAAATATATATGGAACACAGTTTAATCACTTGGAAATGGCATTTAGCAAGCTTCCAGGTGATCTCTATACTCACATCTGAGAGAAGTATGTTAATGATCCCTGAGTCAGGTGTCACGACAGAGCTCAAGTAATAGGGAGATAAGGGCAGTACAAATTTCATTGTAGAAGGAACAATGTAGAAAGACATCTGCCATTGACTCTATCTAACCACTGTTACAAGGGCAAAATCTCTCAGTCCGGGCAATTCCATTATATCTGCCCTCAATAATTGAAGATGGCAAAGCTGAAAATCTAGCAAGGGTGAAACCTCTTCTTTGATTAACATTTTAAAAGATTAAAAAGATAGGAGGCTGGAATAAGAAGGAAACATTTATGAGGAGCAACAATAAAATTAGATGCTTTTGAAATGTCAGACTAACATTCACTTTCTCTCTGTCTCAAGGATTGTCTAGCTAAATCTCCCCCCATCCGCAGGAGAGCTGCAGAAGAAAATCCAAGCTGGACACTATTTTCTAGCTAATTATTTCAATTCATAATGAATTAGAATTAAAACTGATTGGTCACTCTAGTGGTTTCTTATGCTGAACACAATCAAGCCAAAGCACACAGTAATATTGCTATCACAGCACATATCCAGAAGGCAGTACTGATTCCACCAGAACTCTTCCCTGTGTGATAGTTCTTCACCTGCTCCCCTTTGTACCAGTTCAAGTAACCACAGAAACGGGAGGTAGAGCATTTCACTCCAAACACTTAAGGCACTTATAGGCCAGTAGTCAAGCGTACCAACTCAATAAAACAGCTTGAGGCTTACATGCCAGCTGCTACTGCCATCCATGTATCGCAGTGTAGATAAATGTTTAACAATATAGACGTCTGCTTTTCTAGTAGCAGTTCATATGCACTGTAAAAGAGAATGCTACAGACATTTTCTCATGTGTTCAGATGTGCTTTTGTTTTGGAGTATTTCTCAAAACATTTTAACATCCAAAACGTTACTATCCTTTAGTGCTTGCATTATCATTTAAATTGACTCCCCCCATAATACATTGCTGAGACTTCAGCATCACTTTTGAGCCCCATTTGGTTAGCTCAGCCACAGATCTGACAACTTATGGAGAGCCTACTATATTGACAGAATTCCCAGTCTGAATTAGTAATCTAATCCCAAGAATATATATCCCATAAGCAATTTGGCTAATCTTCACAGATTACTGATAAATCACATATATATTCCCAACCCAGTTGCTTGGTGATACTATAAAAAGTATGAGAATAATCAAAGCTAGCCAAGGTAGGTCTCTATAACAGCATTCATGTCCTAAATGATAATGTGGATGTCTGATGTGTCATGAGCCTTCAATTAATTGCAGCTTGACTGTAGTTTCAGCTTTTAGATCCCCCAAATTAGCTTCTGCTTCTCTCTCTCATAAAAACTCTTTACATTTTGAGCTTTTGAGATAATTCCACAATGTGTTGGCAACTTCATGCTCACTTTACAAAGCTATGGAAGAAGAACAAGAGGAGGTAAAATAATTTTCCTTACCCCAAGCATGTTGATTACAGTCAAAAGAAGAATTATTGGCTGGTTTAGAGCAGCCTATCTAAATAATTTAAATCTCTAGATTGTGGTAAAGGAACTAGTAAAGGGGCGTCTGGAGTCCAAGAGGCTGGCGTGCACATGTAAACGCAGATGATTCACGGAAACCATAACACCACAAACCTTTTGTTAATGCAGCAGTGGAAGACTGTTGCAGCAGTGTCGTGATTTACAAAATATCCTACAAGATAGGTAACTGTGTTAGTCTGTCTGTAGCGCTAGAAAAGAGCAAGAGTCCAGTAGCACCTTAAAGACTAACAAAATATGTGGTGGGGTATGAGCTTTCATGAGTCACTGCTCACTTCTTCAGATACCTACAACAGGATGAAGTCAGACACTTGCCTTCTACAATGTTCTTGATTAAGTTTCTTCACCTTTCCCTTCCTGCCATGCCTAACATTTAGTTGACCTGGTCTCTAGTAGACATTATTAACAAAGGCTTCTGTCCTGTAGTCTGTTTCCAATAACAAAAGGACCCTTCCATCAATACTGGGAGAATTTCCTGCTGATTCCATCTTCCAATGCAGACTCCTATTTTGCCTTTCACACAGTTTATGATGAAATCCAAGATCACAAATGTGCAAAAGAGTAAGGTTAAAAAAGCTCCACTCTCTAAGTTCTGCTTGCAGTGTACAAGCCAGAATTTTATGCTTTAAATTGTTACTTGTCCTTTGAGATAGGGCAGACTACATATCTGAAAGAATAAAAGTAACAGCTATAGCCTCCCCAGCCAAGGAGCAATTTCAAAAGTGTCCTTCAAAATATCCTTCACATCATAAACTACTGCTTGATAAACAATCATCATAAACTACTGCTTTGCTCTCAAAGACGTTCTTCAATTGCTGGCTTTTCCCTTTGTATGAGAAGACGGAAATGCTTCCATAACAGAAGCTATTGTACCAGAGCTATAGAACTTCTCCTTATTGCCTGGCAATGTTTAGGTTAATACACCAAAGAGGAGAGAAAGAAAGGGAGAAGTGCTGTCTGTTGAGACAACTAAGGAGGTTGAAATGGTGGCAGGAACTTCCCAGCCAGTCAACATCTCTCATTTCTTCTTCTATAAACCAGAGATCTTATAAAAATAAATGCCAATTGGAAAATTTGTAACAGCTGTAGGGATTAGCTCTGAAAGGGCAGGGATGAACCAAGCAGAGTTCAAAGAAAGAAACCAAAATAGGAACTGTGCCGAGAGCCCACCCACGTGAAACGCTTGATGAAGAATCTTTTGCAGCCAATACTGAACTGCGATTTTATCACTGGCACAGCATTTGAAATAGCTCGAAGGGAACTGAGTAGGCCTGTCTCTAGGATTCTTTAGTTTCAAAATACAAACAAAGGAACAGCATTTACCTAGTCAATTCATATTATATCTGTTTGGAAGCCTGGAATACAAATCAAGCTACTGTAACAAGAGAAAAGAATTGCTCTTGTGCATTTCCGTTTCTGTCTGTTGCACTGCATAGCCTGTGTGCATGAATATGAGATGTACAGATTTCAGGCAAGTCTACAGGATAAAGTAAATCTCTTATCTACTGGATCTACATAGAATTCAGCAAAAATAATATTAATTTTAATATTCCAGCTCTGATTAGAAGAAACTACCCAAAACATCAACATATATGAAAAAGCCAGCTCCTAATATCCCAACACTTTAAAGTGATGAAGAAGCAGAACCCAGGATTGGGCTATATAGATTCAAGTGGCTGAGGCATACAGATAGGGTTAGGCTTTGTTCATAGTGGCTGAAGAGCAGATTTAGTCCCAGAACAATGGAATCTTGAATGCTTCATTTACTTTGTCCTGTGAAAGTGAAAAGTGAAAGTCTGACACTGATGAAAAGTTCTGGTGGGCTCAAATGTTTGTACAATGTTTTCTGTCAGCCTTGTTGATCAGAATAAAAGGTATTACATGGATTTTGGTCTTGTTTTTGGACTCCATATGGACCAATATGACTGTTTACGACTTTTTAACAGAGTGGTATAGCCTACACCAGATAGACTGTGCCTCTCATAGGATTATTGCAATATGAAAAGCCCTCTTTCTACACCAGCTCATAATGGTGGGGATTTTGCTACAGTATTTTTCTCACTCTCTCTCATACACACACTCTAGTGCAGTGTTTTTCAACCTTTTTCGAGCTAAGGCACATTTCTTTCATTGAAAAAATCCTGTGGCACACCTGACAATATCTCATGGCACAGTGGTTGAAAAACACTGAAATACAAGATAAATGGGTCATTAGTTGCCTCAGCTCAAGTATTAACTATGACAGTATTACAAATACACGTAATAGCCACTCAACTTGAAATCGTAAGTTACAGATCCAAAGTGTAATGGCTCCTTCCCATAACATTGACCTGAGTTTCAGAAGAAATATAATGTGGATGTATTTTAACGCATCCCGGAAGGTCAGCCCGGAAGGCACATTTCTTTCATTGAAAAAATCCCGTGGCACACCTGACAGGATCTCGCAGCACACCAGTGTGCCCTGGCACAGTGGTTGAAAAACACTGCTCTAGTGTGATCAAGAAGGGTAGGGCTATACAGATAGACACTTGGGACTATGGAGATAAAAACAAGCTGAATACTCAGTTCTAGGGTCACCTGGTCCAGGGGGGCAGATTTAGCTCTTGACCCAGTAGTGTTTATTTTCCTCCATCTACAGTTGCTACTGTCAATGCACTGCCCAGCCCTGACAGACATCCTGCACTAGGAAGAATAAAAGGCACTATGACCTGAACTCCTTGATTTACAGAGCAGCTGGTGTTCATGAGGCGGGGAAACTTGTAACAAGTAGGACTAAACACAAGCTCGAACACATTTTTGTGACTAGTCTGTAGGAATGACAGTAGCAAAGCATGAATACTTTATTTATAGCCTGGCTTTCTCACTGAAACACAAGCACTGACCATTACTTTCAAAGCTTTAAATGGTCCAGGGTATTTTAACAAACTGCTTGGTCCCACATGAACTTGCCTGGCAACTTCAATCATCTTTTGAAGCAAGGCACGTCCTGATGACTATATGTAAGAGTAAATTAAATAAAAAGTTTGCCTGTATATGTGAGTCCATGCTATTTGAAAACATTTTGGAATCTACAAGCATTATTGCCAAATCATAGAATCATAGACTTGGAAGGGGCCATACAGGCCATCTAATCCAACCCCCTGCTCAATGCAGGATCAGCCTACAGTATCCCTGACCAGTGTTTGTCCAGATGTTGCTTAAAGACTGCCAAGGAGGGGGAGCTCACCACCTGCCTAGGCATCTGATTCCACTGTTGCACAACTCTTACTGTAAAAAAGTTATTCCTAATATCCAACTGGTACCTTCCCGCCCTTAATTTAAACCCATTCTTGCAAGTCCTAGCCTCTGCTGCCAACAGGAACAGCTTCCTGCCCTCCTCTAAGTGACAGTCCTTCAAATACTTCAAGACAGAAATCATGTCCCCTCTCAGTCTCTTCTTCTCCACATAAAACATTCCCAAGTCCCTCAGCCTTTCCTCATAGAGTTTGGTCTCCAGGCCCCCGATCATCCTTGTCACTCTTTTCTGCACATTCTGTCCACAGCCTTTTTGAAGTAAGGTCTCCAGAACACAATACTCCAAGTACAGCCTGACCAATGCAGTTTACAGCGGGACTATGACATCTTGTGATTTGGATGTTATGCCTATGTTGATTCACCCCAAGATTACATTAGCCTTTTTTTGTCGCTGCATCACACTGACTGTCATATTTAACTTTTGGTTCACCCATACCCCAAGATCTTGTTCACACACACTGCTACTCAGAAGTGTATCCCTTATCTAGTATGCATTCTCCTCATTTTTGTTACCCAGATGTAGAACTTGGCACTTATTCTTGTTAAATTGCACCTTGTTCACATCCACCCACTTTTCCAGTGTGTTCAATATATGAAATTGTTTATTTC